>CABEEJ010000276.1:96529-161831 GCA_901482245.1 Timema douglasi
GGGGGGGGGGGGGGAGATTTATATGTCTAATTTTAGTTTATATTTGATGGCCGGTTTTGAGGGGTTTTTGTAGATTTTCCCACCCTCTATATATGTGAGAGTTGTTTCAACCCGCAAGTGTGACCAGTATAAACACTTTTCAATTATATCAGGGCTGGTGTTTGCTCGTTTCTATAATATTTGTGAGTGTATTTCTGTATTTTCCATGTTTTAATGTTCAATAAATTATATCTTGTTTATAGTTTATTCCCATCCTTATGTTCTTGTACACGCACTATGTGATTTACATATATAATCCAAGGGAACATAATGTAAAGGATCCATTCTAATAAACTATAATAATATTGATTTAAAGTGAGTATGAAAAGCCATGATATATTTAATGAGTTCACCCGGAGTGGTTTCAACCCTAGTATTTCTAGTCATAATTGGATCAGATAATTACTATATACTTATATCAGCAATTGTTTGCTCATAAAGGTATGAAGGGAGTTTACCCAGAGCCAACGCACTTTACAAAACCGATGCTCACTGGACTTGATTGTAGATCACGATTAGCTCGGATACACTATTATATAGGGCATAGATATATCTTTTTATTAAAAGTTACAAGTGTAGCAAAAATGAGTAACTGGATGGATTCGGTTAAAAAAATCATATATTGGATATTTCATATTAAATAAATACATGATAGCATTCCTTGATGTCTTCACATATTTTTAAGTATATAAACTTACAAACATTTTCAGAACACAATTAAGATGTAAAATAACCAGCACTTGTTGGTTAGTTAATGTGATTTAATATTGGTGCTACCCACCTCCAGAGGGTCAGCAGTGTACTTGACTGTACGTATGAAACCATCAGAGTCTACCACGCTGTAACTACCAGATATCTTGTCCCCTTTTCTTTGCTCCTTCCGGTTCTGGTAGTTGGTAAATTGGTCGTCCTTCACATCAAATGAGAATTGGTACTGAGGGTTGGACTGAAATTAGTACAAACATATTACTAGATGCTTGAGGACTAGTTGAGAGACAAACAAGCCTAATTGAGAGAAAAATATGTAAAGTCACACCGAAAAAAAAATTGTTTCACAGAAATTGTATCGTTATAAATGCATCATTCATCTGGACTGAAAGATATCCACATTAATTTATTTGGTTCCATTAGGGATTAGCCTAAAATATAGTAGCGTAATGTAGTCAGACAAGGTAAGACTGCAACCAGACAGAATGGACGTAATGTACCATCCTCAGTTAAAACATGTTTAATGTATTTGATTAAGAAGGGGGTGTCTTTAATACGTCAAAGTCTTTGTGAAAATATTGGAAATATAACAGCAAATCTATAATAAATTTATTTGTCTCTCACCCGTACCGTTCACATGGTCTAACGCGATATTCTCGCAGTAGACTAAACTGATTATGACGGGAAAATTTAGGTTTGAATCTTGGTCGGGCGTACTGAAGGTAGTTTTTCCAAAATGGTTTTCTACTCTACCTCTACGCAAATGCGGGTACATTTCATGTAAATATAACCTTCCCAAATACTAAACCCATTAGATTAATTAGTAAAAAAGCATTTAACCCAAACGGATAGTAAGACAAGGTTTCGGCGTATAGCGCCGGGAGAGCAAAGATGTCAAGCATGCGTGTACAACAAGTTGCACAGGATAGTTGCGTGGGCGCGTGGCACTGCATATACAATAATGGCATACATTTTCTGTGATGTAGGACCGTTAATGATGACCCTCGGAACGTATTCTCATTTATAAATTAATTTGTGTGTGGTTTACTATTAATGTAGTATGTTCTGCGGCCGTTCTTCAAGATGTCGAGGTGTGCAGTGCCGCACGCCTAACTCCTATGAAATTTGTTGTATACGCATTATTGAACAGCTTTGCTTATACCGGTTATGTACGCTGAAAATTTGGACACAATTTTATGATATTAGCATTGCTTTCCGGCTGTAAGTGTATAGGGATTTTGTGTTATTTTTGTTTCAAACAAGCTATATGTGCAGTTTGGCCTATGAGTTTCCAAACATTAAAAATGTTATTGTGTAATTTTCACCACTATGATAATTTTTATTTTCTCTCGACCCTTTGAAGGAAGAAGTATTTTGGTCATAAAAAAAATTCGAACCCGAGATTTGGGTAAATGTCGAGGTTTCATGACCCTTTGAAATGAAAAAGTTGTTTTTGCGATGCCATCTGTTTGTATCTTGATCTAGAGCCGAAACCATTTCACCGTTATGGCTAAACTTGATATTTTGGGCTTTTATAAGGCTCCCCCAAGAAGTTTTTGGAATTGATATCTAACTCTAGGGGTAAAAAGAGATAAAAATGGATTTTCTCAAAATCCCCTTTAACGATTTCTATTAATTATTGTATTTTAAAGCATTATTTAATATTACAAAAAAAATCTCTTTTTTTTAAATAAATATGACTTTAAGGACACTTTAGAGGAGCAGAATTTTTCAATTTTGATTATATCTCCGCAAATTTTGAGATATGATATAACTTACCCTTGTAGTAAAAACTTGCTATTAAGTGTAAATATATTTTATTAAAAAAATATTTTTATAGAAACAACAGTTTAGAAATTTATGTATATTCTCTTTAATAAACACGTATGTTCCTATTTTTTCAATATTTCTGTACCGATATATATAATTTAATTTATTCTCTTTTGTGTTGGGTTTCTGCAACAATATACATTATTTCGTTTAAAATATGTTGTTAATTTTATGTTTAAAAAGAAAGTATGTGCGGTGCACCATACCGATTATTTGTTTATACCAATAGTAAGATTGTAACTGTAGGTGACCTGGTGGTCTAGGGGTAAGGTGCCAGGTTTCTGTGCTGGCGGCCGGGGTTCAATCCTCGGTCCCGGCACAGATTTATCTGATTACCAAACCCTTCCTTCACCTCTGACAAGACATCTTGTGAATGTGAGGAATGCCAGGCCTCCACCGTGGTTCGGATNGGGTTCAATCCTCGGTCCCGGCACAGATTTATCTGATTACCAAACCCTTCCTTCACCTCTGACAAGACATCTTGTGAATGTGAGGAATGCCAGGTCTCCACCGTGGTTCGGATTCCACGTTAAACTGTAGGTCCTCCATTTCATCTCACAATCACCCTACCATTACACATTAGCGTAAGTGCGTATAACCCGAACGGGTAGTAAGACGCGGTGCTAATAATAATAATAAGATTGTAATCTCTCAAAAACTAGAATGTTTGTTTTTGCTATGATCTTGCTCTATATATAGATTTCAATCCTGAATGTACAATAAATAGGTATGACTGGCTCAGAGAAGAATAAGTTACGGGTTAGCCACTTCTTATATTTCCTTGAAATAATTTTTCCTAAATATATATAATATTTACAGTCATGACTAGAACAATATTAAACATATTGTGATTTATTATTAAAGCAGTTTAGCTACACACTGATATTTCGTAAATAGAATTGGAGAAAAAACAGTAGGAGTAATGCCCATCACGAAGGGAGAAGGGAGAGTTATTGGTACCATGGTACCCGTGACTCCCAGAGGCCCAGGCCCAGTATCCAGATTAGTAGGTAAAAATAAATAAATATATATGTATATATACTATGTATGATAATCAATAAAATGCCTATCCATACTAAGGAACAGTCCATGTCCAGACCACCAGCTGGAATTTTTTCTGTAGGAACTTAATGGCATTCGTCACAATGGTGTTTTTGGTTCGGTACAGTTTTATCCTTTGTTTCTGAACATTTGGAAGCTTACAAGATTATATTGTTTTTGTATTAAACTTCAATTTGATACGTGAAAAGAGTTGGGCAGTTATTTAAGTTCAATTTAATTTAAAGTATTTTATTATGCGCTTAACATTTCACTGTTCAGCTAATTTTTAATTTGCGTATAGCGTTTATAGTTTTTACGAGTGATAAAAAGGTTAGAAAAATTTACAAACCTAGTTTGAGCTGAGTTGGGGGTTATTTTTACACTAGAAAAAAGAATTGTGCCTGCTTCTTCCCGACTGCAATAACCTTTCCTCTCTCTAAAATAAGTTCACCCCACTTTTATATTCTTGAATAATAAGGTGAAAAACGGACCTGTATAAATTTTCAAATAGCTTCTAGAGACATCGAATTTTCAAATATTTGGTGGGAAAGGACCGCTTCAAAGAGTGAAAGAAATATTTTATGTTTCTTTTTATCTAGGTGAAGCCCCCTGAATAGAATCTAGGGTTATCCAATAGTAAAAATTGCCAGGGGAAGACAGTTCAAAATATCTTCTGAGAGCATACAATTTTACTAAATTTTCTGGAAAAGGCCCACACTAGATAGCTTCTGGAAGAATCTAATTAAAAAAATCAATGTGAAGACCACTCCAAATAGCTTATGTATGAATCAAATTAAAAAATACTCTGAAGCAAGACCCGTTTGAATAGGTTCTATATTAGGCATATAGTTTAATAAACATTACCAGGCAGATACCCCTTTTATGGACATCCAACTTTCAAAATTATTCTGAAGGAAAACAACTTCAAACAGATTCTAAATAATTCTAGTTTTCAAAACCTTTCAGGGAGATGACAACTCAGGATAGATACTAGAGGTATCGAGATTTCAAAAGATTTAGTTTATGGGTGAGGAACACTCCCTATATCTTCTAGGGATATAACATGTTTTAACATTTTTGGAGGGATAATTACGAGGCCCCCTTTTTGCTTGTAGATCAAAGTCTTTCAAAAAACTCTTTTTTGCTTTTTTTTAATTTACTCCTCAGGTTAATTAGGTTTCACAACCACTGAAAACAAGCATAACAAAGAGAGGAGGCCTACTCCTCAGAGGATTTTATAGACCATTACTTTCTCTATGACTGCGCTTTGCCTCTAGTACTGGTTCTAGTTTAAGAGCCTTGCAGGAATCGTGAGAGGATATGTCTTAGAGTGCAAAATTATTTAAGGATAATACTTGTAGACTTACTGCAGACACTTAGACAGGTACGAATAATTTCTATGAAAATAATCCACAGCATGCTCTAAATAATATAGGGGTATTCCAGCTCCAATCATAAATATTAAGTTTCAACGATTATACCATTTTTGCGCAATTCATCTAAGGAACTATCCGGGATATCCGCATATTTGCCCTGGTTGGGGTAGAGGTGTTAAAGGTATAATTTAAAGAAAAAGGATACACCCAGCCCGGTATTCGATCTGATCTCCACTTAGATAGCCTAGACAGTCTAGATGAAAGTGACGCCATTGTCCACCTGCTCACAAATTGTATCATTATAATATAGTTATATGGAATGTATTTGGTATTTATTTTATAAAGGTCTAGAATAAACTAGTTTATAAGTCTTATGTTGAAATAATCCTTAGATTGAAAGTGCATGTTAATCTCAAAATTAAAATTTAATTAGAGCCATAATAATGATATTGTACTGATAGGTTATATATATATATATATACTTTATTTTTATTCGTACAATTTGTTTCTCAATTCCATTTAATAAACTTGTTTTGTCAGACCTAAGGCAACAGGATATATAGTTTGTTAGTGTGAGAAAGTCCACCAGCTCTCGCCCGATGTGACAAAGGGCAACCAGTTGGGAACGAACCTACCGCCTTGAGCCAGGAGTCCGTCTACCCCATTGCGGCCAAACCTGTCTCCGGTTGTTCAATTGAGCGACACGCAAAGAGGGGTTGGGTGGGAGGGCGGGCAGTAGTGACGAGAGAAAGTGATCGGTGCAAGTGTAAGTGAACTGGATCAAGTCTCTCTCCGACACTTTCCCTCCACGAACTGTACATTGGCAGTCACTAGGAGGCACGACCTTTCTCTTGATAGATCTGATAAAACACTCCGTCAAATCAACAGAACAACATTGTTCGGAAATAAGTAGGGAGGTTTCACGCTAACAGTGTTTGGAAAACAATTTGGAAACCAAATCTGTCCCATTGTAAATTGTAAGGGAGAAAGAAAAGCAGTGATCTAGTATATATGCTATCTAAAACAATATTAGCACCATAAAGCTAATAGATCACTGGACTTACAAGCACTTAATGAATGCACACGCACGCGCACCAATAACTTATTTAAGATAACACACACAATTAGATGAATTTACAAACCTTGTATACTAAATAGAACACCAATTAAAATAAACAAATATATCCGTATGTGCATGTGTGTTTGTATGTGTGCAAACGTGAGAAAAATACTTGAAAGTTAGAAAATAATTATATTTTTATTAATATGTATATTTTTTATTGTTTACAACTACATTTGTATTTTAAAATTAAATACATATTACAAACGATAGATGTCCATTGGGTTTAAAAGTACCCACATTCAGCGTGATCAACGCTTGGAATAGGGAACGATTTGTGAATTTAAGCAACCAAAAAATTATTTAAATATTTAGAATTCAATAATATTTTTGAGTGACCTAGACATTTTGTTGGGGACCATTTGCTGAATCATTATTTTGGTTTCTTAATTTGTGAAATTTAAATAAAATTTAAATTGAAGTTTGATGATTTTTTCCTTACTAATTCTGAATATAGATATACATAAAAGGGGTCTGCATCTAGATATCCTAAATGTATAGCTCATTCACGTAATATACTTGCACCTACATGTGAGTAACATTGAATAGAAAGTGGCATATTCCACATTATGAACTATGCATGGTATTTATCAGAATATTAAGACAGGTTTTACTCAAAATACAGAAAGTTTGTTGAGTTAGATAATCTTAGATACGATCTAGTCTCGTTTTATTTTTCTTTCCTAGATAATTCATCCCCATTTTCCTGGATATAAATTGGCTTTCTACATCATCATGCAGATATTGGATTCCTTGGTATCTTGTTTAATTCCAAGGGCTCTTGGTTTTTATCGATTTAAGTACAATTAGTTTCTAGGAAATAGTAGTGCAGTGCTCCTCAATAAATTATTTATAAATATACTTTTATGTTAACAACGCATGGGAGGAATCTAATTTACAATTACATCTATAAATTTTCTCTTTGAAACGAATGTATAGTTTTAAATTTTCATTAATATGTATATACTAGCATTGGCCCACGGCCTAGCTTATATCTTTGAAACTAAACATTAATTATAAATCCTCTTTATTCCCTATCCCATGGGAGTTTCAAAAAAATCCAACCTTATTCTTTGTCTACATCATAGAGGGAGCCTTTGTGCAAAATTTAAGCTTTCTAGGTCCAAGGGCTTGGGCTTGGGCTGGGCGTTTATCTAATAAGAAATAAGGCAACTTTAAGGTGAAGATATAAATCCTCTTTGTTCCCTATCCCGTGGGAATTTCTGAAAATCCTGAAAATAATTATTAGTGATTATAATTACCTAATTTCATACCAAATCTTAAGTCTCAGCTTTAAAGCGAAAATATAAATCCTCTTTATTCCCTGTCCAGTGGGAATTTAAACAAATCCGGCCTCAGTCCTTGTCTACATCATAAAGGGCACCTCTGTGAAAATTTCAGCTTTCTAGGCCCAAGGGTTTGGGCTGGTCGTTGATAAGTCAGTCAGTGAGTCAGGGTTTTTGTTTTTATATATATAGATATATGAATGTTTGTGCAAAATTATACATATATGTATATATATATATATAACTGAAAAACTGCGTAACTGCAATGAAACATATATATATATATATAGTTACGTTTAAATAATACATATTTAGAAATATTTGGAACACATAGGTTACTGTGGTTAGGTCATGTGATGAGAATGGAGAAGAACATAATGCCTAAGGAAGCCTTACAGAACAAAGAAAAAGGTAGAAGACCTATTGGAAGACCACAGACCAGATGGATGGACCAAGCGCAGAAGGACATGGAAGCTAAAGTAGCGGACTAAAGACGCGTGGCAGAGGGAGAAGTTTGAGAAGATCGACAGGAATGGAAGAGGATGTGCCAGACGACCCTCAGAAATGGAAACGTCTAACGATGATGATGATGATGATGATGGAATTACACGCCAGACAAAATAAATTAAAACATAATATATTGTATTGTTGCTACATGTCAAGCTTTAAAATTACCAAACACATTAGGGAATAGCTCACACTACGTTTATATTTTTTCAATGAAATTGAAAGAGGATTTATAATTAATTTGTAAACATCAATGCACCTGGGCTAATTACAATTTGGTTGACATATTTGGCATACTGTAACGCATATAGGTGTAGTATGTTGTATTTGTATTAGTTTGGCTAAAAATGTTTGTGAATTTTCATTTATAATTGAAGTATGTTGTACTGGGTGAGTTACAATTTTTGTGGCTGGTTTGGTCTACTGAAATGGAGGAGATAAGCTCAGGTCATTGTATTGAGATAGTTACAATATTTGTGACTAGTTTGGTATACTTTAATAGGCATAGGTCTAGTATTTTGCACCGGGTTAATTACAATGTGAATGACTTGTTTGGTCTAATGTATTGGGTATAGTTGCAAAAAGTTTTTTAGCACCTTGCCTTACTACCCATTCAGGTTATACACCTATGTACTAGCTACGCTAATAGTTTTAGGGATTATAAAGTTAAATTTAGAGGAAATGTACTCACCCTTATTTGCGTGAAGGAAGAGAGAGAAAATATTTTAGTAAAACCACTTTGGGTACATCCAACCTAGTTTCAAACCTCGATCTCCCTGTCACCGGCAATCTAGTCTACTGTGAGTGTAGTGCCTTAGACCATTAGGCCAGCCATACAAGCTGTTGAACTATTGTTTTTCTGTGTTAGTTAAAATTTTAAGTGAAATGTTCATTAAAAAAATCCCAGGATAAACATAGTGCAAGTAAAAATAATTGGAATTTGGAGGTTTTACATATTGAAAGGGCTCAATAAACTCTCTCTTATATTTAGCGTATGGAATATTTGACCGTGATATATTCTGTTTCTAATTTGGTTGCCATGTAGGGGTCTATGCAAACTTTTAGCCGCGATGTGGGAACAGAACTTTGATCAAGGTATATATGCCGTGGATGTTATCGCTCGCAATGAGATGAAGTGATGATAATAATTATGAAGATGTGGAGCCAGTGGAAATCTTAAAACTAATTAACTAGATTATGGTGACATTAGGAACAGTTTCTCTTTCGAGAAAAAAATACCTATGCTAACGCTGGGAATTAAACCCGGGACCTCTAAACCAGTATCCCGGGTGGTCTAGCTCTATAGAGCCCCTTGAGAATGGTGTGAGTATTTAAGTATCTGTACTTACTAACTATTATATATCTGTTTAACAGTTTAAAAAAAACATATAACTTAAAACTTATATTTTTAACTTTTTATACTAGGATCAGTAAATATGTAATTGTTTGTAGCCACACATAGAAACCAATACTAATGGACTCACATCAAAGTCTTCCGGGCTCGCTGGCAGTAACTGCTGACCAGTCTTTGCAGGGGCACCTTGCCCTGCTCCCAGCACGTATTGGGGTCCACCTTCACTCTGTGTCTGGGTCTGGTAGGATTGTGGGAGGCTTGGTTGAGGCTGGTAGGATGGAAGACTGCCTTGTTGGGATCGGTAAGCTATCGGACTTGACTGGGCATTGTAAGCGGCAGGACTTGGTTGCTCCTGATAGGATGGAGATTGACTTTGAGGTGTCTGGTAGTTGGATTGAGCGGGGACATGGTATGATGCCAAAGCTGGACCTGCCGCCAGCTGCTGATGCTGCTGTCCTCCTGTTGGAGTCACATACGTAAGAGGGAACGCACTCCCAGCAGCTAATACAGCGAAAGCTGCAACCACCTATTTAATAGAAATCAATGAACAGGAGTAAGATCAAAGTGGACCTAAAAGTTAACAATCCATAAATTGTTAGTCAACCTAAATTGGGCATGAAATAAACTAATTATTTAATATATTAACGAAACTTTTTGTTTATACTCTCTTAAAAACTTATATTTTCTAAATTATTTTGTAGGCTTATGCCATCCATTATGTAATATTGGATACAATGATAATTAATATCACATTATGGGCTACTTTGTCCCCTTAAGGGGCGGGTCGGTAGAAGTGGACGCGAGAAAAGGCCATTGATTTTGCAGTTCTTATAGAAATACATTTCTTTGTCTAAAATAAATAAAACATTCCAACAGTAGCAACATTTAGTTACATTTTTTACACACGGTGATATCAAGAGTTGTTACATATCCGTCAAGGATGTCCTGGAATTTAATGACAACTTTCTCTCTTCATATAAATATTTTATCATCTAAGGCCGCTATGCTTTTGACAACAACATTTGATATCACCATGGGAAGAAAATTAAACTAAACGTTGCTACTGGAGCAATATTTTATTTATTTAGGACAAAAAAAAGATTTCACTATAAAAACTGCAAAAATGCTTACATTTTCTCGCATCCCCTGTATACCCACTTTAATATATCTTTGCTATTTAATATATTATACTAGTCCACATCACTAGACACAGGGATGCATTTCGGGAATATCTACTTGGCTATGCCTGTGACATGGGGGTTAGCCTTCAAGGAATTGTTTTCATACTCTCTCCCGCTTGCAAATTTGGGTACATTTCCACGTTTAAAAATATGTTATCGATCCACGCATTTTTTCATTAAGTTAGTGGGGTAAGTATGAAGACGGTATAATTTAGAGGAAGTGTATCCACATTGCATAGGAAGTAAGTATGAAACCATTTAAAGAAAAATACCTCAGTATGTTTGGTCGGGATTTAAATCCCAACCTACCCGTTATCGGCATACCATACCAGACAATCCTGACATGTAGTAAAGATTCCCACCGATGTAGGTTAGTCATATATTAACTAGTAAGTATATATATTTATAGAAGATAATTTTAAAAATATATGGTATATAATACACTTTTGGAGACATGTTTATCATAAATATATTACCTGTTCAATCTAAGTTGTAGCTTAGTTTTGAGGGTAATAACTTAGATATTGTACCACCATGTGTATATAGCTAGTAAAGATAATCAGAATTAAAATATTATTTTGTAAAAACATGTTCAATGCATTTGGCTTGGATCATATCTCCTACATACTCGTAGACCGTAGTCAAGTACAATGTGATTCTTATGTATTTAAATGTTTGACTCCAAAATATTCTGACGTATTTGAATGGGATCACTGAATATACAGTAAACTCTCGTTTCTATGACCTTTTACGGTTCCCTGGAAAAGGGTTGTTATTTCGAAGGGGTCGTTATTGGAATTTTAACAGATTTTGTTCCACCCCTGACCTTCACACGAAAAAAATTTCATTTTTTAGATAATACGTGAAAAAGTAAATAAAATAAAACCTACCTATTTCTTGAAGAAGGTACTCCTTTCACTTATTTCGTCAAAATTATAAGTTCGTATCAAATTTTAAAAAATTGCGTTGGTCATCAAAAATCGTTCACAAAATCCAACCAAAAACGTAACCAAATCAAAATAACAATGTTAAACAATAGCATGGGTCGTCAAAAATTGTTCACAAAATTGTTCACAAAATCAAACCAAAATAGTAACCAAATCGAGAATCGAAATAACAATGGCAAAAGCAAGCCTGGCGCGTGATGTAGCGGCAGTCGCGCGCGTGGAAACATTGTCTTGGTTGTGGGAGGGGTTGGACAGAGCCAAGTGATATTGGCTGGCATTGATGAGGTGGTGTCTTTTTTTATACCTGACCCACCCCAGTTACTAGTAATACAGCGCTCACAAAGATAATTGCAACGCAGCAACCTAAATAAATGCAACAAACACATTTCCTTAAGCTTTTCAACCTTTTTTCCCACATTTTTCACAGTTCCCCAAAAAAGGGTCGTTACTTCGAGAGGGACGCTATTCCCGGGGTCGTAGAATCGAGAGTTGACTGTACCAATTAAATTATACTAAAAGTGTTGAAAACCTTTTGAAGACACATTCTTGTATCTTCATGACATAAGATAACCCTTTTAAAATTCCAAAACTGCTTATCGAAGTGGTGCTCAACATAATAGTGTATCTTAGATAAGCGTCTTCTGTTTATGTCTAGAATGGTGGCCACACAATTTATAACTACATTTAGAAATTAATTTGAGATGTTATAAATTTTAATATTATATATTTTTTAATTGATAACTGCATTAGTGGGTACGTGGGCTAAGGCGTAAATCTTATTATCTGTGTTTTTCTAGGAATGGGTTGGCCGGAGCTAAGGCTAAGCACGCTACGTACAAGCATTGAGATATCTCTGCCATTGTTTGAATCCGATAAATTAATATATATAAATACATATATATGTATATATATATATATATAAATTAACACACATTATATATATATATATATATATATATAGTAATATTAATATATATGAAGAATAGTTTATATTCTTACTTTAAGCAAATGTGGTTGCATTTCTTCTAAAATTACATGTTATTAGTCCATACCCCATCATTGTAAATACACAGATAACCCCCGGAAGGTGAGGGTGGTGCACACACACACACACACACACACACATATATATATATATATATGTGTATATATGTTTGTGTGTAATAATATCTGTATATTCACAATGATGAGGTAGGGACTAATTATATATAATTTTAAAGGAAATTTAACCACATCTGTTTGAAGGAAGAGTATAATAAATTATTCATAAATAAACACCCTGTGTACACACAACTGGGATTTGATTCCCAAACTCTTTACCATTAGCAATCAAGAGCAAACTAGTTTGATACATAGGCCCACGTGCATTTGACGCCGGTAAAAGGCTTACAGTGTGACTGTAATCTATAATTAATTTAAATATGCTGTGTTAGAATATTATTATTAACACCACATCTTACTATCCGTTCGGGTTGTACGCACTTATGCTAAAGTGTAATGCAGTTTAACGTGGGATACGAACCACGGTGGAGGCCTGGCATTCCACACATTCACAATCTGTAATTAATACACGTCTTGTCAGAGGTGAAGGAAGTGTTTGGCAATCAGATAAATCTGTGCAGGGACCGAGGATTGCACCCCGGACCCCCAGTACAGAAGTCCGACACCTCACCCCTAGACCACCAGGTACCCTGCTGTGTTAGAAAAATGGATTGAGTTTTGAGGGCAAAGCAACACAAGTTTTATAATAATGTAGTCAAAATGACATAACGCACAATTACTAGATACACAAGAGGAATAATCAATATTTGAGTGTAATTATTAAAAACAACGTTCAAAATTACTAGTTGAATGGTTCAAAGGAAATTAAATCTATTTTGGACAGTAAAACTCATCATATGGTTGACATAAGCGAGTAATCAGATAAAGTATTAGTCAAATAATTGTTGAAAATTATTTCAAGATTCATTCGATGATACAAAACATCCCCAAATATAATTAACTCTCAGTTGAGAAGCTTGAGCTGTATATAACTCTCACTGCAGAGTATCATAGAAAAATCATTAACCATCACTTAGCTAGACTTTTGCAAAATTAAATTACATACCAATATTGTTGTGTGCGTTTTCACTCCTAGCTTTGAATCGATAAGCCTTAGTTCATTTCAAACCGGATCCCAGGAAACTTTTTGATGTCTTTAATGACTTTATTTCTTTCCCAAGCAGGTCCAATAGGGATATTTTTTGTTGTTAATAGTTTTAGTTTATTTGATAGCATCTCACTGCCCATTTGGATCATATGTATACATATTAATTAAGCTTATAGCTAGGGATGAAAATGAAATAACTTTACAGGTAGTGTACTCTCATTTACCGGGAGGTATAACATTTGAAGAAACACTCTCAGTACTGCAAATGGGATTCAAGCCTTGATATCCCAATCACTAGAAAGCCAATGCAAGAGTTAAATGTTAAGGCGGGCAAACAACAATGCGGGTATAGCTTTACTTAATTCACATTTGTAACATGGTTTTAGTTGTTTATTCTGGAATGGATAAACTGGATTTTTTTTATTGTAAATGATTTTAGTTTAATTAGGGGCGATCTAAGCTTGTAAATGGTTTTAGCTTAATTTATACCTGATGCACTGACAATCTAAGCTTGTAGATGGGTTTAGCTTGATTTTGACATGATGCACTGGACATCTAAGCTTTTAGATGTTTTTAGATTAATTTAGTCCTGATGCACTGGTTATTTAATCTTGTAAATGGTTGTAGTTTAATATTGACTTGATTCAATGGCGAATTAAACCAGTAAATCGTTTTAGTTTTTTTAAACCTGATTCACTGGTGATATTTTGTGTTTTAAATTGTTTTAGTTTACAGATGTCCGAAAGTAAATAAGATCTTTCATTTAACGTTTTAGCTCGTTCATAATCAGATACGATGAGAATATTTTTTTAAATTTCTCAGTCCTCTATTTTGGCGAATAAGGGCGAATTTAATGCTAAGACTCACCCTTGTCTTCCTGTATGTATAAATAAGCTAGTATAATATGTAGAAATCCTAAACATGAGGTAAGACTCGATATAATAAAATAATGTTTTGATAAAATTACTCCACTTGTAATCACTTTACTATATATATATATATATTAGGTCAATAACTTATATCAATCAAATCAAATGAAGGGTTGAAAATTGAGTGACTCTAAGTCACCAGTCATGACCAAAGATTAGCAAAAACACTAATTCATTTATCTTATTAACTTAAGAGAATTAGGAATGTTTTATAAGGAATTGGTTTCAAAAAATTCTTATGGATAGGCTACGATTATTAAAAGAGCTGGCAGAAAACATCTGGTATTCCTTTGAGCGTAAAATCATACCTATTTTCGACCCAAGCTATTAACACTAACAATATTATCTTACATTTATGTATTAACCTAAACATTATTTTATTGAATCAACAAGATAAAGATAACAGGGAAACCTTTCTTTTTGTAAGATTATATATACTTTTCTTAGCAATCACAATATTTTAGGCCTTTTATTTCCATTTTGTTACAAATTGATCGTAAACTGATAGTTATAGAGGAGAATCAAAGGAATTTTAATTTTTTGGAAATGTATTTAAATAAAATGAGATTCTATTGTAACAAACCAACAGTTAAAAGCAAATATGTCTTTGAAAAACTTAAAAAAGTAAATATTATCGATAAAATGGATCCAATTAAAAAATAAATGTGTTTGTAAAATTATAACTAAGAGTTTTTAGGACTTGAGCTGCACTTTGTGAAAAAATGTTGCACTAATTAAAGTCTACCATTTAATTTCAGACGATTCATTTCTTAATACTTATCTTATGTTCTAGTGACCAAGATCTCTTAACCATACAGGTCTCCAAACAATCCTAGCGTCATCTCCAGCTGGGTTTTTAGCCAGACCAAATAAATTGGGAAACCTGTGCTAAATAATGCTCTTGGCCACATCAAAACTTCTTATTAAAATATATTGTTACAAATGGTTTTAATATAATCATTTATTACTTGATACAGTTATATTACCATTGTTTATGATTGCGGTCGTTCACTTGATATACATATTATCTAATTATAGTATTAACGTCTTGCTATTCAATGCATTCATATTTAATTTTTTTATAAGTTTGTAAAAGTGGCAGAAAAAATGCCAATTCTCAGAATAACTGGTGGGTAGTTTTATGATAGCTACCAATTAATTTATAATATCACACGTCCATCACAGACTCTGACTAAGATGGATGAATGACCTTGGTCACGGGACATTTCCAGGATGAATCAGAGCTAAGACATTGATGAATGGCACCAAAGTTTCCGGGTTTGATTTCTGAATTCAGGTGTGATTTCTTCAGCTATGTTTAAATGTTTTTTCTTTTGTTGTGATGAAAAATGATAACTTTACTAAACGTAAAAATAAATAAATAAATGAATTGCTACTTATACAATTTAAAGTGGCCCATTTTGATATGTAATGCAACATTTTTCCTTTCGGTTTTTAATTGGCTATTTAAAGAATTGTCTTTATTTAAAAATGTACAAGAAGCTTTATGTAATATACATAAATAATTTTTCAATAACAGAAGTCTTAAACTTAGTATACACAACAAAACAGGAGTTTCGGATTAGTGAGAACTCATGCCTTAGAAATTTCGGCCACCCACCAAATAAAGTATTTATTTCCTTAAAATGTTTTAAATTTGTTGGAAAAAGAATATGTATACATTTAATATATGTTTATAATATAGACTAGCTTATATAGTGCTTGAACCAAATCCACTCACCTTTAACAGCATGTCTAATCTATCCCTGTGATATCAGACTACAAGGTGAAACAAACCCACTTCACTCCACCCCAAACTAGCCAACACTTAAAATTGGGAGAGTACTCCTTTATATATGGTTCGTTGAATATGCTCTATCAGAGGGGTGTGGCGTGAACGAGGGAGAGAGGGAGAGAGAGTGAGTAAAGGGTGTGTCAAACAAGGAGAGTGGAAAAGGAGACAACGCCTCGTGGCTGCAACTTCAAATGACTCGTGTCTTCAGGCCGGTTCAACGATCACGAGCACTGTCTTGATTGCAGCTGCTAACCTAGATAAGGACAAGTATTCTCAACAATGGTAGGGCTAGTTCAGCGTCAATGTTCTTGTCTTTGACTCTGAATGATGGCTTTCAAATCGTTCGAATCATGTCTTGGTCAACTTAAGGTGGTTAATTCAGGAAGGGGAGCTTCCCTCTTTCCTCAATGACTGTATGCAATACCGGTATCAAGGGGATTTTGGGGGTTCAAGCCCCCCTGCGAAATATAATAAAAAAAAAATATATATGCCTTTATTTATGATTCAAACAATATAAACATTAAGGTAGAAGTACAAATTAGAGAGCTGTGCTACCATTTAGCACTTCAGAGAGCTTCTGTGTTTAATATTTGTAATTTTCCCTAGCCTCCGGCGATTAAGGAGCTATGTTTCCATAAAAACACTTCAAAGAGCTTCTATATGTGTTTAATATTTAGATTTTTTTTCTTAGTCGTTGGCAGTTAGGGGACTATGTTGTCATAAAATAAAGAACTTCAGATAGTTTCTAGAGGTGTTTAGTTTTAATAATTTTTTCTAGCCTTCGGCAATTATGGTGCTATATTGACATAAAAAAACACTTTAGAGAGCTTCTGTAGGTGTTTAATATTTGTAATTTGTCATAGCCTTCAGCATTTAGGGGGTTATGTTGCCATAAAACACACTTCAGATAGCTACTAGAGGTGTTTAATATTTAGAATTTTTCCTAGCTTCTGGCAATTGGGGGATGTGCCCACCAAACTCCCATTGAAATTGTTGGCTGGCTACGGCCTTGGCTGTATGTGAGTTTAAATTGAAATATGATCTATATACTTCCCATTTTGACAAAATAAACTGCTTTGGTGGCCGCATGGTCTATGGCATCACTCTTACGTTCTACTATACTGTTGATGAGAAGGAAATTGAGGTTGGAATACCAGTTCGTTGAAATGAGGTCGGTTTTTCCAAAATGGTTTTACACTCCTCCTCCACGCAAATGTGGGTATACTTCCTCTAAATTCAACATTCCTCATCTCTAACTCATTTGCGTAACTAGTATATATAAGTATAACCTGAACAGGTAGTAAGACGTGGAACTAAAAACAAGTAGCTTAGGTAATGAGAAGCTCTATTATTACTATCACTATGTTGTTGGCGATTGTCAGCGGTAGTCGGGTGTCTACTGAACTCCTAAAGTACCCCTACTAATGATTAGTTTTTTTTAAAGATTTTGAGTGAATTTAGTTATTGTGAAGAGAATATGTCATAATTTCGGGCAGTGAGGATAATTGCCCAGTAATATATTCATGCATTTTTGGGCATCAATATTTATTTGTGTCTTGCCGCTCTTAGTCCCATTTAAATTGTATCAAAATTAATGGGGCAAATAATTCATAAATAAGAATTACTCTCCCTGAAAAGAAAGGGCTACTAACTATAAATGTGCCTTTTGTTTTAAAGAGACAAAAACTATGTTTAGATATAATAAATTTATCATAACCTCCTCTTCACACTCTCTTAGAAGTAGGCCTAGTTACAATGAACACTTTACTCAAAAAAACGATTTACTTAGGGTGTCTTAGGTAAGATACGATCGTTCAGATTATTAAATTCCCCGATTTTAATAAGCTCTTAAATCTATAATCAGGTAAGGATTAAAGTAGGCACGGAAATATCTTAGAATCCCTTTTTTTCGGAGCTTCTATCCAGCAAGGCACCAACATAATCTATTTCGATTACGGTAAAGTGTTCCCTATCTACTTAATCTACTTATTCTAAAATGGTATCTCATCCTTCTGTTTAAGCTAAAGAATTATTAAAAACTTATTTTTATGTTAGCACTAAAGTCAAATGATATACGTTTGTTTAATTACGTCTAGTTTGTTACGCAACTAGCAACCACCATCTAGGTCACTGCCTATGGCTGGCAACACGGAAGAAGAATTTACTTTGGTGTCACACCGGAAAGACCAGTCTGCACATTCTAACACACATGATGAGCCATCAGCTCAATGTTATCTTGCGTGGTGTTTGTAGACTGGTAGTAAAGTAACTATTTTTTCTACAAAAAGTAAATAATTTTATTAGAGAGAATTACGATTTATTACTTATCTTCACCTAAGGTATCAGCCCTCGTTCTGGAGTCTTTTCAGACTAGAGAAATACAACTTATTTTATTCTCCTTTTTTTTTACATATAAACGCGTCTTACTACCCATTTGAGCTATACGTTTTTTCTGATTAAAATGAAATACCAATTTTGAATCTCATTTTTCATTTAACACTTTTTGTTGTTGAAAATAATTAATTTTCCCTAATAAGCAGTGCAGATATTTTTCCATTTGACTGTTTTATTAGTCCAATACATCAGAAATCAATGCCAGAGCAGACCATCATCGTTGATTTTAATTGCCGAACGTCCACTGACTTTGGCTCTCAAGTGGATATTATCTGTTCCTGACAATGTGGGCAGCTCTGACAAAATATGTGTGTCATAATAGTAGTAGTAGTAGTAGTATCAGTAGTTGGTGACTTTAATTTAAATACCAAAAAGTGTTTAAATATTAGAACCAAGTATATTGATATATTTACTAATTTTGTAGTGAATGATATCTCTATTAATCGTTTGGTATATATATATATATATATATATGTATAGTATATATTTATTTAACAATATTAATATTAATTACATTTTTCATTTTAAATATAATGTTTATAGGCCTATATTACTATATACCATATTATGGCGCTGGTGTTTCAACAGGTGGTAGTGTTCTAAAATACATTATTAAATCTAATTATGGTTTAGTAAGAATATATTATGTATAATACAAAAATAAAATTTTAGACGTTGTGGTAAAAACCCTTAATAGTAATAAAATATTAACTGTAACTGCATAATCTGTCATTCTACTAATAAAAAATTATAAATTTAGTGAATGATTATAATTAATCAATTTTGGCACAACAAATTTAAATGCCTGTTGAAGTTCCAATAATTATATTCAGACGATAAACTTTAATAAATAATTATATTACTAAAGTATAGTCTACTAATTAAATTTATTCTTACAGTATGCATTAAGTTACTATTGAATAACTAATATTTATTGTAAGACTAATATTAGGTATTGACGGACTAGCACTATAAATATATATTTAATTTTACATCATCTGATTTTTAATATAAATTATTTATTTTATTATTTTATATGTTACTTTACATCTTATTTTACACCAATAACATTTATTCCTGAAGCCATAAATACATTTTTTTACTAATGTTCTTAATTTCATTATCTCGGGAAGAAGAAAACTCTGCTATTATGTCATCCAAACCAGAAGTATTAGTTATAGAGAATCCACCACCTGTTTCTAAGGTGGAAAAAACCCAATAAAACTTATATATGTGCCACCTTAATATATCTCGTTATCGTCATATGATGGGGATGAGCGACTTGGAATGAATTTGACAACTGATGAGTTTATGGTTTTTATTACTTATGGGATTCATTAATGTCCATGAGATTGTATCTTGAGAGTAGTGTTCAGACCTGGACTCCCATTCTCTCCTGGGTGTATCCATCCACGAATGCGTGAGACAAGCACGATGTTCTCTTACTCACCCCACACCTTCCATGTTCTATGTCGCAATTAATCAAGCTCTTTATCGTGACCCGCACCACTCAGTTTTATTCTCTTAGAATCATCCAGTGTACTTTAAAGGCTTGTATGTTCTCCTCCAGGGCCCAAATTTTAGGACGGGGATGTTTTCCATCTCTCCCCTTCCCAGAATCATACTTTGGTACACCAGGTTTCATGACGTCACGCCTCATGCTCTGCATGTACTTATAATCTTTCTTCATAGCCTACTCTACCACAACACACTGAGTAGA
Source organism: Timema douglasi (assembly GCA_901482245.1). Lineage (NCBI taxonomy): Eukaryota > Metazoa > Arthropoda > Insecta > Phasmatodea > Timematidae > Timema > Timema douglasi. Next base: position 116,906 of record CABEEJ010000276.1, read on the forward strand.
ATGTGCTTTTCCTTTCTCTATCCAGTCCATAACCTTCACCTCCCTCCTCTACCAAGACTGTACTTTTTTTTTACAACTTTACATAAAGAAAGTATACCTTTATTGGCATACAGATTATACCAAGGATTAGATTATGCTCTCCCCTCACTCCACAATGCTACATGATGTATAAAATCGTGCTGTTCCATATTCCATCAAGTGCATACCCTTCATATCCCTCCTCTATAAGGACCTTACATCATACGGACTAATAAATCATAGCTTTATGAGCAAAGGAGTGCTTGAAGAGCTAAACCATATTCTTATGAGAAGGATTAAGGTGTATTAAATAGAGAAGATTAATTTAAAGGTTATAGTTTATTAAGCCTACATAGATGCATCAAGTTTATTTGTCGTTTTGTTGTCTCAGCCATTGTTGACTTGAAGAAACTGGAGGATCGAATCGGTGGCATTTTTCTCATGCCCAACTGCTGTTAACACCACAGCATCAGGATCAGGATTGATCGTTAACTTTACCACATCAAGATCAGGATCGGGCTTCAACTCAGACACATTAGGATTGGGAAGTACTGGCGATTCTATGATGGTAAAAGCTAAATTTATTACCGTTATTTAACCAATACACAACACACTTTTCATTAAAGCCCTCTATATCCCTGGGTTATGTGTTCCTAGAAAGTGTACCGTCAAGTCACACACTTATGTGTAGTCGTGTTCATCTCCAACGTTGTACTGGCTTTATAACGCAAATGACGGAACATTTTAGAAAGAGGTGAAACTCCTTGCTGCTTTATATAGTTGTGTAACGAGTTACAAGTTGACGTTATATCAAATGGGTCAACACTCACCGCCCGTGATGAGCTACAACACGAACTCCAACACCAAAGAACGAGCTCTGACCTCCACTCTCCAACTGGCACAACTGACTGAGCGGAGCCTTCAATCGACTGTCTGCTCGGGACTCGATCCGCGGCCGGCCGGAAACGATCGAGGTTCCACGCGGCCATACGAAGCTATCACCTCCGCCGCTAGGACAATCTGGAATATTCTAGCTGCTGCCAGACGCATTCTTTGCTGTTATGTTTGTCCTATCGTCTTACCCCCTCCTTCCCTTGCCCCGTCTCTCTGTGGATACAATAATGTATATATAGTGATCGCGATTTTGAATAGTCGCTTATTATACCATCGACTGAGCTTGGTGAGGACGGCGACTAGGGGCCGTGATTTATTTAATATTAAAAATTCCATTTTCGGCATAATAGGGGACATCTTGTCTAAATTATTGTTTGGGACTTATGAATATTTAAACTTAGAATTATGAAATGTTGCACGCAGGTCAATGCTAATGCGCTTGCATTCTCTCTCTATGTACGAGGTTTAATTCATCCTAATTGTACTATTTAGTTTTGTTATACATACATAATATATATTTAATTTCATGTATATATTTTCGGTCACGCTTTAGCGTACTTGGCGTCTCGGGCTTACCACCCGCCCTTTCTTGTTTGCGTATTGAGTGTATGTGGGATTATTTAGTTATCTATTTAACTGAGACCACAGGGCACTTAGGTGTTAGAGTTGAGGCTTGGCCTAACGTCTTATTCTATCTATTGTTTTGGTTCAACGGTATGTTGATTTCTTTAGATCTAAAGGCGCGTAAATTTTTATCTCTTATTGCCTGAATTTAGATGTATGCTAATAGTTGCAATGTAGTATCGTTGCTTGCACTTAATGCTATAACCGATGGAACCATAGAAGGAACCATAGACTCCCATGATGGCGATTAATATTACTGTTAAACTGACAACCAGAATATAACTATATGTTTCCCTTTTTTATTTTCAGATATTTTAATGTCAATTAATTCCTTTATCTCAGCGGAGTTATTTAAATCTGAGAGGAGAAGCGTTTCACGCCATATTGTTATATTTTGCTCTAATTATGTATTTACCTTCTATTTTTTCCTAAATAAAACAAACTATGTTTATGATTGTTAAACTTCTTTTCTGGTTTTCCCGTCACACTTCCAGTAATGTTAGTTAATTGTTACAAGAGGTTTACAGTTGGACATCACAACTCCCTGTCCCCATCCCCTCTCTTAGATGATGTCCACCCCGTCGATTTAGGAATTATGTGTAGATTAAAACCCTAATCATTTAATGTAAGCTCTATCTCCAAACACATCTGAAAATATTCTCTACGGGGTACACGTCAGGATTAGATGGTTTTCTAATCATAAAAGAGTTGATGAAGGGACTCGTACCAGATAAAATAAGATGACACCCTTTTCCTCTATACATTAAGATAAGTTCTCTGAAAATCAAAACTCTATTTAACGCACTTAGGCTACTAGTTTTGGAACTAATTGATGAAGATGTATTGAACATTGGGGATCATTCTGCATACGATACCACTTTGAGCAGTTCCAATATTTTCCTGCTCTTGGTATACTCCTCGCCCATTAGCTATCCAGCAAAAAGTACTGTACACCTCACCATAGCATTAACTTACACATATCAGAAGAAGATTGCTGTTGATTATGGGTGCTGTTGGATTTATTTGAGAACCATACATAACTGTATACGTCATCTCTTCTTTAGGATCGCGTATGCGATCGACGGAGTAGAGATTGATCAATCAAGCGTGGCAGCTAAATTGTCTCAGATTCGGAATCGATTCGTAAAGGTTAGCAACCGTACCTTGAAAACGTACGCATCGATTTACGTAACATACTATTAGCAGAAGACTATTCTCTCGTATTGATAAACGATAAATAATTACAAGCACTTGTCTGATCGATAATTGAGAGAAATGTCTAACTAAGAGCTAAACTTGAGACACCTTCTAAGATATAACTAAGTAAAATTTCATGGTCTGTGCCTCACATCAATACGAATTATTTGAATGGACTCAATAGGCTCAAATGCATCAAGAGTAGACGGACCATTGATTTCCCCTTTCATACATGAGGGTTGTACGAGTATTCAAAATTACAGACAGTGAAAAATTTGACCATGTAGGAAAAATCTCGTTAGTAGCATAGCTTGCAGCCTTAGGTAAACTAAAGCAAATAAGAGTGACGAAAGACCAAAAACTCACACTGTAAACTCTCCCGTCTAGTATTCATACTGGGCAATGTTTTTAAAAACATCGTTTGTTCATCCAAGTAGCATAACATAGAGTGTTGTCAAAAATAGTAACTTAGGGGAGGAACCTCTCATTTTTGGGTTTATAACAGTGAGTCTTTGGAACTTTTAGAGGAAAGACGGGCCAAACAGAAGAACGCTAGTTGCTAGTGGGGATAGTCTAAAGTTCTCTACATACTCAAGTACAAAGTTTAACCAACTTGTGAGGAGAATATCCAACAGATATTTTCTGTTCTGTACGGTGGAAGATGGCCCAACCCATCTTGGATGTCAAAGTCAGATAACAACAGCGCAGCGCTGGATGGTCGGGTGTTTACACCAGCTAGTATTATAATACCAAAGATATGTCAGGTCATGACGTTATTATTAGGGAAATTGACCAAACGAGTACCTTTTTGTAAAGTTTTTCAATTAGTTCTAAGTCCTACATCACATTTTGATCCAGTAGCATAATTAATCCATTTCATTAAAACATATTAAAACGAACCTCACAATTATTTGCTACTACCTATCCATCACACCAAGCCAGGTCCACGGGGTGGGGATAGTGACACTACGGTATTTTTGCTCTTCAAACAGGGCGTAAGACGATTACTACGGATAGAAGCTAGTGAGATCATTATATCAACTCTCTGTTTAACTCTACTTTAATTCTGTCATGTACCCCTACGATGATATGATATTGGACTTTAACCAAGCTTCTTTCTTAAACTGTACGATGATTTTGCTAATTATCAGACCTAATACTATGTCACAAGAACACCTTTACCTAAGTTTTATATGGAACATTTCAAATTTGCTACACCTATCATTGTGTTTGACGCAATTCAGCATAAAGATTCTCTCAAGGACGTTAATAGAACATGCCGTTTAAGGTTCAAGTCGGATAGCCATATTCCTGCAAACATAAAGGCGTTCTGAAACATCGCCTCGACTGTCAGCTAAATAATTAATCATCTGGTTTAAATTTACACTGATAGGTCACAGAATACATATTTATGGTATTAAAATGTTATAGATCATTAATTTGTTTCGGGACATTTTGAAAATTTAAATAAATCGACACAGATGTTCTAGAGCATACTTACTAAGCTTTAAGTTTAGTATCAAATTATTATTTTTAATCTATACCCTGAAATAATATAATCAAGATTTTTTTAAACTAAAGGGGGTTACAAATGTTTAACTTATGGTTCACGTTAAAAAAAAATTAAAAAAAAATATATATATAGAAATAAACGGGTCGTAATTTAATGTAAACAGTTTTGGAGTAAGTAAGCCCAAATTTTAATGATAGGCCTCGTTTACTAAATGCAATGTTCTTAAAATTAATTTATTGAATTCTAATTTGTATTACTGGGTGAATATGAATTAGCTATTAGCTAAGTCAAAGAATGAACTTTTACATACGTGAAAATTCCGTTCGAATAAGTCAAACAGTTTTCTTGTAAATTTATTAGAAATAAATCTCTTAGGAAAGCTACCACCATTGTCGCCCATTGTGATCCATCACCTTAATGATGATCAGCCATATAAGCAATTCCACCAGAGAACAATAGTCCAAAGGCCTCTTATTGCCTGGTTTGTTGGTTACGGGTGTGTCAGGTTTCTATTCCAGGCCAAGTTTAAGTTTGCTATTTTACAAATACTATTCTTAAGTTTAATTTCATTATATTCACTATTTGGTATCCAATTTTTATTAATATTTTGAGCGCTATAATCTGATATAAGCATTTATTTTGAATATCAAATTTAATTATGTTTTTTTTTCTTAATTTTGAACAAAACTTGATAATCCAGTATAAATAGATGCATATATTAGCTCTCGAGAGAACAATGTTTAAAGTAAGGTTTCCTTTTAAATTTTGAATAATTGCCTAGATGGGCACGAGGACTAATTTTCAAACTTGTGTAGTCTGTTTTGCCAATGATTTGGAGGCCGGTTCTAATATACAGAGAGTGGCTTAGTACTAAATTACTAAATGGTTCTCAATTTTTCTTCCACTCAATTATGGGCAGATTTCTTACATACCATACCTTTATTATTACTCCCTTGTATAAAAAAATTAATATTTAACATCGAGTCTTACTAATGGTTCAGGTTATACGCACAAGTACTAATTACGCTAGTGAGTTTGAGTTCAGGAAGATTAAATTTAGGAGAAGTGTACCCCATTTTTGTGAAGGTAGAATAGAAAACCATTTGGGATAAAAACCAACTCTCACTACACCCGAACTACCCTACCTGTCATCGGCTGTCTAGTCTAATACGAGATAACTCCTTAGACTATACGGAGATCAAAGTAGGCAATTAAAATGTTGATAGGCCAGATGAGTGGTGAGGCATCAAGTAAAAATTAATATATGTGTGTATGTGTATTTATATATAAATAAATAAACAAACCCGTTTCGGTGAAAACATGGTCCAAGGAGCTACTCTCACAGTAGACTAGACTGTGTTAATGACTGAGAGCTCGGGGTCTGATCCCAGTTGGGTGTAGGTCTACTGAGGGTGTTTTTTACTGATTGGTTTTTATATCTCTCTCCGTGTAAATGCGAGTACACCTCATCTAAATTAAACCCTTCCCATCGTTAACCTATTAAAGTGATTAATATATTAGCGTATAACTCGAATAGGAAGTAAGGCGAGGTGTTACAAATATGTTTTTATCATTATGCTTGGAATACCTAAAAAGATCCTACATGCTGAGAGCTATTATGTGTAGAGCCATAATTTGAGTACGCTGTTTGACGATGAAATGAGTTCCTCCCACTCACTTAACTAGCGTTAGGTGTAGTAAATTAGTTTTGCATCTCCCATTTCAAGGGAGTTGAAACAAGTATCGAGTTGATTTATGATTTGTTAAGGAACATCAACATTATAGACACTTTATAAATTAGCTTTGAGCAAGGCAAGAAGTGTTAGATATTTTACAGGCTAGTTTGATTTACAATGGTGTGCACACGAAACGATGTATTTAAAAGGAGGGCGAGGGAGGAGGGGAAGGTCAACATACAGCAAGTTCAACACTGTATTATTGCTTTGCACCTTTAACAATAGCTTCACTTTCAGTTACGTGGGGATTTATGAGAAGAGGGACAGTGTTATCTGGACCTAGAAAATAGGCACAGTTTATCTTTTAGTGCTCTATTTAAATTTTTTAATTAATTCAGTCGTAAGTCTTGGTAGCATCCAGTTAAAATAAGCTGTGTGCATAGTGTTGAGTCAATAAAAATAATAGTTTTAGGGTCGTATAACTAACATTGAAAACTGTTTACATAAAATGGAAGTTATTTATTATATTTAATGTACACACGCTTACAATAAATCAAGACCTCTGTCGCTGGTAATCATTACGCACGATATTATTCCCGCTTAAGAGCCCACATCAGTGGCCCCACGGTCCAAAGTGTCAGGCTTGTAACATTCTGAATTCTCAGGGGAAGAGGGTTCAGGTTTCATATATTTGTCAGATGCAATGGGAGTAGTTGTCCATATAGTTCTTCTTCTCTTTACACACATGTTCTAAAATACTATCTTTCTTGCCACCCACAGATTAAGCTGTTAACCAACCCATTGGCTTTTAAAAGGTACGTACTAAATATATTGGTGGGATAGACCCTTTACAACTCCAAAATTTTTAATAGCTGTACTAAACTCATTTTATTAGGACGTAAGTCCCCTTGCACCCTAAAATTTGTTTGAATTTGGTAAAAAAAAAACTAGCTACCTTACAGCATAATCATTCAAACAAAAATTCCACTATCGCAACATAAATATATTAGTACCCATATTAATAAATTTCCTGAAGCATTTGAATAGATATGCATAGGGGCTTTAGTATTAGCCATAGTCCTACCAACATATACATTAAAAATAATCATTTAGATAGCTACTAGTTTTTCTTAGTGCAATTTACAAAAAGCGATGGCTACTATGACCTTGGGATACAAAAAAATTAACTCAGAATCCCTCGTATCACTACATGAACATGGGCCAGTCTCGTAGTAAGGCTTATTACGCCTCAAGTGTGGCCTCTATATTATAATTATACAATACGACATATAGATAAACTCTAATGGAATGGGCCATAAAATGCTAAGTCTGAGTATCAAACTGGCCTTAAACTTCTGCTTGTTAATGTTATTTGAAACGATTCGTTATCAAACTCTCGACACAAGACCCAGAGTGAGAAACCGTGTATGGGATGTTTATTGAAATGTCCAGATAGTAACATGAAACCCGCACCAGTGAGTAAGGGAAATAAACGTCAAGTTCGTCTATCTTGGTTTGATGGTGGGGAGGTTCTGGTTCAGGTTACGACTAGGTGTACTGGGAGGCCTTTATAAAATATGGTTTTCCTCCTTATATCATATAAATTGTACATTTATCAACAAACCGCCATTAGCGTAATTGAACTACAAGCTGCAAAATGGGCATATGGAATAAAAATATAATTTTTTAACTAGACACTAAAATCTTCATAGAGAATTTACGATACAATGTTTCATGTGAATCTTTTCTTTAACTTTCCAATTATCTTATGTAATAATTATGAAAGTAAAATTACTCTGACATGTAACACCTCAGGATATTATTTTGTGTTATGTATAGTGTACATAGGTGACCTGGTGGTATAGGGGTAAGGTGTCGGACTTATATGCTGGGGTCCGAGGTTCAATCCTCAGTCTCAGCACAGATTTATCTGATTACCAAACCCTTCCTTCACCTTTGACAAGACGTGTATTAATCACAACTTGAGAATGTGGGGAATGCCAGGCCTCCACCGTGGTTCGGATTCCACGTTAAACTGTTCATCTCACAATCACCCTACCATTACACATTAGCGTAAGTGCGTATAACCCGAAAGGGTACTAAGACACGGTGCTAATAATAATAATAATAATAATAATAATAATAATAATATTAATAATATAGTATACATACACCTTTTTTTACAAATTAAGACATTTTACAAACATTGTTCTCGAAATATTTATAATGAAACATGCAATAAACAGTAAATATTTAATAATATTATTTTAAATGATACAATAAATGCAAGTATTCAAAACTGTTTAAGAATCTTCAGATAAACATCTGTACAGAAATTAACAGCAAATTAATTTTTATTCATTTTACTATTTCTGAGTGTTTGTTGTAGGCCATCTGAAAAGAGTCTCATACAAATTACTGTATTCTGCAGGAATATATTGTGTCAGTTTAAGAAGTTAATTCCCCTTTTTCATATGTAATGGAATAGTACTAGTGGCGTATGCTCGCTCATGGAGTATACTAGGAGATTCATTGTAACACTTAAGATTAACTAAGTATTTGGCAAGTCCATCAATATACTGAAAATATACTATTTCTGCTTTCATATCTGACTTGTATTCGAAGTGCTTAATCTTGTATAGTTAGAAACTCTTTAATTTTCCTTGGGAATGAGGCATTCCTGAGAAAAAGAAAGTTTTTAACATCCTGCTGTTCCATCTAAAGGATACATCTTTTTACACCGCTTGGTCCACAATAATATGGTTAAAATTAATTTATTTCATGGTGAAAAGACCAGAAACATTGATCTTTTTCATGAGCACACAGTATTCCTCCACTGTATGTAAATGGGCTTCCCCTGTTGCCGTTACCTCCTCACTTGCCAACAGATACTTTGACAAGATGGGGAAGCTTTGGCTGATTTGATATGCGAGTAACAGGTTGTTTTCACAGACCCTTATCCTCGTTGCATGAGCTTTAATATTAAATGACTTCGTACCAATGAATTATTTGTACAAGTACACGGTTTGCATTATTTGTAGCCCAACTCAGGATATCCACCTTGACAGAAGCGTCAAGCTAGGTCACCTGCGAAAGGGCTGTATTATTTTGCGAGTTACAGGCAGCATATGCTAGCCCTTTTCCTCATGATGTGAGGGTGATTTTGTGAATTGCTGAACATTATATCTAGTGACTGATGGAGTTGATTGATTGTGAATTTGTGAATGATTATCTGAAAAGGAATTTCACGTTTGATTAGTCAAATATACACTTGATGAAGGGTGAAATGTGAAAGTGAATTGTGAGTGGATCTGTTGCTACTCCAATCTCGGACGTTTGTAGGACCTTCCTTCATGTGGGTCATAGTTTCCCAGCGATCTGATTATGGGGTTACATGTGCTGCACTTTGAATGTAGAATTTGTCTCTTCTCTCTCTTTGAAAATTTCTATCAGTGTCTTGCTGTTTGTCAAGTTGTGAAGGTTATCTGTCCTTGTTCTTCTATCTACCCCGGTTATCATCCTTAGGATCATATTTTGTGTTGTCTATATTATAATTATTATTAGCACCGCGTCTTACTATCCGTCCGGGTTATACGCACTTACGCTAATGTGTAATGGTAGGGTGATTGTGAGATGAAATGAAGGACCTACAGTTTAACGTGGAATCCGAACCACGGTGGAGGCCTGGCATTCCTCACATTCACAAGATGTCTTGTCAGAGGTGAAGGAAGGGTTTGGTAATCAGATAAATCTTTGCCGGGGCCGAGGATTGAACCCCGGCCGCCAGCGTAGAAGTCTGACACCTTACCCCTAGACCGCCAGGTCACCTGTGTTGTCTATACTTTGGTAACGTGCGTCTTCGCTGCGTATCCCCACCCTACGCAGCCGTAGAGCATAATTGGCTGTATAACACTCTTGTATATTATGAGTTTGGTTTGTTTGCCTAGTTGTTGTCCTTTTATTATTGGGTATAGTTGTACAAATACTGCCTTCTCTTTTTTGTTGGTTTGTCCTATGTGGTTTGCCCAAGTGAGTCTTCTGTCAATGTTGATACCAAGGTATTTAGTTTGGTTTTTAAAAGGTATTTCTTCCTGATAGAGAGTGAAGTTTTCCGGTGGTAGTAGTCTTTTTCTTGTCACAACCATTGTCGTAGATTTTTCGATATTCACTTTGACCCTCCATTTGGAAAGCCATGCTTCTAACGTCTTCAAGTACCGTTGTGTTGCTCCACTGTATGTATTCTGTCGCTCTTCCCTATAAGTTGTTTTATAGCCCCAAACATCCTATCACATGGCAATTTCTAACGTTTTTACATTTTAAAACCTTTAAAATTAATTAATGAAAGTTTTAAACAATTAAATTAACTTAATTCATGTACAGTACATGTGGTTATTTTAGAATTATTGAACTAAATTCAGGAAAAATATTTAATGTATCTACACTTTAAAAGTTGAAAAATTAATCTATAAGAATATTAATCAATTAACTTAAATTAAATGTACATTTCATTATTTGAGAAATACTGAATTTTTATTTAGGAATACTATCTAATGTATTTACATTTTAAATTCAAAGACTAATTAAAGTATATAAATAATAGTTAATAATATGTTAATATTAGTAAATCATGTGCTTATTGATAGATACGGTAATTGCATGCTATGTACTAATAATAAAACATGAAACCCCATTTAATTTTTGTCAACTTATAAAATGGGGGCTCATGTCAATTTATTTAATATAAAAACCTTTTTCAAATATAATTATATACTATAAATAATTTATATTTAAAATATTGTTTTATACAAAAATTATTTTATATAGTGAATCATGTTTAAATACCTGTTTAATAAATACTAAACAAGTATTTATGTAATTAAAGAAAACCCTACCCTAACATAGTTTACTGACTAAACATGATTCCATCTATCCGGATATGTAAACTCGCAAAATATACAGCTGTGTACCCATGATGATAGCAAATCTTGCCATTTCCACATCACGACAAGAAAGGAGTATACTTTGGACCAAGTTCTTGAAACTCATAGAAAGCATTTGGTGAAAGGAGTGATCATATTTTAATCTGTCTTTATTATGTAAAACCACACCACCAATCTTCACATTTTCATCAGCCTTGAGAAGATTTTTTTAATTTTGGACCAAATCCCCTTCACTTTCCAAACACTTTAATAAAATCCTTGACTTTGATGTGAGTTTTTATAAAATCAGTATTTATTTATTGTGGGTGGCGATTGAGTTCTACCAATTCCTGGAGAACATCACACATCAGTCTAGATCTAAAATGAACTCAACTGAAGCTGGCCCTCTTACACATCTCAATTCTTTTTTTCTCTTCTCTTGCCTTCTTTAGACTGTAGATCTAACGTTTCATGATTTATATCCGTGGCAACAGTGTTTGAGCTGGAGGAGAGCCATCTTATAAACAGAATTTGTCCTATTTTATAAACTTGAGCTTACAGCATTTGTAAACAAACCTTAAGCTCTTTTACGTTTCTTGGAGATGCATGGTAGATTACATATAGCTTGACCAATAAATTCATAAAACTGTTCATAAAACCAACTCCTTTTACGGCACTATGCAGGGACAACTATAGTCTGTGTCTTGCACAGTGACACGGGATAATAGAAGGGAACTGTTTTGAAAAGATCTTGCAACACCAATGAGTGATTCATACATGACAGCACTCCATCACAAGTCTAGTAAATTAAAACATTTATCATAAATTATTCTGTAAATCCTAGGGAATGTGAGTGTGACATCAAGCTTGAGAATGTTAAATTTACAGTTACACTTTCCAGTTCAATCAATTCAATGAACAGGTTCAGCGGCTCCTAAATACTGATTTATTCAATCAGAGCTCAGACACAAATAATTATCAACATATATTTCATTTCAGACTCAAGTGTTGACTCATTTATTTTTATTGAAATCCTACTTCTTACATTAATGGTTTGCTTTAATGACCCTTTTCCTACTTAATATAATTTGTGGTTAACAATATTGATAAATGAATTTGTTGAATGTTGAATTCCGTTTAACTCTTGCATATTTAGCTCATCCTCAAAGTTCTTGAATGACTGACTCCTTTTTGCCACCTAGTAAGATGTACAAAACACTTTGCTCGTTATATCTATTTCTCTGATCAAAGCTTTCTCTCTTTTCGCTTTTTCCTCAATTTTCACTGCAGCTATATTAAAAAAAATTGCTGTGGTTTTCTATTTTCTCGATTAGAAGAAATTTTATAATTTACTCATTCTTTAAACATTCTTATCCCTATTTTATTTCAACTTATATACTTCTAACTTTCTTGCTTGTTGCGCATCCTAAGTTCTCATTATCATAGAATAACCAGTCATCTTGCAGGTGAATTCATATGATTTAGACACACCCCAGCAGCTAGGCCATGCCTGTTCAAGCTGTGAGATTTAGTCCTGCGAGGTAAAATAGTCAGAGGAGGAGCGAGACCATAACCTACAAACAGATTATATACTTCATTGTCAGTTGGGTTAGGTCAAATATAAAATAAGACTTTCCTAACTTCCTCTCATCATCTTTTTTGCTTTTTACTGGGAGGCGCAAATAAATAGATTATTTTAAACATTTTTGACATAGAAGATTAACTAAATTTCTTGAAAAATCTAATTAAGTCGAGGCTACACTGTGAGAATGTCTTAGCAAACACATTATGAATCCGGAATCACTAATGATAAAAGTTGCCACTGTATGCCACACCATAACAATTTTAATACAATAAGAGTAAACTAGCTTTTTACGTGATCTTAACTTACAAAATTTACAAATAAAACCATAAAATCTAAAAAAAATATATCATGGAACCAAACTTTAAAAAGGACACGTACCTCATCACATTATTTTGTACGTAAAACAGCGCGACCAATGCTAACACGATAACACTCCTCAATCATTCCCTTTTTCTGCAGTAATAAATAAACTTTTGGATGTCTTCAGTAAAATCAGAAGCTGTCCCAAGGTGTGCCAGCTATTGCGGCACAATTTTTTTTGTAATTTTCATGAAAAAAGGCTCCCAATTATTTACTATTATTAATTGGGCAAAAAGGTCTCTGAAACTATCTTCCAGTGCATTCGTGTTAAAAAAAAGTCTTGTTTCATTTCAAACGTCAAAAAAAAGGTGGAGATTCCAAAATATTAATTTTAAAAATTAAATTTAAACAACCTCACTAAAAAAATGTTCCTCTTACTATATAGATGGTGATAAGAGTAGACTTATCCAGATTCATTAATTTAAAGGGATTTGAATTGTGACCAATCAATAAAAGATAGGAGAGTAAATTCGGTAATGTCAGGAGAGGGGGTGGGATAACCTCCAGCAGGTGTCGGATTTGTTAATTGGGTCTGTGTTTGTTGGTTTCTCAAGGCATCCGTATCTGGCCTCTAGAGCTATGGGTGAATTTTCGAGGATCCCTCATCCTGGTCTGGAGTGACTCAAGCCAATAAAATTCACACAGGTGCCTTCATTTTGATTGACTCCCAGGCAACGTCCATCCATAGTGGCCACCCGTGTGGTCAACCTAAACACTGGAAGACTATCTATGAAGTAGTGTAGAATGTAGAGAGGTGAGTGTCACCTTAGGTCATAAAGGGGTACCTATTTTAATTCACGACAAGTGAAACAAATGTATAAGATTAATCTAAATGGCCACATGGCATGTATGTATGTATGTATACTAACATTAGTTTTATCATCAGGTTTTTACTATAATACTAATATAGCTTTATTTGACTGTTTAAAAATAGGATAACATTACAGATGTTTTGCATTTCAACCTTTCAAGTAGATGTTGGAGTTGTAAATTATGGCGATGACTAGATAATATTAATTTTTATGACGATCTTTAAAGGGTTAACCATGCCTCAAATTTGATTCACCTTTTATATGTCTCCGATTATCTCCCTATTCTCGGTTTAATTGGGAAAGCGTAGTACCATATAAAGTTATTCAGTTTAATTATTTTACAAACTAAAACATTGACTTCTTTTTTCAGTAGAACTATTACTTTTTTATACCTTAAATACAGTCCCAAAGAAATAAACGTCCAGCTGAGAGGCTAACTAGAAGCTTTCTACGTCATGTACCCACGAGTAATTTAAAATTGAATACCTCGGTTATTAACATCATAATCATCATCCAATTAAACTGCAAGCTTCTGATTAAAATAAATGTATAAAGACCTTCCCAAAATTAATTTACAGATGAACTGGCTACATTTTAATGGTGTGGGGAGATCGAAGCTTCTATTTTGGAAATATATAGTTTAAAGTTTCCACACTTGTGGCAGCTCTGTTGTCTGCGTTATACAAGTCGATCTAGAAGAAGCTTTCAAATACAAATCATTTATCACAAATCAATATTCTAATCCAAAACTAATAGAATCACATATTTGTTAAAACGGATGTTTGAATAGTTGTAATTAAAATAACCCTTAAATGCTTTAACTTTTTTTTACATTCACCAAGGCAATACTTTTTTTACAAGTTGATTGAAGCTGTTATTTCAAGATTATGGTGTTTTATGATTCATATGTATAATCTATTTGGGTCCTTAAATATCTAGTATTATTACTATTTAAAAATTAATAGTTATTTGGTGATTGACAATAACTTTTAGTGTTACCTCTTTAAACTTAATGGAACAATTTTAAAGTCAATATGGTATTTAAATAGGAATTTAATTAATCGTTCTATGCAAGTTAGCTATTAAAATAGAAACAAATATTTATTAGCCTTTTTATTTTTGGAGATGCTGTTAATTATAAAATGTTTTTAATAACATTTATTTAACCTTATTCCTGCTTATAGATAACATTTCTATGTATCTCTAATATGTTTAGCCTTCGTTTTTGTAATAAAAAATGTGTATGACACTTTAATTTACTATGACATACTCGGATATGGATCGTGTATAGTGTCAATACTTTATAATATATGCCTATCATTTATGTACTACAACTTACTATATATTTAAGATATTATTTTTCATCATTAAGTAAGTACTTGACCAGTTCACTATTAGGATCATAATTGTAAATGATTAGGTACGTCACTATTTCCATGATCACACAATAATTTGTTATTAATATGCTTGAGAAATATACTGAAAATAAACTAATTTGAATTATGGTTTTTAATTTCATTAATTGGAGCCTTGTTCCCTTTTTAGTGCTCTATATTCCGTGTTATCCGTATCAATCCCCTCTTTTAAACCAGAGGGACTACATATGTTTGGTGGGATATTCCCCTAGAACAGTCAAGCTACCTACGTTCTTTGCTATTGACGCCAGACTTGGAAAGAAGTTCATCATATTGATGTTTTGTGTTTCCCTAAAGTGTATGGCTATTGACCTCAAAGTTTATTGTGATGATCGGCCACAATTATTAATAAAGGTACCGGTGACCGATATTCTTCACTTTCATTTTGAGCAAAAACGGTTATTGGGACCTGTATATTTACAAGTCAATAAGGATAACTCCTTTTGCCTAGGGTTTTTATTTCGGTTGGCCTGTTATAATTTTCGTGATTCATCGTTTTATAAAATATAATACATTTTATTTGTCAATATTTCACTTTATTGTGTGCATTATTTTCTATAAAACAGACAACAATAAAACAGACAAATATTATTTTACATTCTGAAGACTATCAATACTTTATTGAAACAATTTTTTATCTGGTAATACATTATAATAAAAACACCTAAAGTATTTAATTAAAAGACAGATTTAAAATTCCGATTATAAAAAAAGCCTAAAACATATTGTTCATAAATTAAAAATTAACATTTATATATATTCTCCGTTTAACTTTAATACCAATTATATGGCCATCTCTTAAAAGATACACCATAATGGAATCATGAAAGGTAAACTTGCTAGCTTTCAGGCAAAATAGAGAGTAATATTTGCTACTGTTAATGATGTAAGATAGTATTTATAGAACTTAAATTTTACAGTGGGTCAATGAAAAGTCAAACATTGCTTTACTATAAACATTTCAACCATTTTTACTAACGGAATTATATATGCCTTTTCATCAAAACAACAATAAATATAAAATTACAAATTTTATTTAGTTAATATTAAGATATTATAAAATATATCGTTATGTTAATTAGTAATATGATAGTACATGGTAACTTTGATATCACTGGCACCCATGTTTCTTTTTCAATAATTAGTAAAAATAATTTTACAATATTAAACTACACTTTTCAAACATCAAAAGGTATTACTTGAAAATATCAATACTGCTTTTGCGAATACAAATTTCGTGACCAGATATATTTCTTCTAAGATGTTAGAATTAATGGTAACTACTAACTGGCATAAGAATACTCAACAATGGTTGATACTATAATTTGACACATTTTCAACACTATTATTAAAAGTGTGTCATGGTAACTAATATAACTGTCCTTTAATGGATTATAATCTAACATAATAATTGCTCCCCTTCAACCAACTTATAGCTAAAGACCATATTAAAAATTTACATTTATTGACCATGATCTATTTAAATTATTACTAGGATTTAATTATATTGAAGCAACTTTTGACATTCAAATCTATATAACATAAGCAGATCATAAATTTCTTCATATCCCGTATCCGTATTAATATGTTTATTATTGGTTTATATACTTGGGTATGATCACATTCAAAATGTGTACAAATGTTACTAGTTAATCTAGTTTTTTTGTTGGTCTAAATGTTAATCAATATAATTTATTATTGTTGATATTAACAGTTCTTATTGTCAGAATGTAGTTTTCAAATATCTGGTGAGTGTGAAGATGTATTAGTGCGAGTGTGTCACCTTTTAAAACTATCTTGTTAATTGAATGTGTTTCAAAAGTGATGCATTGATAAAGTAGCATCATTTTTGTGGGGGGTTCTATTGTATCCATTGTGGGACATATTAAACCAGGGAATTCTTTCTTCGAAAAACATTTATCAAAATAAGATCAATTTAATTGTGGCTCAATCAATGATAATCTAATCAATTGGTCTCCTTTACATAGAAAAATCTTTCAAAATTAAGCGGATATTCACACATATGCCTAGCATGTGTTTTATTCATGAATTCTTGTCTGGCACAATAGCTTGTTAAAGATATATTTACATATTTTGTATATATTACTGACCATCAAAATACCATTTTATTAACTCTTCACATTTGATTTTATGAAAATAATTAGAATAGATAAAAAGGTAAACGGACAAAAATTATACAAACCTATTAAACTGGCAAGGTAGTTCCTAAGTGGGAGCAGGAGTAAGAAGTAAGTTTTTACTTAATTTAAAATCTAATTTGACTTAAATATAACTTCTTTTGCCATATTTAGATGAATTTATCCTTAACAAGAACAAGATTCCATACTTTATATATATATATGGTACACAAATACGTAACTATTTTAGTATTTTCTTGAAAGTATGTTATTGGAAGCATCCTTGATTAAATAATAAATATAATCAATTTTATAGACATATATACACTGTTGTTGACTGTTTGTTTGGCAAGGCAATATTACATTTAAAAATTAACAATTTCGTATCCCTTATGAAAAATTAATGAAAAACTTCAACTATTTATTCATTATATGCCACCCTAAGAGAGTTAAAACCAATTAAAGTGAGTCATCATTAGAATATGTATTTTGTAGTTCTTTTTTTACGAAACAAGAAGCTATTCTTAAATTCATGAATAACAACACATTACTAAATAAGGCATTGAAAGGTGATCATATTAGTTTAGATATTGATCAATTTAGTTGTAAAGAATTTCTGGAGTCTTGTCTTTGCTTAATGCGCTGAGCTGTTCATCCTGCTGATCTTGGTTTTTGTTAGCCTCGTCCCTGATAGCCTGAAGTACGGGAGATTCCTTGGAATTGACGAACACTGACAAATTGGGCAGAGGGGCAGTCGACTGCACGATGCCAGCAGGAGCAGCGGCCTGAGGTGGCTCGCGGTTACCCAGCTCTGAGCCTTCATCTAGGCTAGTCTGGGGGAAAAACACAACGGAGGGAGTCGCCACCGAAGATGGGAAATCAAGGATGGTAACAACAGGAGCACCTGGTCGGTTGACTTCCAGACCAATGTTGTTGTCATTGCCATAAATCTGATGAGCAAAGACTGAACCAAACTGAGGTGGTTGCTGCTGGGGTCTTGATGGCAAGGCAGGCAGCTTCGTTGGAGAAGTTGGGTTTACGATGGACACAGCCGTGGAGGTCACTTTGTTGAAATTTTGGTTGGGCTGGCTAGAAATGCAATCAAAACATAATCTTAGTTTGTACTTTTCATTGACCAGTTTAGATAACTATTGCAACAATTTTGGTCTCATTTTATGTATTAAGACTAAATATACCCTTTATTTACCCTGAAATGTAACAAGATTATGTAACTTGCTTCCAATATGGTGTAGCTTATTGGAACGGGCCAAAGTGTATTTAATGAAGCTAAAGGTTAACGTTTCATTGTAAGCGAGATATAAGTCAGTACTATCCATTTACTCCTTCTGACGGGGCAGGAATGGGAAAGTGTAACCAAAGGCATACCAAGGGAATGTGGGAATTATTTTAGGAACTTTCACCTCACTACACTAGACTTAGAGTTGAGCCTGGCCTCATATTACCTGTGAACCATTCATGACGATAATGGCGTATTGGTCCACGTGGTCACCTATGTGGACCAATAAATATACATGTCTGAAACTGAGCAAAATGTTTGGATCTTGGAATAAATATATATATATATTCATTTAATCATAAATTCAATTAAGGCTATATATTGGTGAGCTAGCAATCTAAACTCAAATGTATATTATAATAAAATGATAGATTAGTATAACATAATTTAACCTTAATAAAAATTCAAGTGGACGAGAAGGTTTCCACAATAATATTGTCAATTAATTAAAAATATCATAAATTGGTGCCTATTTATTAAATAATAGTCCTTTCCTTTGCATTACTTGTTTTATCATAAGGAGCTGATGGTGGGCAATTGACTTGAGGAAGTGAAGCGAATATATTATTATGTAAAGCATTTTTATTTTTTTCCCTTCAGTTAACAGATTTATTATTTTATCTTTGGATGAAAACCAACTCATATGGTTGTTTATGAAAACGAATGGGAATAATTAAGTTTCTGTTATTTATTTATTGTTTTGTACAGGCATATAGAATATTAATCTTGCCAGCCTTTGATATGTAATATTTTATTGTTTAGTTTAGAATATACTGCGCTATTCATTGCAATTATTCATATGATTAATTTAAAGGTGCGTTTAAACAGTCAAAGAATACATAATATGACAGCTTTCCCCCCAAACATAGGTTGTTAAAAATGTATAAATATTTCTTAGTCGTTTATAGTTAAATTGATTCCTAGAACATATTATATATGAGTGTTAATACTCTTCTTTGTGACAATACTTAATACCCTCAATCAGCTGGTTATTTATGTGTGTTTGTCTGCTTCTGTATACTTCGAACAACTTGTCAGATTTTGACCAAACTTTAGGCAAGTAGAAGTGATTCAAGCTTGATATATCCGATTTTATATTTTTGTGTGCTATTGGGACACCATTTTAAACTAGCGGTGTCAAACTTAAAGTTGTATGTCAAAATATGACAGAAAAACTAAATAGTTTATACAAAGTAATATTTATTATATTTGGTATTCTCTAAAAGCATAATTGTCACATTTTTATAATTTTGGCAAATCATATTGGCAGGCACAATATCTATACATTTAAAAACTCGTTTCTAGCTAGAGTTGATCTACAAATATTCCTACTTTATAATAACATTATTGTGTACTTACTTCTTGCCGTTTGTAACATTACTGTCTAAGATACCCATGTTTGAGAAAAGTATGATTACAATTCTTAAGCTTTAAAAGCAAATTGATAATTGAGTCTCTATGATAAAAATGATCCATTTAAAATCTATAATTGATAAATAAAATATTAGGGAGGAATGTTCCTATTGGAGCAAAATCTTTTAAAATCAATTTAATGGGTTTCTTATCGAACTTTTGATGGACGTAACAATCTACAGTTATAATTATTTGTTCCTTAAATACTTTGAAGCCTAAGGTTCCACGATTTGAAACTCAAATAAAACATGTGTCAATATTTTTAAATTAGTTTTGGTTCATCATATATTTTATACAAGAACATCCTTGTTTGCACCCCATACTATCCAGACCATTTGTACCAAACATTTATAATACTTACGAACTCTATGATAGATAAATGAGTGAGAATGTATACTTTCTATTAAAAATATTTAAATGTCTGTTGAATATACCTACCTATTATTTAGCATTAATAACTCAGAAATTCATTGCCGCAACTACAAAAGTACGTCACTTATCCCTATCTAAAACTAATTCTATCCAGTCAAACTCATTATTTCATGCCTCTTTCAGGTCAATTCTAATTTTACCTCCCACTTGCGTCTAGGTCTTCAGTCTGGTCTTTTCCAATTGGGTGTGTCATTAAGTACCCTGAACAAGGTTCTAAAATATCATCACACCCATAGAAAACAACTGTTAAATTATTGTTTTGTATATTCTAAATTATACATTACTGGACAGCAGGTGAGATGACAACAAATTACTGGCATGCCTTTCCGGACTGTATTATTTTCTAATTTCAATTCTAATATTGTTATTGCTAGTAAAATTTTTCGTAAATTTTAAACTTCACTAACCCAGTCAAATGATATGTAGTTAGCAGTGCTCTCTAAATTATATTCCCCAACACGTGTTCTGTCCGTGATTATTTACTTTATATTTTCCACGTTCCCTTTTAATCTCATTTCCTTACTAGCCTCTGATAAAATATCTTCATGTCTTGCAGCATCCTACTTACTATTGCTCAACAAAGCTAAATCATCTTCGTATCCTAATAACTGCATTTTACCGTATAAAGTCATCCCTTACCTGATCTATTGCATTACCTTAATAGCATACTCTAAGGCTGGATTAAAAAGTAATGAGAAAAGTTAATCTCAATGTTTCAATCCACTATCTATTTCGAAAGTATCTTATAAGTGACATCCAACCCGTACCCTGCCACCCATCTTGGTAAGACATAACTCGATTAGGTTGACAAGTTATTTTGGTGTCCCAAACTTATCAACAATTTCACCCATCTCGGTGGCCCTATGGTCTAACGCGCTAGTGTTGCAGTATACTAGACTCTCGATGACAGGAAGATTGAGGTTCAAATCCTGGTTGGCTGTACTGAGGGTGGTTTTCCCAAGATGGATTTACACTTTTCTTCCAGGAAAATAAAGACACAACTTCATAATCCCTAAAACCATTGGCGTAATTAGTACATAAGTGCAAACTCCAAACGGATAGTATGACGTGGTGCTAGAAAAACAACTAACATTTATATAATTTATTTATTTTAACAGGTCATAACCTTTTTAAAATCTATTTATAATACTAATGCAAAGTCAAGTTGTGTTTCCACTTGTTTTTATAATATTTGCCCAGTAGTTAAAAGTTATCTTTTTTTTTATCTATTTCGTCTAAATCCACACTGATGACCCCCAATTATTATTCCTTTTACATATGCGTCATTCCCTTGGTTTTATCCCACTTTTTAGAAAATGTGTATTATAATAACTTCCTTCCATACTTGTGTCAATAACTCATGTTTTTATATGGAGCATAGCAGTTTAAGAATTTATATTAATAACTTTTCATCGCCTCTCTTTATTTACTCTTCTTGAATTTAAGCTACACCTAAGGAATTATGCTTTTTTTTACTTCCTAATAGCTTCTCTGACTTCACTACTACCTAGATCTGGGACTAGTAGTTTAGCAGTATGAATTTCTACAACCTCCCACTATTCGGATTATTCATGAACATTCAAAATATGCCAGAAGTGGTCGTTCCGTCTACTCAAAACTTTGATCGTATCCACCATCATGTTACTAATCTCATCTTTCACTAAATTTGCCCTTGTATGATAACTTTTCTTATATTTGTTAATACCTAAATAAAGTTCCCTGATATTCTAACTTTTGCCATTTTGTTTTATTTCACTAACGTAACCCTTTTAATAATCTCACCTTTTGTTTCTGAATAAAATAATTATATTCAAAGAAGTTGTATCCTAGGTACACTTTGCGTGCTGGCTATGTTAAGTTTATCCTTCATTCCCAATAAATGTTTTTTACAATATTGAGAGAGTGGTGCGTAAGTTCAATTCCAAATCTCACCTGGTGGGTATTGTCTCGAAGAAGGGGTACTGCATAGGTAGAGGACCAGTGGGGATTGCGTACACTACTCTCACAGCATACGGTCTGGAAGCTGTAAGATAGGTGCCAGTAGGGACAGGAGCGATGACGGCACCCACTGGAATTGGCATTCGGAGTCCATCATGCACCACGGTGAAACCAGAAGGGAAGGATATGGTACCCTGAGAAGAGGACACTAGCATAGGCCTGCGCAAAACCACTCTCACAGCCGGAGTTGCTTCCTGGCCCTGAAATATAACATGCCGTATTCTTGAATAAATCTTATATACAAGACTCATAAATGTATTTTTATTAATGGTGCATTACATTTCATGATAATTTAACTTCATGAAGTAGAATTGCATAAAGTAATTTTGCTGATTTTAAATTTAAATAGCTTCTTAATTAAAGCTGCTTGGGTATAATATTTAATATTCATGGTCAAAGCTAGATAATGATCTACTTTTGAGCAAGCCTACTGGTAACTATAGTAAGGAATCAAAAATAATTTAATAAATTAACAATGTCTTATATTACATATCATGAGTATACATAAACACAAGATATGCTTAAATGAAAATAAATTAACAACAAAGAAACACAGTAGCACAGAAACAATACAATCTTAGTTATGAACTAAAAACACGTTTAAAAATACTTTCAAAATGATTGTTCTGTGGGATTCTCAACCCACTGATAACCATCTATAGAAGGACTAGAAGAGGGAGCATTTATAAAAAAAGATGAAAATACAAACAATGTTATTCGCTCACCTAAAAACAAATATAAAGTTGAATGAACATTTTAATAAAAATGGAAATTTAATAATAGAAAACTAGCCTTTTGGTATGAGTGCTATATTCCGATTGTACTTGTTTGGCCATTGACAATTATTTTAACGTTCAAATCCCAGTTGGATTCAATCAATGGGTGTTTAGAAATTTGATTATCATTTTAGATTTCCCATTTTCTTTAATCGGTAATAAGGGTTAATTTTGTTTGAGCCAAACTTCTATCCATATCCACTAGATTAAGTTGTAATTAATGCTTTTTGATTTATCGTGATCCTTCTAAGAGAGAAAGAATTGTGATTGTAAAAAAAAATCTAATTAATAATTTGTATGGATGTCGGCAACCCCCTGAAAGTGATAACGTGGTTAAATTGATGTCACCTATCTATCTGTGTGTCAGTGTGTCTGTAACTTGGCATAGAGCCAACACCATTTGAAAGATCATGCTAAAGCTTGGTATCGAAGGATTTCATGAGGTTTTCCACTAATTTTTATTTATTTGGAATTATCTGAGACCGTAGCCAAGTTAACATTTCAGGAGGGGCGTTAGGGTGGTCACATACCTCCAATGGTCACATCCAAAGAAAATATCTGAATATTAAATGCTTCCAGAAGCTATCTAGGGTTAATTTTTATAATAATTAAAGGAAGAGATTAAATACATTAAGTGTTTTAAATTTTTTTAGTATTTAGAAACTTACATAACACCCCCTTTAACCAAGCCTGAAAATTTACATTGCTAACTTATTAAATAACGGTATACCCAGTGGTGGCAGAACTGGGGAGTGGAGTTTCAGAGTGGTAATAATTTTTGTTCCCCCCCTCTATATTTATGTCACTCCGTCTTATATTTTCAAATATGATACGGTTAATAAACCAAATATATTCTAAATCTAAAGACATTGAATTAAAATAACAAAGCTAATTACTGTTTTAAATATCTTTAAGAGGCATCTAAATTTCTAAAAATTATATGAGGTAGGACCCCTACAAATAAATTCTACAGAAGTATAATTTTCAATTTTTTTTTAGGATTACTCTAATAGCGTAAAGGCATCAAATTGTCAAACGATGCCGGGAGAGAAGTAATTTTAGGATTGGGTAGGAGGACAATTATTTCAAAATTCCTTTTTGGTTTGTTGAAATCCTATCCCCTACACAATTAAGGTTCTGCCGCCACTGACCCGACATGGATAATTTTAGAGATGATTTCCTTGTTTTCTAGTAAAGTTGGAGATTTAAAAATTTGTGCTTGGAGAAAAGGTTGTTAACTCTGCTTCATAGTCCGAGATTGTACACTTTTCAAATAAAGTTATTTCCAAATTGACAAAATGTATTGAAGACCTTTTCTAGTTTTTTTGCCGACTCATTTGATATGTGTTCTCGGAACTACCATTAAAATATATTCAAGATAAAATGGTTTATTTTCTAATCTCAAAGATTTATCCGAAACCAAAGTTATCTCCACATTCACTTACTTTCAATTTCCTTTGTCAATAATTCTTCTAATGAACACAACATTTTGCATGAATAATGAACACAATTACAAACGATTTTTTAAAATGCATTTAAACATTATGACAACTATATATTAGTGTCTTTTTGTTTTATTTGAACCCTAAATAAAGCAATATTAATTTTAACTATCAACTTCCAAGGGAACGGGAGGTATTGCACCCTCAGAGCCCCCAACCCCCACCCCTGGCTACGGCCATGGAATCATCTATCTAACCCTAAAATGAGGGGGTTATTTACTTAAGGTCTAATAAGAAAAATTGATTTTATAAAAACTGTTTCAAAAGATTTTTATTCATTTTTGTATCCAGGCATTTTTTAACACTACAAAAAAAAATGGCGCATATCATTTTTCCGTGATTATGAATTTTAAGATACATAACATAAGTGAAAAATTTCAATTTGAATATTATTTCCACGACTTTTGAGAAATGAAGTAACTTATCATTGTAAACTTAGGACTCTTAGAATTAACAACTTATAATTGTAATAATATTTTATAAAATGGATATTTTCTAAGTTACAGGTAGAATCTGTGTTTTTTTTAAATAGATAAACAATAATAATTTTCTGTAAAAGTGTTTATTATTTCATGTATGCTCTCTGGTAAAATAATTGTTTTTTTCTATCCATTATGTTTACATAGATAATATATCATTTATTTCACGTTGATAAGGATTTATAGCAATATTTTTTTTATCACCGCGTCTTACTATCCGTTCTAGTTATATATACGCTTATGTACTAATTACGCAATGGTTTTGGGAATTAAGAATATTATATTTAGAGGAATTTACCTAATTTTGCATGGAGGGAGAGTGAAAAACCACTTTGGAAATACCTTCAGTTCACCTGACCAAGATTAAAACCTTGGTATCCTTGTCAACGGAAATTTAGACTTATCATAGAGTAGCGCGTTAAACAACGCGGCCACCTTAGGCGGGTATAATTTAGTTTTAAAGAGTGAGAGGGTCCGTTCAGTGCAGTGCACCATTCATTTTGTTTAATACATATGCAACTCAGAATGGAAAATAATGCTTGCCAACTTTAAAAAAATATATATAAAAGGAAAGCGATGCAATATATTTTATGAATTAATTCTTTATCATACTGCATTTTCTCGAACTGTGTGTGCTATTTATTAAAGCTAAGAAGGTAAGATTTCTTAGTTTTTTTTTATTGTGGTCTATTGGTCAGAGTTACTGGATACAGATTCAGAGGCCTCGAGCTCGTTCCCCGGTGATTCCAGAATTTATCTGTGAAGCAATGGTTCTGGAAAGGGGTCAAACTCAGCCTTGTGAGGACAAATGAGGAGCTACTTAAATAAATAAGTAGCAACTCTAATTTATAAAACTGATATTGTCGGCTGGAGGGCTCGTTGCACTGACCACATGATACTCTATATCCGCTAATGTTGGCACAAATGGTGGCAGATGCTCGGTCGGTATAGCTCTCTTGCCATTGAGTTTTTGTTTATGTATTCTTGCAATCTATTTCAATATTAATTTACATTTTATATTAATTTATACAAATGTATCTAGGCTTTAGTTCTTTCATCACCCCTTCTTACCATCTTGTCAGGTTATAAGCATAATAATAATTACTCGGATTTGGTGGGGAATATTAAGGAAGCATTTTAGAGGTAATCCACCAGCATTTTTGTGGAAGGAGAGTAAACAGCCATTTACGGAAAATCACACTCAGTAGATCTGATTGGGATTCGAGCTCTGGTCTCCCTGTCAGCAGCAGGACAGTCTAATATGAGAGTGATACCTTATACCATTCGGCCACTAAGGCGGGGTTTATATAAAATCATTTACTTTTTATTAAACGTATTGATTATAAGGCAGTGATGGAAATGTTTTAAACATAAATTAATCATTTATTTCTTAAATATACTTGATGACTTATTAAAGTAACTTTTTTTAAAATTTTAAAATAAGAGCTACAATTTTATTGCACGAATAACTTATATTTGCATTGCTATATTAAAAAAAACCAAAACCCAATTATAAACCTAAATTTGATATAAAAAATATCATAAGAACCCACCTTGTTGCCATATGGACTAAGGCATCACTCTCGCAATATACTAGATTTCCGATGACTGTGAAATAGGGGTTCTATCCCGGTCGGGCTTACTGAGGGTGGTTTTCCCTAAATGGATTTCTACCCTCCATCCATGGGGTTACACTAACTCTAAATTCGAACTTACTCATCCCTATCACATTGTAGTAATAAGTACATAAGTGTTTTGTAGATAATTCACTCAATTGTAAATATTTATAGTGAACATTACTGTCTTGCAATGCAAACTATAAACTACTGATCGACAACTTATTTGTTTCTGGGTTGATGCATATATATTTTAGAATACTCTCGCCATTTTAAATAGTGATGGCACATAGTAATAAGTAATCCAATTATATTTGAGCTTATAGACTTTTAGAAGAAGATTGGTATGATGCAAAGCAGACAAAGCTGAAAGTATTTCTAACTAGTAACGGGTGGGCCAGATATATTGGACCGAAATCTAATTTTATTGCTCGTTCCGTAACCAAAACTCTGTTCTTGGTTTTTCTTAATTTTCTGAAACCAAAGTAATTTATGAAGCAAAAAATAGTTTTTCACGATACATATAAAATATATATAAAAATCTCATTCCAATTTAACACCAAAACAACTGGAAAGTAATTTATTTAAACTAATCCACTGCTTTTGCTAAATACATAATCTTCTTATAAATAATGGCTCTATTGTTCAATGTACACTGAAAATGTATCACTATGGAATTATTTTAAATCTTTTTCTGGATGGTAAGTTGTCGGTTGCTGTAATTTTAATATTAGGAAGTCTTTAATGGCCATAATCTTGCTACTAAAATGTTTAAATAATATTTAATGAAAACAAACTAGCAACAGATTGAAAATTTATTTCAATTTGTTTTGCTTTAAATGTTTGTAGACTATTTGAATGCAATTGAATTTTTAAATAAATAATGCTTTAAACACCCTTCTTGGTGTATGGATACAATCAATTATAAATTATGAATCTGGAAGATTTCCATCAAATTAAATGTATTTCTTCTTAGGAGTGATATTATATTTAAAAAAATATCATTCATTCATACAAAAAAACTTGGACTAATCAACATACCGCGGGCAGGATGACGACGGGTCTGGTCGGAGAAATGGAGCTTATGTGACCATCCTGCAGCATGTTAAGACTATCTTGAGGAATCACTATCAGAGGTACTGAAGAGACAGACTTGGTGACAGTGTAGGGCTGCTCCACTAACACTGTGAAGATTGGGTTGGAGGGCTCCTGTTGCACGTAGCTGTTATATCCCGAGTAGCCTGACGTGGGATAACTAGCATATCCGGACAACGGATGGCTAGCGTGGCTGGCCAGGGGGAAACTGGAATAGTCGGACGGGTAGCCACTGTAGCTTGGGTAGCTGGAGTAGCGGCTGTATCCTGAGTAGAATTCTTGAGGGCCATAGCTACCTCCATAGACGTAACCACCGTAAGTTGATTCAACCAAAAGTAGTGCTAGTGCACACAGGTACATCTGAAGCAAAACAAGATTAACATTAGTAACATCATAAATCATTAACACAGAATATATGTTGTGAATTTAAGGGTATTCTAATATTAATGTATACGTTATTTTGGGGCTTGTCCCAGGCCTCACTTATAGGCAAATACTTTCTAATAAAATTGTTATTAACATCATATATGGCACTCACAATATTGAGATGCATAAATCCACAAACATTACTTGAATACAAAATTACTAAATATTGAAATTCAAAAAGGTCCGTAGAAATACAAACTATTAAAGCAATAGTCCATTAATCAGTAATGGATGTAGGGCACGCGAGAAAGGACGAGTGTTATATAAAAACATTTTTTGGTCAAAATAAATCAAATATTGCTTCGGTAGGAACATAGAGTTTACAATTCTTCACATGGTAAAATTGACATTTCTTGAATAATCTGTCAAGTTTGTCCGGGAATTTCATGAGACTTTTTTTTCTTCATTTAAAAAGTTTGTAAGATAATACCTCTACAGGATACCCATGACAGACAGTTAACCACTGTTGATATCACCATGTGATAAGAATTTAACTATATGTTTGAATAGAAGAAATATTTGATTTATTTTCACCATAACTTTTTTACTATAGAAACTACTAAAACACTGGCATTTTCTCGTATCCCCTAGATCACCACCTTAAATATTCTGTAATTGTTTCGGGAAATATTAAAGTTAGATATTCATTTAGTCAACTAGTTTGATTAAACACTTTGTAAGTTCTACAATGAGCAGAAAAAATACATTTTATTTAACTGGTATAAAACAGAAGAGAGATATCAAAATCAGTTTATAATTATGTTATTTATAGTTTCATTATATATCTTATAAAAAATCCACACGTAGTATTATTAAATACTTCATCTCCATTATTTCTAAATATGAAATTAGTTTCTATAAACAAAATATTCAGCTAGCAATTATGTTTTGGTATGATGTCGCTCACAGTGTAAATCTACAAAATGTTGATTATGTAGATATTATAATGGCCCTAAGTTTTCTTTTTATGAAGAAAAAGTAAACACCCATGGAATGCTAACAATCTGTTCTAAATTCATCCCGCAATTGCAAGATTACATGGTAGGCTGCTCTATAGTCCCACGAAATGCCGTTCCACTGGCAAAAGCACACACCCATCAGCATAATATCAACAGTTAATGAGGGGTTCTGAA
Source organism: Timema douglasi (assembly GCA_901482245.1). Taxonomy (NCBI): domain Eukaryota; kingdom Metazoa; phylum Arthropoda; class Insecta; order Phasmatodea; family Timematidae; genus Timema; species Timema douglasi. The sequence continues at coordinate 146,224 of CABEEJ010000276.1, forward strand.
ATTTAGTTTGCTTATGCGACTCTTCTTTTATAACCTGTGTTCCCCTGGCAATAAGTGACAGGAATGTTATCTAAAATCATATAGCTTGTCATATGTTGAAATAATAAGTTTCGAATAAATTTTACTTCTGCAAAATAATCCATTGATAAAAGTATTTAAATATTTAGAAATTGTAATTCTAAAGCTAATTATTTCGTAAAAGTGAAGAATTAAAACAAATATCACTTGAAATATAGCATTATGGTCTCTATACTTTTTAACCATACTAAGATACTCTTAACATTCAGAGGCTTCGTACTACTTGATATTAAAATTTGGAGTTAACTACTGTTTTTATCGTGTAATGGCGCGTGATATATTGTTCTTAAATAATTTGAAATGAACTAATTATTTTTAAATCTCAATAATCTACTAGGAATACATATTTTTTACTAAACTCAATTGTACCTTAAATAATATGAGGGTCTAACTTATTATAGATATAATTATATTATTTCTTATACTAATATTTAGAAGAAAAGTTCAAAAAATAGAAATACTTTAACAAGTAACAATAAGTTTGACAAAATAGTGACTAGACAAATGACTAGACAAATCTCACATTAGTTTTACCGTGAGGAACATCTCAAATTGTTAACGTTATATAGCTGGCATGCAACTCATTAATAAGTTTCCACGAGCAGTTTCAGTGCTAACTTATCATTTAAATATTTCTTGATTTTCTTTTATTAAAATGAAATAATTAAAATGACTAACCATAATTGTTTTGCCTATAAGTAAATGGATAATAAATTTAAACAAAATAGTTAAATTTAATTAAATAATGAGCTTACTACACTTGTTCTTGGTTATATCTTTAAATTTTAAAGAGTGATTGAATGTATAACGATAATATAACTGTTTGAGTACATAAACCTTGACTCTAACCTGAATATTCGAATGTTCGCAGAGTACAAATGTGCGTAGCTTGGAACTTTGGCCCATGCTGTAGATCTCGCCAACACTAGAATATTATGTGGGAAATGTATGGTGAACCAAACAGATTATTTCTTCCTCAAAGAATATTATATTTGGGCTTAATACAGTTATTTAACATTTAATATCAAACATTATTGGCATTTATCTTTCTATATAAGTTTATTATTAAAATAATTCAAATAATTTTTAAAACTAAATGATCGATCTTGGTGCACACTATATATTACTATGCGATATGTGTAAGATTAATGAAAAAATCCGATAGTGTGAATAAATGTATTTAGGTGAGTCTAGTCAGTAAAAATGTATTAATTCTAATTAGAATACATAATAATTGTTTGCGCAAGGGAAATAGCAATTCAATTTGGCGTTTATTATCTGGGTGTTATTCTTAGAACGTGTGGTAGTTTTGTATATAAAATTAAATAGACTTATACACGGATATATATCATATTTGGCATATATGTTGTAAATTTAAGAGTATTCTAAAATTAATGTTTACGTTAATTTGGGGCTTGTGTCAGGCCTCAAGTATAGGCATACTAAAGACTTTCTACTAAAATTGTTATTAACGTCATATATGGCACTTACAATGTTGAGCAACATTTAGATATCCTTAATTGATTAGTATTATATTTATGGGTGAACTAAGATAAGGCTAGCATTTGTAAATACTAATATGTAAATGCCTATAATATATTATAACATATGTGAATAAGTGGTAAAAAGTGTTGATATGGCTTTGCTTTAAGAAGCTAGATTTTTGGTGTGAATTGTGATACTTTTTCGGAAAGGGGGCTAGGATTAGGTTTAATAAGAGGTTATTAATATATAATAATATATATAATGTGTTTATTTGAAAAAAGTATTTTTAACTACGTGTCTACAAATTTATTCAACTAGAGGAATTAAATGGATTAATCTTAAATTACAAGTATTTTATTTTACAAAAAATGTGATCGGCTTCAAAGACATGTACGTCATATAACTTGTTTCTTATATAAATTATTATATTTATTTATAAATGATCGACATAAAGATGTATCACCTCTAAATGCAATAAAGATTAATTATTTTATTATGTTGAAATGATTATTCAGCTCAAGTAGCTATTTTAGGTAATCTATTTAGATGTTTAACATCTTGGTCATAGAGTATGGACGCTTATCATCGAGCGAATTCTAAATTGTATGATATAATTTAAAAAAAAGTTACTTAATTATCTTTTAAACATATTTCATATGTTGACAACTATAAAACTGTTGAGATTAACCTTGTTTTTTTATTAATAGAAATACAGTTCACTTTCTGAACAAACATATTATATAGCCACAGTAATATACAAGTAAATTATAGAACATACATAATCACTTGTCCATTTACCACAGATTTATCACTGCTGCAATGGTCAATTTTTTGGTCATGCCAGGATTAGAGCTCCTGATTCTTTACTCACTATGTAAATTATTTACTGACTCAACTAGGATGGCAAATGGTAGAAATTAACAATACATAACTAGGTAAATGAAAGTCGAATCTTGGAGGATGAATGATTATAATTACGGACATGAGACCATGTCTCTCTTATTGAAACAATTTATTCGATTATAATCGAGATACAGATTATTTCCATAATTGTAATCATTAATCTATACTTGATTGTACGACGTTGCTTTCTTCCAGCGGGGTACTCTTGGAATGTACAATAAATGTACTATTGGCAGTATAAAGTCACACTAGAGTCACCGGTGGCTGAGATATCAATGATAGCTTTGGGTAGTCGATGATTTTCACACGTCCATAACAGACTCTGTCTTAAAATATTAATGAAGAAAGACTCTAAACACGGAACGATCCCTGGATATCTCAGTGGTGGTGCATTCGTGGGCTATGCCAAAGGTATCAGGTTTGATTCCCGGATTAATGTGTCATTTTTAAAATTTACTCAATTAAATAGACTTATGATAACATTGTTTGGTATCACAGTTTATTTTTGAAAAAGTATATCTTTAATTGATTATTACATTTATAATCGGTAGAAATAAGTAAAACATATAGGAATGAAAAGGAACTCGCCTATAAGAATGATAAATATCTACTTAGTAAAACATAATTAGTGAAATTTATTAGGATGGAACGCTTCTCTCCCTAATAGATTAGTTTCAGTTAAATAATATTTTTGTAAGCTCTGAGTTTGAGCTATATATAAAACTTAACACCGTTTTTTATTTGTTTATATCGTAGGATAAAATATCCCGGAATTCAGTAAGAGCCATACAAGAAACCTATAATATTTAAACAAATTAAAATTTGATTGCTAATGAACCAAAAAAAAGACATACACCCGAAGTTAAATAATTTATCCAAATAATTCGTTAAAACTTTTACCAAATTTTGTATTTATTTTCTAAATTATACAGGCATTTAACGATATTTGTTTTAAGTTAGGCCTATATTTCCAAACTCTACGTGTGGAAAAAGGTTTAAAGAATAAAACCTACACAGCAATATCAATAAAAGTACATAATTAAATACATAATATATTTTTACATAGGTATTTGCTTTATTAAGGATGGTTGGGAATGTAAGAGAGAGGGAATGTTTTTGGATTTAGCATTTGTTTACCCAACCAAGCACTATATGCATCTTACAATTTAATAAGATAGAGATGATTAATATAGAAATGATAGGAAATGTACCCGCATTTGTGTGGAGGGAGAATTCGAGACCATTCTAGAAAAAAGTCCATCATTACACCTATCATGATTAAAATTTTGACCTTCCCGTAGCCATAGTGAAAGAAAAGAGATAACAGCTTCAGTGGCAGCTTGGTTTAGACCATCACTCTCGTAATAGACTAGACTGCCGACGACAGGGAGATCTGTATTCGATCCTGCTTGGGTGTATTGAGGGCTTTCTTTTCCTAAATGATTTTCCACCCTCCATCCACGCAAATGTGGTTATATTTCCTCTAAATTCAACCCTTTTGATCTCTAACACATTAGAGTAACTTTTACATAGGCGTATAACCCAAGTGGTAAGTATGACTAGCTGCTAAAATAAATAGATATGTATACCTCTATCCGCGTGCCCCCACTGGTGCATGTGTATATATAGTACTTATATCATAAAACATCTTTATAGGCTCACTAATCTCGGAAATTCATCTTTCTTGTTAATTTACGATGTTTAATTATTTATGTCCATGATAAATTGACAGAAAACGTCTAAAATCACTGGGATTGTTTTTTTTATTTAGCACCAGATCTTACTACCCGAGCTCACTGGGATTATTATACCGCAATGGAGCAATTAAACCCGACTATTGCTATTAATAAAAATGCAGTGGGTAAACTATTAAATAATTAACGAACTTCTCATTTGATAGGGATATATATATTGATTAAACTGTTATTTTATTTAATATTATGTATTTCTAATTATTACACCCAGATTAATGAACTATTATTCTTGATATCTAGGGTGTGAAATTTGACGAATCTGTTTATCTGGCTATATTCAATAGCGGTGTTTCAGTGGCTAATGATGATAGCACACAGCCATTCAGTTGGGGGGTGTAGCATTAATACATTGACAAATGATTTTATTCAAACTTCCAGAATCATATGCAAATTAACTGTTATAATTTTATATCTCCTTATTGAGTGTCAGTATAATTAATATTAGATAATTCTAGGCGTCACGTAATTAAATGACTGTCTCAAAACAATTGAGAGATAATCAATGTTGTTACGCTTTAACCTTTAGGTTCAGCATTGAGCTTAACCAAAATGTTGGTAGCCTCAAGGTATTTGAAGATAATCCAGTAATGTGTTTGGGTTTATAGTAGGAATATTGGTCCTTAAATAGATAAACCTGTCTTGTCGGCACATTATTTAATATTAGAAAAGTTTCTTCAAATATAAATTGACATTTGTGGATACCCAAACTTGATTCAAGCTCATCTAGATTGGTTTAACTTAGACGGGGAGCTCAGGGTTGGATTCCTTGTTTAGTGTACTGGAAGCATTGTCATATAAGTTGTTTCTGCCATTCCTCCGTGCATTGTGAATAAACTTTTTCTATAGCCTGATTTGGTTGGAAGAACAGAAGAAAAATTTCAAAATTTCAAACATATTACTTTGCGGCCAACATCGTTAACATTTTACTAAATTATTGGTTTTATTTTGTAGGTAATGATAGTGTCTATCAAAATCGATGACTGCAGGTAACATTACTTGTTGATGGAATATACTAAAACGGTTTTAACAATATTAGTAAGTAACTTATTTTATTCCTACCAAAATTGAGGGGGTCAGTGCCAAATCATGATAGCCCTCACGGATATAGGTGGGGTATTTTCACTGTTTAAGCTTCTGTGAAATCTGTGAACCTGGCCGTAAAAAATAAATATAATACTAGTTGATATTAGCTACCCTCTTCTAGGTCTTGACTGACTATAAAAATAACTTTTAGTTCAGTAGGTAAGCTATCAGAAATCATTGCTAACACATTTTTTCATAAAATGAGGGTTATCATATTTTTTCCCTGACACCCTCAATTAGGGTATACATTCCTCATTCCTACTCCCCTTGATTTTAATATATGAGTAGCTTGGAAGAGTAGTAAAAAATAAAAAGATTTATCCATTTTGCAATTAAGTTCGATTTGATTACTTTTACTAAATAGAAGCCTATACTAAAAAATTAAAAACCATTAAAAAATACAAACAAAATTTCTGCTGTCTCATTAAAACCAATTTCGTTCTCTAATACAGCTTCAGTGTAGACCTGGGTGTAAACAGGCCTAAATGGCTCTGGAACTTGCCGTGTTTATATAAACAAGTGAATAATTTGAAAATCAACTACATCCGTCTAGTCGATTCTCCCTGATTTCCATGTAAGCGTCTAGAATTTCAAGTCTTGTAAACACAGACCTTTTGCAACCAGTAGTGATGGTCACCTCATCACTATAATTTGAACACTTTGAGAAGCTTATTCGAATTCCGGAGCGTTTGAAAGGTTCACTTCACAAATTTCCATGAAGACTGACGCCCAGTAATTATCAAAGTAAATTGCCCTATCTGGTTGAAAACACACATCTTTAAACGAGGTGATCAGTGAGACTAGTCACCAGACACATGAGCCTCTCTGCGCGTGCATTGATACTGACGTGCCACGTTATGTTGCGCCAGCAATAATGTGAGGTTGATAAAAAAAAAAGCTGGAGAACCTTGGTTGTATTCCTGATGGGGCTAAAGAATGGATTTACTCTTTATATATAGATTAATTCTGATACACAATTCGTAAAAATTCCTGTGATTTGGGACTGGCTGTGTACTATTAGGCGTAACTTCCTATGTTAAATCATTATCCTATATAATTTGGGTACGTGTTATATTAACTTTAGTTATTCAAAACAACAAAGAATAATTGATTGCATTTAAAGTATATAATAGCAATTTTTATTCCATTAACAATGTTAAAATATATGCTTATTCAAATATAAGGGTTCATATAAATGGCTAAAATAATACACTAAATTAAACAATTACTGTCATGTAAAATTACCCATTGATTAATTTAACCTGATGATAAAATATTTTATGGCATTTTTTTTTAGGTTTTATAAGTTATTTAAATATATTTCTAAAATACAAAAAGTATAATTTAAGGGGGGTATATAATTGCATAGGGACCAATTTAGCAATGTTTAAACTGATCGATAATCCAGTGCGCAGTTACAAGACTGATTATCTTATTAAATCATACTGTAGTGTGAAATAATTACTAGCCAATGGACAGAACGGAAAGCATACAAATGTGCATAATGTTTTCTGATAAAAACAAATAACAGGAATAATCATATAATTTAATGATGCTATAACTGTAAACCTTCCATGAGAGAAGATATATTTTATCTTAATGTTATAGAGACCAGCCAATACCAGGCATTGGACCACTAAAAGAAGCAATAAAATAAATAAATTTTGAACACAGTTCAATTGATATTTTTCAGGGGTAACTTATATTTCTCCAGGCCTATTAAATGTAGTGTTTTTTGAGCTGCTTGAAATCAAATTTGGATTTGGAAACCCTAGGAGGCATCTTCTGGAATAGTGATACGTATGGTGGACATTCAGCAGTCCCTAAATATGAAAATAATGTTTTTTAAGTCCGTGCGAATAGCAGATTTTCAATTTAGAATCAAATTCGAATCTCTGCGTATTACCTTGAAATTAATACGAATCCATTAATCTAAAAAGAGAATGTTTTGAATCGAATCATAATAGAAAAAATTCTAGTGTAATGCTATAAAATCCTAATATAAAATTAGGACAAATTATATGTATTATATAATTGAGTCCAAGAAAAACTAATATCAATAGCGGTGTTCAAGTAATGACTAAAATAAAAATATTACGAGATTCCCAAAACTATACAGTTAAGCCAAATAATATATCTTTAATAGTTTCTATTAAAAGATTCAAATTTCAAATAAAATTCCATTAATCCTAATTCAGGCTCTAATTGGATTTAAAATTTTGAGTCCAATACGAATATTTCAAATATAATATTCGAGAATTAAAATTTAATACAAATCTTAACAAGAATAAAATTTGGATTAGAAATTTACTAACTTCCCACAAAATTAGTGGTTAAATATTTCCAAATATTGTTTGCTCCAAAATTATGTTGAAAGATACTATCTAACAAGTCTTTATACCATGGACATTTTGGGGAGAATTATTTCATTTAAATTCATATGAAATTGTATAATTGGCTCATTTTTAACGACGTTTCACACAAACTGCCACAGCTCTGTCAATGAGTTGAAGCTTTGAAAAAACTAGATCAAGAATTCCTTTAAAAATGCAGTTATTATGTTGCTACGACCAAAACCGAACCTTCTAAGTTATGTGAAGATTCTTTTCGTAGTTTGAAGCGCTAGGGCTTCTATTTTCATGATAAATCTCTAATTATGAGGAATTCCACCATCAAGAAGGTGTCGTCCTTATTCACTATCTTACACGACATCGACTCATTGGCGTATTAATGGTTTTAAATGAGATTTTCAACTCCTCCTATGACACTTTCTATCCTATCCCATCAGTATAATCTCCTTAGATAATTAAGGCAAATATTATACGTGTCCGTATTTGAGTAGCTTTCAACTAAATATAAAAATCATCAAGTTTAGCAACAATTTTAACGAGTTTAAGTGTGAAACTAGTTTTCTTTCCTCACATAATTTATCTTTATTATCCCAAAAAATCAACACTTAGGGATCTACACCAGGGCGTAGTTCCCAAGCCAGTAGATACTTTATCTCTATTACATGTCCTAATTAGAGACGAGGTAGACATACACCAAGATGAATGGAATTGTTTCACATTAATATTTGTAAATCACAATCAAGGACCTAAAGAATTATTTCAATAAAAGAGCATGTCAGTTAAAAGAATAATAATCCCTTTCTGATTTTCTGGAAGCCCAAAGTGTATGGTTATTGACATATATTGTTAACATTTTATTATTTATTTTAAAATTTATATTATGAGTAACTGGCTATGTTTATATGAAAGATTGCATTTTATTTTATTTTTGTGGTTAAATGACTAACGTAGAATTAAGATTACTATTAAATATACTGAAAAAAATCAAAATTTGAGTAATAACGCGTTTTCCTTTGGAGAACTCTGCAAAAAATATGAAATTGTAACCACATTAATAATAATTAACATGTAATAGGTGACCTGGCGGTCTAGGGGTAAGGTGTCAAACTTCTATGTTGGCGGCTGGGGTTCGATCCTCGGTCCCGGCAAAGATTTATCTGATTACCAAACCCTTCCTTCACCTCTGACAAGACATCTTGTGAATGTGAGGAATGCCAGGCCTCCACCGTGGTTCGGATTCCACGTTAAACTGTAGGTCCCTCATTTCATCTCACAATCACCTTACCATTACACATTAGCGTAAGTGCGTATAACCCGAACGGGTAGTAAGACGCGGTGCTAATAATAATAATAATAATAACATGTAATAGCATATTATTATCATTTTTTAAAATCTATTGTTTATTTTGTTATGTCTACTGTATGATATACATTTTTATTTGACATATTGAAGATAATTACTTTTGGCCTAAGGATTATAATTATTTAGAAAACTTATAAAATGTCAATATTTAGAATACAGTTATAAAGAAGAAGGGGAAAATTCCTCTCAAAAACATAGGCCCGCATAGGTTATGAATTAAATGTATCTTACAAAATAAGGAGAATAAATTATTAAAAAAATAACTAAAATACATACTGAATAACTTGAATTCACTGGAAATCAAATATTAAATTTAATCCACTTCATCATATTCATCTATTTTATTCAGACAATCTTGAATGTTGTTTTTCTTTGGAAGATTCCTACACTCATGTTGATAGCGTTTTAGGATCACTCCTTTTGAACACAAATTATTCAAATTTTTGTACTTTGCAACTAAAATGGGTTGACGGTTTGAAAATAAAACTTTAAGTCTAAATTCTTCACCTGACCGTCTTTTTTCCTCCTGAAACTTTAAATGAATGGGCATTTATGATTCATTAAAACTATCATAATGTCCTACAACATCATTAACCTTATAAATGTTTAGTCTACATATTTCACGTATTTTGATTTTTGCACCTTCTTCACTTTTGGTTTTTGTATCAGATAAAACTGACTCTTGGTATTATTTCCAGTTAGAAAATGAATTTTAAGAAAGGACATCAACATTGTGTAGCGCTTTGGTGATATTCTACTGTTGGTAATTAGTGTTGCCCATTCTTATGGAGCCCAAATAACTTTGTTCCTGTAACTTGACTCAATACACGCTTGTATTGAATCCACAGGCATGTAAGTGTGTCCGGGAATGAAGTAGTTCAAAGTAATTTGATCTATACTTTCCGAATGTTTTAGAAAATAATACAACATAGCCCAAAGCTGCCGGTTCTTATTTTGTCCCGGACAGCTATCACAATACAAAGCTATATTTTCACTTTATGTCTACTTTCAACTAAGACCAGGTACTTGTAAACAATACTGCAAACTTCATCTGACCCACTTTTCCCATCGTTATATACCCATAGGTAGCAAAATCCATCTCTAGTTGCACTTTCATACACAGTAAAATTATGAATAGCATATTTACGACTATAGTACAAAAGCATATTTTCCCATCCAAAAGGGGTATTTGGTACCTTCTGAATATCAAATGATACCACAACAAATTTCATCAGTTTTAGCATGCGTTTGGTCCAGCTCAAATTTTTTTTAGAAACCTCTTTTTCGGCTAAATGCTTTTTATGGTAAGGGTCAGGAGTATCATCTTGTTTATTTTTTAAGTTTTCACATTTTAAGCACTTTTCTTTCTTCGGGCAGTGAATACCAATTTTAAACTATTTATTAAATATCTTTCGAAATACATCTTCTTTTACTGGATCTATTTTTTTTAAATTTACAATCAGTAACATACATTCTGTATATATTGGCCAAATTTTTAAACTCCACCGGTAAATAGAGTTTGTTTGTACTCTAGCGACAATGGTGTGAGGGTACAGCTGGAAGAGATATTATAAATTTGTCAACAATTTCCCTTTTTTCCTGAGAAGTCTTATTTGGAGGCTCTTTCCTACCCCTCATGTCTAGTTTAGGTGTGTGTATTTTCGTTTTGTTGTCAAATGAATACTGCAGAATCCTTTGACTAATATCAAGTGTCTTTATTAAAAATGGCTGACAGACTTTAAATTTGTCGCCTCCTTTGGACAAATAATAACTAAACGATTGACCTCTTCTACTTTCACTGTGCTTTGTATATAAATTCTTTTCTTTTTGTTTTCTTCCATACAAGATAGTAAAAAGCTTGTTTTACTTTCAAAATCTAATTTGTAATATAATTCAAAGATTTGTTGCCTCTATACCTAAATTATTTGTATAGTTGTTCTGACACTTCCCGTGGGCAGATGGGTCTTACTAAATTTTTTGATGGCTTAACTTTATTAGTTTTACTTATATAAGTCTCCCCCTTTTGCTTCTTTTTCTTTTGAATACAAGCTTTAGACTTTTTTTCTTCGTTTTCCTTTTTCATCAACAATATCATCTTCTGTTTCATTTTCTCCTATAACTGATAGATTTTCTATACAGTTTTCCTTAGATCTGGTATCATTTTAAACAATGACTTCTGGACTATTTTAAGTTTTGCAGGATACTTTTTCATTCTCATCATTTCCATAAAATTCTTTAGAGGTGAAATCATTGAGTTATTGTGGTTGAAAGTTTTGTGTACTATGTTCATTTAATTCTAAATTTGTGTCCAAAGTATTAATAGTTCCAATATTTTGTTCACTCAGTAAATATTAATCTAAAAGATCTGTGCAGTTTTCATCAACAATAATTATATTACTATCTAGATACGGATCAATCATATTCATTTTCATATCTATTAACTGAGTGCTTTAAGTTGGAAAAAGAACCACATTCAGTGGTCTAATGTAGTGAAAACTTTGTTATATAATATAATATAATAATAATAATAATATTTAGCACCGCATCTTACTACCCGTTCGGGTTATACGCTTTAAGTACTAATTACTCTAATGGATTAAGGAATTGGGAAGGTTGAATTAGATGAAGTGAACCCGAATTTGCGGGGAGGGAGAGTGGAAAACCATTTAGGAAAGACCACACCCAGTTCACCTGACCGAGATTCGAACCTCGATCTCCCCGTCCTCAGCATTCGAGCTCAACACGACAAGCGTGTTAGCCAACTACGCCACCGAGGCGGGTTTTGCTCTATACAATGATTATTTACTTTAATTATAGAACCACTCACACTTTGTACATTTTTATTATTATTCACTGACTGCAGTGATAATTTGAGAATCCTGTTTGATCGTTGAAACATTATGAACTAAATAAAAAACACTTGAACGTTAAGATCACTCAGATCACCTAATAAAGAAATACTGTAAGCTAAAATCCTAAATGCAAAAGAGTTATTTTATTAAATCGTGTAGCTCTCATGAAACAGCTAATCTATCAAGGAACATGGAAGTAAAGAGGTGTAACCCTCACCGGCTGTGGCATACGACTAGGCCTCTCTAGGAAACTTGCGTAGGTAAAACGTTGTAATGCTTCAGCACGAGGCTTACTGCCTTTTATCTTCCTAAATCTGTGATGGATGAGGGTTGCCCACAAAAAATAAAGTGTTATATTTCTATTAATATTGGTCTGATCGTTACAGCACTTTACCTACATGTAACTGTAACAAAAACAAATTAAAATATACCAAGATCTAGGATTACAATTTCTTGAGGGTAACAAACTTTTACCTTAGAGACATCGATATGTAAAGGTGAAGCTAGAAAATTTTCTGGGTCAACCATTAAAACATGTATAGTTTTTATATTACGTCTTACAGGTAAATATTTACTTCTTATGGTGTTTTTCCACAGGGATTTTCAGGGTTTTCTTTCATCACATCTCACTAAACATATACTATATGTGCTAGATAATTGATTAGGGATGATAAAAGTAAATAACGTTTATAAAAAATTAGGAAGTTAAAGAAGTTAAATTTCTAGGAATAGACTCAGTGCCAGCAGAGTTAATAAAGGGAGGTGGTGAAAAGTTAGTTAATAAAAATCCACAAATTGCTATGTTTCGTATGGAACCACATTTTCATACTTATTTTAAAAACGGGGGATAAAACAGTGTGTCATGACTATAGAGATATCTCATTACTACAGACATGCTATAATAAATTATCTAACATATTGTTAATGAGATTGACGCCACTTGCAGTAGAGATATTTGGGGATCATCAGTGTGGATTTCAATGAAATGGATCAACAATGGATCAGATTTTTACGATTCAGAAAATATTAGAAAAAAAATTGGCAGTGCAGCAGGACATTCCATAAATTATACAACATTTTTAAAGAGCTCTACGATAGAGTTAAAATTATTAAATTATAAAACTTTTTTTAAAATTTCGGTATACCCAATTCTAAATTCATTGACCTCTAAAAATATAGAGATTATGTTTTATGAAACTATTTCTATCAGTTGTATAAGATAAAAAAACCCACATATGTGACAACTGCATTACGTGAAATTGTGTTGAAATTAAAATGAAGGTTTTTGGCTAATCGATATTGAAACAAAGCTTAAATGAATATGGCGGCATATGATGGGGATCTAGATAAAACTGAAAGTTCAGGGTGTGGTCAGGTGATGTTTATGTGCCTATTTTGGAGCTGTTCAATGTGATGTTTGCACTATCACAGGCCCTCAAAACCACACAATCCAATTTTCATGTGGACGGGCCTATTAAAATGTACAGATAAGTCACTGGCAGTCAACTAACGCCAATTGAACCTGCCCATCAACTGAACCCATGTAAACGCAGCTTTAGTGATTCTGTCTCTGGGTGTTTCTATGAGTGTAAATCAATTATAATAAAAACAAAATGACAAATTCAAGGATTATACATACCTCTCATTATTACATAGTTAACTGTTAAATTTAAATTATGTTTGATGGAGTATTCAGTATAAATATGGTGAGTATGAAAAGATAAAATATTTAAAACATTTACATATTTTAAATTGGCAACTTCCAAATTTTTTCTTATGTAAGTGTAATACCTATGATGAGGCCTCTAACCAGAACTTGAACAAGAAGTAGTTTTAACTGTAAGTCGATATCTCTTACGCTTTCTACAAGGACAGAATTCACAAGTGTCTTATTATTGCCAATAGTCACATTTATCAACGTTAAGATAATTTGATGTAATTAATGTAGGGTATATATTTAAAATCTTAGCACTTCCCACATAATAATGAAGAGTTCAGCTGATACAATTATTAAATGTTATTTTGATTTTATAAATTCTAAGTGCTATGATTTGGTTCCCGGACCACGGCCATTTCTCAAATCACATACTGGAACGTCTCCCAGAATGCTCTAGGGCAGGGCAGATTCCTAGTTGACTCCCAAAAGCGCACCAGAGCGACCATTTTAGAAACACCTGTGCACCAAGGACTGACCACGTTTCTACGGGCCATGAAAACAAAAGAGGGTGCGGTTTAGATAGTCTGAGATGGCTGTGCCGAGCTGCCGCCCCCTTCTCACGAATACACCCAAATCAAATGAGTCAAGGAAAAGCGCTTTGCCGACACCTAGTAAGCTGTGATGTGGAGAGGTGTAAGCCGATACGAAATATGAAGTGCCTCGTTGAGAAATTAAGTGGATAGGGCCATATAAATAGGAATACTTTTGGTGGGCACAAATACTAAATGTCAGGCTTATAATTATATTCTTGTTTACCTACTATTGGAATGTTGGGGTTTGAATCCTTAACAGATTTACCAAATATGTGCTTACATGTAGGGTTTTGCACTCTCTCTCCACGCAAATTTGAGAAAATTTACACCAAGTTCTTTCTTCCTCATCTCTGCGTAATTAAAATGCGTATATCCCAGGTGGTTGAGAGGGAATGGGGGAAAACAACAAGGTGTTTAAAAGAAGAACAAATTGGAAGATTTGGTGTAAAAAACAGTTAAACGCTAAATTTTGGGAAACCCATTTTTAAATACATTCCTCTAGAAAACAAATTTTCAAGTCAATTGGTTTAAAAATTGGGTTTATATCCTCTACACGACAGAAAATATATTAGATAAGGTGTACACTTTTAAATTCTCAAATTTAAAAATAACACCTTGACACGGGAATCCAGCCCGGGACGTTCAAGTGTCCAGGTATAGTTTTTCAATTTAAATAATTTGATATTTAAAATTGGCTATAACCATACCTAATAAATATAATAGCTTGGTTATTTAATCTAACACATTTGATTGTTAAAAATATTTGGGGCAATAACAAGTTGTGTTTGTCCACATGACGTCCACCCCCCCAAATATAAGTGTGGTAATACCTGTCGTCTGGAAGAAAATCATTCTCTATTTGGTGAAAAAACTATAAAACTTAATGAATTTGAATTTTCTGGTGAAATTTCCTTCTCAACAATCTTTTTTATTTTATTTGCGGTGAAACTTATCCACATTAAAAATATCATACTTAGTATATTCTAAAACTCTTAGACATTAATGATAATATTATTACACACTAAAATTGATTTTGTATGTATAGACAGGTATGTTCTACAAGTGCCCCAAGTATTTATTTTGTTTAAAATGTATATATTCTAATTTATTTGAACTAAAATTGGATTCAAAATTGAATCTACTGATTTTGAGCTAAATAATTACATTTGATAATTTAAAATTAAGGTTGGAATATCAAATAACTTTAAACAACAACCTTTTGTTCTCAGGGTAATTGGATAATGGAAATAATTGAAAAATTCACTCTATTTATAACTGAGATGGTAATTTATACAAGCTACATCTCATGGCTTACATAATTTGGTTTGAGATCATCCTACTGCCAGGGTTTTTCCCTACTTGGCTATTTGTTTTCTATTGATCTAGTACTATTAAGTTGGCTTGTCATGGCTCAAAATAAATCCTATTTTGTGATAATTTATTTTATTAACAATTTTTCCAACACTATTCTGAACTCTCCGCGCCTCCC
>CABEEJ010000276.1:161844-333768 GCA_901482245.1 Timema douglasi
CCCCCTCAATAAAAAATATTTTGTCACAATTAACAAAAGATTACATTTTTAAAAGGGGAAAATTTATAAAGAAATATGTTTCTATATTAGTTTAAGCCCTTAACGTTACATATTTTCAACATTCCATTTCCATTTTCATTTATTTGAGGTATTTAACATGCACTTTCTGAGCCGACTGATTATGTCAGCACACGACTTATAAACTAGCTTAAATCTAGAAAAAAGACAAGATCCAGCCCCCAACCGTTAAGTCATCAACATGAAAGGGGAAACTCACATTACACAAATGATACAATTTTTTGCCATGACTGGAATTGAACCCAGGACCCTTATCTCACTATACAGATAAGCTACCGAATGAGCTTGGATGTTAGATCCCGTTTCCCCCCATCAAGTCATACTATCTGTCCAGACTATACGTATGTTTTAGTATTTATATTGGGGTAGGGATAAGAAAGGTTGAATTGAAAGAAAAGACATCCATACTTTCTTGGGGGAAGATTAGAAAACGATTTGAGAAAAACCCACTGTCACTACACCCAGCCGGGAATCAAACACTGACCTCTCCAACATTGGAGAACTAGACCAGATGAGCCTGGAATTTGCATGCGGGTACTAATTCACTAATCACACATTTGAAAAACCAGAGTGAGTGCATTTAACAAACAGTTTAAACCAGCTTGGTACATTGTTTTAACATCATGTTTTTTTGAGGTTAATTATAACTCTAGGTTAAGAGGTCTTTTACCTGTTTAAATGTTAGTTTATCATATAACCTGAGCTTATACTTCAGGTTTCACTAACTTGAAGCAGATATAGAGGTTAGTGAGTAATCGTCAAGTTAAATAGAAAATAACATGTCAACAATTATTTTTGTCAGCTGACTATTCAAAGTATTCCAGTGTGTCTAATTGGATTTAATTGAGATACCAAAGTTTAATGATGCTATTTGATTCAGACGACAAAGATATTTATTATATGCTATATTATTTAAACAGGCTTAAAAGACCTACATTTTTACCATGAACTAATTATTTCGAATATTTTTACCAGCCAGATTTTTTTAGCGTTTCAGACTGACGAGATATATTGCTTTGTTATTGATGTGTTAGGGATTATTGGAGATTGTTTTAAAAGATCAACAAACAGATAGGAGACTAGCTATTTGAGTTTTATAAAATGAATATCATATTTATGTAAGGTAGTTTGGTGATAGAATAGTTTGGGCATTATAATAAAGATATTTTGGTGATCAGTCATTTTGATTTAAAAGTAAATAATGATCTTTTTCTATAAATATTGTATTGTTATGTGGAGAACAAACTTGAACTTGAACTTTTTATCCCTTTTTCCAAAACTGCACTTTATAAAGGCCTAGCCCTTGTTTTATTAAGTATTACAGTAATAATTATAATATGTACCGTTGCCCAGGGGACAACCGAATGACCCGCCTCGGTGGCGTAGTTGGATAACGCGCTAGTCGTGTTAATCTCGACTGCTGAGGACGGGGAGATCGAGGTTCAAATCTCGGTCGGGTGAGAAATGGGGGGGGGGGTCCTAAATGGTTTTCCACTCTCCCTCCACGCAAATGCGGGTTCACTTCCTCTATTTAAACCTTCCTAATTCCTAATCCATTAGCGTAGTTAGTACTTAAAGCGTACAACCCGAACGGGTAGTAAGACGCGGGGCTAAATAAATAAAACAACCAAATGTACTAATCGCACATCCTTTTCGTGGAGGCCCTTTCCATGTCCCGATGATATGAGATGATGGTGATAGTAAGTATGAAGGTGTGGAACCATTGGAAAAACTTAAACATAACTTAAACCTAGTTATCAAAACCCTGGTGACCATTGGGGTAATTCCCCTTTCGGGAAGAATACATAAGTTACCAGCTAGGAATTAAACACGGGGTCCCTAGGCCTGTGTCAAGGTGCACTAACCACTGCACCATGGGGGAGATTACGACAGTAATTAATGCTGCACTTGAAACCTGAACCCAGTTGTCGAGAAGAAAATATGTTCACACCCAATTGAGCTAGTCTAGTGTTAAGCACTCTAGTTTAATCTCAAGCAGGCTAAAACAAACTGTTAGGTTCATTTTTGTTCTGCTAGGTTTAAGAATAACCTATTTAAATATGTAGGACTTTCTTGCCGTTAATTTCCACGCCTATGCTCTGTGTTGCAGACAATTCTTCTCACTAGTTTCATTCTAGATAATTTCATAGTTTTTTGAGAGAATTGTCTAAATTAGAAAAAAAAAAATGAAACATGTCAAAGACTCACACATGTGTTTAAAAAAATATGGTATTAGTTATATTAACAAATTTCAGAATTCAATTGCCTAAACTGCCACCTAAAAACCTTTTTACTAGTGAAATCTGAGTTTAAAAATATGATACCAACTTCCGCATTGAAAAAACCACTTTAAATCAAATAACCTCCACATTAATGGCTCTTCAAACAGTAAACTACGTTAAAATGAAGTCTTAACTCAAGGTTATATCAAGCCTCAATTTAGTTAACTATTACTTTAACCCAATATTTAAATATAGGCCCTTAGGGATATTAGCTTCCATGGTGTTGACATCACATTGTTAAAACATATTTGGGGACAACATTAAATGTTATAGATTTGTTAAAAATATATTGCTTCGGAACAAGTACTTATAAAGCAAAACATGTTCTTCAAAATACCATTCAGCCGTTCATAAAATTGTTATTAGGGTAAATGTTTTAGTTTGCATTTCTGTATCGAGTGTGTTGCTCCTTTATAATGCCTAAGCTAATTTATAGTTCTATATAAAGTTGAAACCCACATTTAAATACAAGAGGTAATTTATTATTAAATTACTTATGTTTATTGGTGTTTTATTTTTGGCTGTGTGTTTATATTCTCTAAAATATTTTTTTGTAATAAAGCAAGGGCATGGTTTATTTATACAAATTGCGTTATTAAAGTGAATTCCACTATCATAAAATTTCAGAAGTGTGCAAAAAAGTAGAGAGTAGAAGTTGACAAATGAATATATTGTCTACAATAGGACAACTAGTATAGAATTGCTTACTTGATGAGTCTAAATAACAAGTTGGTCTATGACTTGCAATAGTATTCATAATCAAAGTTATCAATAATATGTTTGTAAAACACTTCTTTTTATTAGATTTATCTTACCAACAAATTTAATAGTTTGTTTTGGTGGACTATGATGCTTTTATTTGAAATGTAATAATGTCGAGATGCGTAATTATTTGATTTTTGATAAAAAAATATAGTGAGACGTGGTCAAAATTACTGTTTTTATGAGAATTTATAAAGCTTTTGCTTCATGGCTGGACGTTATCATGATGTAAGATCAAATGAAATACAAGTATCTAGCTTGAGGGTCTATGACAATATCTCATTGAATGAAATACGTTATAAATTTAAACAATATTATTGGCAAAGTCAACATCAGCACAAATCGATATAGAAACTTAATTAGTATATTTTTACCGGTACTTGAAAATAAAAAAATGGCTGCTGTACCTTAATTATTAGGCTATAATTTTATTACTACTCGTGTTTTATTTACGTCCAAAGTAACTAGTGCTATTTATTATCTTAACTATGAATCAGTCCTCTATCATAAAACAACCCAGCCAAACAATATTTGATTTCACGTGCTGTCTCCCAGTAACATTAAAACTAGTTTAGGTTATATTTTTAAGTTGTGGGATTCCAAGAGAATACAATGAAATTGGTATTTTCAATAATTTGGGACTCACAGGGAGTTCTATGAAGTTGATATATTCAGGGTATTTAGACCTTTTTTTTCTTTGGTTTTTATATTGCCATACTCCTCATAACTAAGCTCCTTATTCTTAATACTTTATAATATAGCGGATTGCCTTTATTATAAACCTATTGATGGCAGTAGTATTTAGACATACACTTAATTTAAATGATTTTAGATTATTTTTTATTCATTTGAAGTATTTATCGTGCACTTTATAAATCGACTTATTATAGCATCACACAATAATTTCTATGGGCGAGTGTGAAAGGGCTTACCAATTTTGCCGGTAAAAGTATTTTCACATATGTTCCAGTTTTCTTTTACATGGCAAAATAAACATGGAAATAATATCTTCACTTCCACTTCGAGGAAGGTTGTGCTACGGACTTTTACTGCTTGATAAAAATACTTTGACCCCAGCTGGGTTGAACCCTTAAACATAAGGTCCTGAGGTGAGCATACAAACATATAAACATATACATACAGTGACTATCATGTTGCCCTAGATGTTTTATTTGCACTATGAACTAACAGGGGGATAGAGACGGTTATTGACCATCAACGATGATCTAAGATAGTAGTCTAAAGCTCAAGTTACTCAGAGACTCGGGACATGTTTTGGGCTATAGCCTATAGAAACATGTTTGCTTGGTTTTAATATTACTTTTTATACCGTATCTTACTAACTGCCTTAAATAATCACTCTATAATCACGCTAGTGCGTAAAGGATGAGTACATTATATTTGAAAGGAAGTTTAACCGCATTTTTGTAGATATAGGATGGGAAACTATTTAATAAAATCACCCTCTCTACATGAGACAAAGATTCTAACCATGATTATTTTACATAACTTAAAAATACTTCTACGAATATTTCACTGGCACGCATTACTTTCTCATTCTTTTGAGCTCGCTTGTATTCCGACACACTGTAAGGGCGGAGAGCCAAGAAAATACCAAGAATAATTTATTATGTCACCAAGTCACGGCGAGAAGTGTGCTAGAGGTTGTCTTAAAATTAGGTTTATGTTTGTAAGTAGCTGTCTAGAAAAATAACTTTTATTAGAACTGCCTTACACCCTGCGAAAAATACATCTCATTAAAAGGGAATGATTATGACATACAACAAAATAGTAAAATTATCGATGAACTCTTTATTTGAAGCTACCAGAAATAAACTGGCCAAGGAAGTAGCCAAAGGGAGGGTGGGGGTGTGTTTGGGGTTCAATCCCATCCCCCAATTGTTTACAATACAATAAATAATATTGTCCTATTTACGGTTTTAACAAAACAAGAAAACTCGAGTAAATAGTTAGGTATTCTAATGTTTAAATAACAAAGCTGGGTAGATTATAATGAGATATTGACAGTGAAAATATGATTTATTAGTGATTTTAGGGATAACTGAGAAATAGGTTAAGTCCTTCTAAACTTTGAAACAATAAAACCTTTCATCTTGAAACTATTCTAAAGTTAGTTCCAAGAACGCGTCACAAGTAAGTCACCAAGGAAAGACAAATTAAAGGGCGTTACACTAAAAGGGGGGGGGGAGGGGTTGGGTTCCAACCATCAACCCACATAGAGCTTGCATTTAGATATACGTGTCAAACAAGGTCTTCAATATATGTGATCAATTTGGAAATACATTTATTTTAATAGTGTACAATGTTGGACTATGAAGCAGGAAGGACTTAACCTTCTCTCATAGCACACATATTTAAACATCTAACCTTATTAGATAGAGAATGACGGAAACATCTCTAAAATTATTCATGTTTAGTCAGTGGTGGCAGAAAAATATGTGTGTATGCAGTTTTTTCTTAGCACCACATCCTACTACACGTTCGGGTTATGCGTTTATGTTGGCAGTTAATCGAAAACATATTTCGAGGGAGTTGACCTCCTTCCCCCAGTCTAAAGAGTTCTGGGGGCCCTCATTCAGCAAATGTTTGACAATTGCATGCCTTTAAGCTATAAGGGTGGTCCTTGGTAGCCGAATGCCTTTAAGCTATAAGGGTGGTCCTTGGTCGACGCTTAATGACTCACTGAAACCTAAATAATGTTTCTAGTGATGCGGTCTCTCTGTGTGTTTGTATCTCGGAATAGAGATATAACTATTCTACTGATCAGGCTAAAACTTTGTAACTAGGGCTATCTTAGAGTTTCCCCGAGGAGTTTTTGTAATTAAATATCTAACCTTAAAATTAAAAGTAGTTTATTGAAGGAGAAAAATAGATAAAATCGATTATATAAAAATTCGCTCAAACGAGTTTGATTACATCTTTTATACAGGCATTGTTCAACATTATAAAAATAATGAAAAATCTCAATTAACTATGAAAATGACTTTAAATTTTTACTTTTACATAGGAAGAAATGTTCAAATTATATCTTCGAAACAATTTGAGATACTAAATAACTTGCCATTATAAAGTTGTGGTATTATTAAAATCAAACATATTTTATTTGGAATTTAATTTTATAAAACCAATAGTTTCTTAGCTCTAAGTAAATATATATGTAGCTTTTGAAATTCATTATCATGCGCTTTGGTGGAAAGAGACGTTCCGCCTTTTTCAATGTTTTCGTAATCTTATCTAGTCTTTCACTTATATGCTCTTTGGTGAAAAGTTTCGCCAACAATGTACATTATTAGGTTTCACAAATCTTACGAGTTTTAATTATTCAATATATTTATTTCAAAATAAAAATTAGTGAAATTCTGTGCATCCTAGAGTTCTATTTTTTTGAAATTCTTATGCCTATGTTAAAACTTTCCAAACCTAATTTTATAAATATTAATCAAATGCCTTTAGATTTAGAAGCTATATGGATTTTTTAGTCCTATCGTATTCAAAAATATAATAGGGGATAGAAATGAATCTAGAGGGGGCGGACATTATTTTTAGAGACTAATGCCCCAGTTAAAATCCTAATCACCCCCTGAAGCCCCACTACCCCGGTTCTGCCCCTATTAGATATACTTTTATTTAACTAGCGCTCAATGTGAGTATTTAGATTTGGAGGTAGGACACGATATGTAATTATATAAATATTAAACAAATTTATAACTCTTAATATATTTACTCCCTGCCCTTATCACAGTACAGATTAGATCCAGATAGCATATAAAGACATTTAATATTATTATTTTTCTTTTGTACGTGACCATTGGGGGGTTGTCCACCCCAAAACTCCCCTGAAAGGTTGACTTGGATACGGATTTGAAACTGGAAACTATTAATTTTGGTGTGTGAAAAATACCGTGGGATGAATAGTACCATAAAAATGTCGCATACAAACGAACTTACTAGATGTATCTCGCGAGCCGTCTATGGCCCTTGGACCGTGAATTTGCGAACCCTGGTCTAAGGCGTACTCTTCTCAATATACTGAATTGCCGATGATCATAAGATTGAGGTTAGATTCTCACTTTTGATGATTTCCCAAATGGGACTTTTTGTCTCTGTCTTTCAAAACCCCGCTCCACGTTAATGTGAGTACATTTATTCTAAAGTTATCATCATAGTTGTTAAATCCTTAAATTCAGTCTCAAAATACCGTCGTATAAGACGTACTAAAAAATACTTTACTTTATTGGGGTATGAAGTCAGAATGTTATTTTTTATCAACGATTGAGAGATTTGCTTTTTCCAGATAAACTGTAATCGTGATGTACACAAACAAAATAAGTTTTACTTTTCGGATTCACACGAATAAAGTCCTCAACAGATATATTTAACAGATTTTTAATATACGAAATGTCACCAAGGGAAGATTTGCAAGTATAAATAGTAAAATTAGAATAGACTTAGGTTCTAATGTTAATGTATAAATATTTAATTTATAGTATCATCATCATTATAATACATTTCACAGTTTATAAAAATAAATACACTGTGTTATCTTGAAACTATCAAAATGTTAACAATTTGTTAAAGATGTCAGTTGTAAAACAGATAAGATAATTAAATAACATTATGTTAGAAAAATTAGTAATATTTTTAAATGTCAGATAAAGATCAATGTTGTATTCTCTGCGTATGCTAGTCTTGCGCTGCATACCCATGAGTATATGAACTAGTTTCTAAAGTCAATGTTGTTTGTGCAAACTGTGTAGATATAATGTTTAAATTGTAAATAAATATACATGTATAATGTTTCTATATATTGTTAATTTGTAAACTAATATTGGTTCATAATTCAAGAATATTGTGTTTTAATTAATTATTCCTCCAAAAGGGTCTTCTACCCTCCCAGCTTATGAAGCTCAGGACCTGCTGCTTGAAAATAGCAGAACAAAGCTAGAGAAGTTCTAATGACCTTGACAATGTCTATGGGATTGCAACACCCCCGTTGCCCCTCGCCCACAAACATTGGCCAATGAACTAGGGTGTATACAGCCTAGGGCCTTATAACTACTTATAACAAGCAAAACAGTATGCCAACTGTTGAACAAATATTCAAGAATCAAGATCACAATGGTTATTTACTAGGCTAGTATAGCTCAAGTAAAAATAATAAAATAAATGCAAATACTATATATGAAATAATCATATAAATAACAAGCTTTAAATTATACAATAATTAAATACATATTTGATTAGGTTTATACATTCTGGGCACATATATCATCATGTATTTGGAAAGCATATTTACCACCATTTTAGATTATACACGGCTGAAGTATGGTTAAGAGGGTGAGGAATGAGGGGTTAATTTAACTGTAGTAGCTAGACAGTGATTTGGTTTTTTATTATGAAACATTTATGGAGATTTAACCTTGTTCTATTAATTGTTGCGTATAAGTTTATAATTTTTTGCAGCATACATTATCTAATTATTAGTCATTGTGATTTTATATAATTATACATCAAAGAATCCCCAAAGTTATGAGTGTAATTTCACAGTTTCAAAATGATCGATCAGTCAAATATAAAATGAAATTTATTTTCAAATGTAAGTGTCTTAGCAATAAACCAATGATGTGGCGATAAACAAATATACCCAATAGGAAAAAAAAAAACCTTTTGTAACTCTTATCACAGTTTACGGATCTAAATAGCTTGTGGAGCATAGTTAAGATTTAATAAATAGTTTTAGGCTCATAATTATTTTTGCAACGTGAGTTGGACAATCCGCGTTATTTCTCGCACCAAGTTCTGATGGACGCTTGATCCATGTAGTACTTCATTTTACTCTTTATATATATGATTTTTTACTTTGCGTAATGCTACCTGCGAGTCCGACACCTTAGCTCAGTCAGCAGTTTGCCTGCCCACTGAGCTAAGGGTTCCGAGTCTGATTTCCGGCATGGTCTAAAAATACTATTGGTAAAATTTGGATTTCCCTTCTCACAGTGATGAATTAACGGACTGGGCTTGGGGCTGGGTGTTGTGTTTATTTAAGTTAAATTGTCTCACTCAGCCCAGAAAGTGCACGCTAAATACCTCAAATAAATAAATTGAAAATGCTACCTGTATGTACATTTAATCACGCTCTACTAATCGAATAGCATATATCACTCTTATTCAGTCAGGAGGATGATAACCATCAGAAGATTTACATTGTGTTGTGTTTTGTGAATAGTTCTGATGTAGGTCCCACTTTTATGAAGTCAGAATATGTAGTAGGCTGTAAAGGTGGATATTGAAACAAAGATATAAATAAGTCAAAAAAGAGAGACGAAGGGAGTTGGGAGTTGCGAAGTTTCCCAAGATAGAATGCGATTACGATAAAACAACATAAATGTTTGAGATCCATTGTTCTAAACTAGAGGTCCTCATGTTTTAATGTTTCCAGGGGAAGCATCTCTTGACCTGCTTGGCCAATGGTGGTTTAGAATATCTGACCCCCAAATCCACCCTGGAGCTTTTAGAGTACATCATACCTGTTAATTTTCTCAGATAAAAATCTTTAAAAGGTGAGCCCATTATAAAAACTAGGCAAGAATACCATTTATTCTATACATTTTTCACTTGTATCTGTCTTCAGACAGGCGTAGAACATATCGAACCTGAAATAAATCTACGATGAAAAACCAAATTCAATGTTATCAATTTCTGAGGACTTGTATTATGATACAAATGCATTCTGGAGCCACCTGAAACCTCTTTTGAGATTTTAACGATATACAACCTTTTGTGGCTATTTATCATTTTAAATGTGATTCGTCCACCTCACAATACCAAAATGTAGGCCTACTCAAAATTAAATTTTTCATGACAAATCTAACATATTTGATTTGATGCATAATGTATCATGGGCATTGGTGACCTGGCGGCCTACGGGTAAGGTGCCAGAATTCTGTACTGGGGGTTTGGTGTTTAATCCTTGGTCCAAGCACAGATTTATCTGATTGCCAATCCCTTCCTTCACCGCTGACAAGACGTGTATTTATCACAACTTGTGAATGTGTGGAATGCCAGACTTCCACCGTGGTTCGGGGACCCAAGTTAAACTGTGGGTCATCCATTTCATCTCACAATCACCCTACCATTGCACATTAGCGTGAGTGCGTATAGCGTGAACGGGTAGTAAGACGCGGTGCTAATAATAATAATAATAATGACCATTCTCTGTTTCCAAACAGGATAAGGTAGGTGGTATATTCAAAATAACAGTAGGGATCCTGGTGTCATAGAGGAAATCCATTGTGACCACCTCCCAGTGTATTAATGAAATCACACATAGTGGTCAAGATTCTGATTTTTTAGAAAATTCTTGCAGCGATGGATAAGAATGAAGGATGCCCTCCCTAACTACTTCAGTATCAACAATCCCGTATGTTGATTGCTACACAAAATAATATGATCAGATTATATATTTCATTTCCAGAGAGGTTTTCAGTGTCTACTGACTCCTGTCACCATCGTAGGGAATGCAGAATAAACGTCAAACTGATTTAATTTGCTTTATCAGCGACGAATATGTTGGTAGTTTTGTCATATTCAGATGGACTAGGGGTGTTTACTTAATAAACAAATTTACACTCTATCTCAACGCAAATGCAAGTATATTTCTCAATTTTTCATCCCTACCCAATAAATATAGTTCAAAAGGGTGTAAGAATACAATGATTTTTTTTATATTTCTTTATGTTTTGAGTTCTATTCAAAATGATCCTACGTTTGATAAAGGAGAAATGCTTTCTAAAAATTGCGGTGTCCTTTGTTTAACTTATTAGATATTATTTATGGACGCTGTTCTTGTTTAGATTTATACTTTTATGTTGTTTTCACCAACCATTTTTAATGCATCTTCGATTAAATACTTGTGTAGTACCAAGTCAATGTTGAGGGAAGTTTATTATTGCAACCAACATTTTAAGGAAACTGCGTTTTGATATATATTATAATATTATACGTAATGGTTTTAAGTATTACTGTGTAGTAATAATGGTATCTGAATGATAAGAGATCGTATTAATATCAAAATATATGTAGTGTCAAATTATGTTCTAGTAATTCACTTAATATTCAAATTCATTACAAAATATCATAAAAATTTAATTGGGTCTCTTAATATTACTTTTATAAAGTAAATTAAATTATTCTATTGTTCCAGGATGTACCAAAAAATACGTGTGGACTACGAATTGTAAAAATTATGACCAGAAATGGGTCATATTTCATTTGGCTAGTGAAGGGGGACCGTCGGATCATGAAAAAAGATTAAATCTTTCTTAGGTTCAGAGAATCTGTCCTTTTTCTCAGAAATAAATTATAATAGAAGAATTTCAAGGATAGATGCAATTAGTATACCTCAGTTTCATGATTTTATGTAGTAATTTAAGATAGACTAGTAATTCATTCACAAAATATGACCGAAATTGATAACCTCTCATACTTTAATAAAATGCTTTGCAATTTTCTAAACAAATATTTTTTTCAAAATAAATACCTATATTATTATCGGTCATGGACAAAGGCCCTGCACAAATACGTGGTTCCAGATGTGTAAAACTGGTCCATCTCCTAGTCCACCATTTTATGATTAGAAAAAATATTTATTTTAAAACGTATTTACAGGATCTACTGTAAATAATAATTTTGATAAATTTCTAATAATTTAGTGGAAAACCATTTTGAAAAAAAATTCTGAACACACCCGACAGAGATTTGTACCCAAATCTCCCTGTCATTGGAAATTTAGTCTAACATAAGAGTGACGTCTTAGGTTACGTGGCCACCAGAACAGGTAACTTATAACTAAATTTATTATTTGCAATGAAGAACAAATTAGTTATTATATATCTGATTGATTAGCAAATTTCTGTTAGTATGAATGTAATAATCGTCCGCTGAAATTTCTCCGTTAATATCCCTGGTGGGCCTCTTTTCGATTTCCTGTCCACAGGCCAAGCGAGCCTAGTTTTGTCAAATCAAGTGTAGAGCAGAGTGGACCTATTGACCTTGTTGGTAGTAGCTTCCTGACTCTCAGGCCTGCGGTTTTACCTGGGCGACTCAGGGACGAACAAAGTATCACTCATGGTATGAACTCGGCTAATGATACACTCGAGAGAATACATAAAGCAACATAACTTGAAAATAAATATCTGGATAAAGAAACTGTCCAATTTTCCGATCACGTTTATCAATTGACCTTGTGTATTGTTTTTTTTAAACAGAGATTCAGGTTACTCGTCATAATATAATATATAAATATTTTATCACTGCTTTTTACTAACTAATCACGTTATACGCATGTGTAATAATTACGCTAATGAGGTAGGAATGGGTAAGATCAAATTCAGAGGAAGTGCACCCACATTTGCATGAAGGGAGAGTGTAAATTAATTCGGTAAAAACCCTTTCATTATAACCAACCGGGATTCAAACCCCATTTTATTTGCCATCGGCAGTCTAGTATATTGGGAGAGTGACACCTTTGTTCATGTGACCATTGAAGCAAGACCCTCACCATATTAATCAAACTCTATGATCATATTGGAATATTATTCACATAAATTAATAATATTTATGAAACAACGCATTTCTTTTTTCTTAAAATTAAACCACTTGGACACATATAGGTCTACACCCAAATTAGCAAATATGATATTAGAGATAGAAAAAAAATATATTTTTTTAACATGACGTTTAGCCAACTTTTAGGTTTTAGATATAGCTTTGTTCGTAGTGATACAGGAACAAAACAAGGATGTGGAAGTTCAATGTTCCCTAAACATATCTTCTATTAATGAAAATAGTTAAGCTTCAATGTTAGAGATATTGGATGATTACGATGATGAAACAATCATGACCTATATTTCTCAAATTATTACCTTTAAAAGGAAAAACATTAGCATTTTAAAGCAAATCCAGACTAGGACTTCCTAAATAATTTAATATACTCTAATACTGATAAGAGCACAAACACATTAAAATCTCGTACTTTTAGATAGAGGAACGATCATGGCAATTGAACCGTTGGCATTACATAATTTCCTATGGGTCTAGTGTAAGTTTAAATCCTTTCATATGACATTAACGTCCTATTGATCACGTGCCAATGCAAATCCATTGGTATAGTATCAATTTTCTCAAATGTCAGTGCAAAACCATTGGTATGATGTCAATTTAATCTGGTCAAGTGTAAATGCAAATCCGTTAATTTGACATCAATTTCCAACTGGTCTATCGTTATTTGCTACGATATCAATTTCCTATTGGTATAGATATTTTAAGTGCAAAAAAGTTCATTTTCAAGTTTACTTGATAGTTTCTATGTAAAGTTTGCGAGATATCTCGACTATTATAAATGTTTGCTCATTATTGTTATTTTATAGGTATGGCTGACAAAAGTGATTAATTCATTTTCAATTAATTAATACTCAAGTATCTTGAGATACTAATTCAGAAATTGTTTTTCCACCGACTTATAGGATTAAAACTTAAAATCATATCGAGAATGTTCTCAAATGTCCATCGCTGTGCATTAGAAAAACTCATATTTTTCTTGGACTGGCCTGATAGCTACCAACTAGAAATTCTTCAAAATTCCAGCAAAATTATATATGACTTTTCTTAAATTGTAATTATATTATTTGATTTAAATTAAATTTTGAACTATTTATGTTTAAAGTTTAACATTTTAGAAAACATTAAAAGTATGTATTATTTGGTAGTTGAGTAGGATTTTTTACAAATGTGGGTCGCGTCCTTGGTGAGAGGGGTGGCATGAAACGTTGTTAAAGTAATCCACAAGACGGCCAAATAACTGTTGTCTAACAAATTACCGTAACGTATGATATGTACTGACATAAAACCGGCTTTTAAATAATTACTGTAATTCCACCACATTGAATCTTTTTGAAAGATAATAGTTTTGAATCAAAGGGAGGTATGCTGTGGCATGAAGGTGTGAGAATAATTGACTTTAACAGTTTTACAAGATATATATGTTATTTTAATATTTTCTAAAAGTATCCAAAAGCAATAATATTTATTTTAAAAACTGTGATGTATTACTTAGTTAGAAGAAGTTTACATAATTATAAATTTATATTTAATATTGATAGAAAATATAATATATTTTGTATTTTTTTAATGTTTGCTTGAACCTTTAAATATATTTTTTAATTCAGTTAATCATTTGTTTATGTTAAATACTTAGTTTAATGAAAAAACAAGTTTTATTAACGACCAACAGTGTCTCTTTATCCAATTTCCTTACAAAATCAGAAAGTTTTTATATATTTCATTTGCATAAATATTTACACGCAAAAGAGAGCCAGTTAACATAAATTTGTGGGAAAAACTACAGATATCTACATTTTATATATTTTGTTAAATTTTATGTAGGCTATAAGTTCTTAGACGAGCTTATACATTTTTTTCTTGATAGCTCTACTTACTTTTTCAAGAGCCACAGACTCTAGAAAATAATTGCAAACCGGTATTGAATGGTTAACAGTTCATTCAACTGGAATTATTGGCCATTAAATGGCAGTAAAAGAACATGGTTTTTGAATTTCTGAAACTAGTCCCAGAAAAAACCCTTTATAGTATGGTGTGTAGAAACGGCAACGTATTCGCCATGCATTTTATTTTGAAACGCTGACTGCCAATTAGGATGTTAGAAACAAGCGAATTTTATGTTCATTATTTAAGTGTTGGTCTCAGAAAATATTTTCTTAAAGTAACAATTTCAAAGGTTATCTTGTCAATTTTTCTCTGAAAATAAGGATAGTCTAATGTTTAACAACCTAATATATAACCAGAGTAATAGATATCCTTATCGGAGGACACCCGCACTGAATATTAAGTTCATATAATCTTGTTTATAGTGACGAGGATATCAGGGTTCACATCCCGGACGGATGTATTGAATGAAGTTTTTCTTACATGGTTTCCCACTATCCCTCTACGCAAAAACTTGTGCATTACATTTATATTCTACTGTATTTATACCTATTATGTTAGTGCGGTTAAATTAATACAGCGAGCTAGGAGTTTTGGTAAGGAATGAATAAAAAACAATAGAGTATTTTCAATGAAATAATGTAATTATTATACCAAGTAAATGTTTTTGTCCCCATTATTTGATAGTGGATGAGTATGGCCTCAATGGAGCTGTTTCGTAGATACAAGTCCAGCAAGTGTACAGGTTATCATAGTGGAATACCATTGGGTTACTTAAAAAATAGTCATTATAAGGAGGATATAATAGAAAATAAAAAATACTCCTAATTCAAGCGTTAACGCTCATTAAGAAACAAGAGTCCAGCAGCCGATAGTTTTACATTTATTTGTTGATTTAATTGTTTAGTTATAATGTAATAAAAATAATTATAATGAATAACAATATTTAGCACCACGTCTTACTACCTGTTCGGTTTATACGCTCTTAAGTACTAATTACGTTAATGGATTAGGAATTGGGTAGGTTGAATTAGAGGAAGTGAACCCGCATTTGCGTGGAGGGAGAGTGGGAAACCATTTAGGAAAAACCACCTCCAGTTCACCCGACCGAGATTCGAACCTCGATCTCCCCGTCCTCAGCGGTCGAGTAATTATAATGGCTTTATAAATAAACTTTACTTATTTTATTTAACCTAGACCAAATATTGTCTAAATATTTTAATAATGTGAGATTATTTAGACTTCTCAAAAGCATTTCAAGAAACTAGTGAACAAAACGACATTATATATAGGCGACTTGTGTGTGTGTGTGTGTATATATACACAATTCGCTTCGCTCTTTACTTCTTCTCCCTATATTCTTTCTAAGTTTCTCATTACAATTCTTAAAACTCCTTCTGAATACTTTATTCTTCTTTTCTACTTGTTCCTTAACCTTGTCGTTCCACCAGGGTGCCTTCTTCCACTTACTCTTATCACTTGTTCTCCCCCAAGCCTCCTTTGCAGCTCCCAATAAAATGATCATAAACCTTTCCCATTCCACCTCTAAACTTTGCAGCTCATCCATTGGTATTATTAAACTTATTTTATTTCTTAGGTACACCACTCTTTCCTATTCCATTTTAACTTCCACACCCTTATTCTTCTTTCTTGTCTTACTACTTTTCTCCGACATTCACATCCCATTATGTCTGCCACCAACACGTATGTGGTCAATATCTAAGGACACACTTGGTATTGTAACATTTGGGGCATGTTATCACCGTGATTAGTAATTATGGCATACAATTACCCCCGGAGAGACTTCACCTTTCCTTTCCGCTTACACGTTTCCGTTCAACTGATGAGAGTGCCAGTCAAGGATCACGTTGTGTGTCATGCCAGATTATGTCACAAGTTCCATTCAAAGAAGCACCAGGAACCCAGTGGAAAGTCGTAGATACTTCCAGGACTAGAATCAACTGGGACAGTGTCAGGTGTTCAATCGGCTCTACGCATGCAACATGTTCTCTTTCATTAACCATCTCTGCTCTCCTTTGCATTCCCCTCAGTCCATCTCTGGGATAAAGTGATGAATTTTTAAGACTATAAATTGAGATGTTTCGTCTCTCTTGATACTCATTACACTACCAGCTTCAGCTTAGGTAAGCAGCGCTATCTATGAAAGACGTGTTTCATGTGAATTCAACATTCTTTTTTAACCTTTAATCTTGGTCTATCACTTCCCAAATGATCCTTTCGGCTTAAATACTTGAAACATATATTTAATTGTAGATGGTAGCTAATATGATTGACTCGTGACATTTTGTTCATTTTTAAGATTATTTTAATAAGTTAAGATTGATTTGTTTGAATTTATGTCACTAGATGTCATTTTTTAATGGCCGTGTAAATTAACTTAGCTTTAGGCCACTAGATGGCATGATAAAATATTAATTTGTAAATTATTTTATCTTGAGGCTACTAGATGGAATTATTGGATATTATAAGGTAAAATACCTTGTCTCAAGGCCACTAGATGGCCATTCTAATATTCAGTTGAAAATAAAATTTTCTTTATGCCACTAGACTAAATGGTCAAATATTTATTTGTA
Source organism: Timema douglasi (assembly GCA_901482245.1). Lineage (NCBI taxonomy): Eukaryota > Metazoa > Arthropoda > Insecta > Phasmatodea > Timematidae > Timema > Timema douglasi. Next base: position 179,084 of record CABEEJ010000276.1, read on the forward strand.
AATTACTTTGGCTTGAAGCCACTGGGTGGCATGGTAAAATATTATCTAGTGAGACACTCTGTCCCAAGGCTGCTGGATGGCTAGTCTAATATTTAATTGTAAATTACTTAGCCTCGTGGCCAAAATATGATATTGCCAAATATTAATTTAAGTTTAAATGCTTCAACATTAACTATTGGTAAGACGCTTACTGTGCATTTGTAATAAAGCTATTTCTGGCATTATATTTAATTAATGTTGCTATAATAGTTTTGTTAATCTATATTCTGTTATCACTTTTGGACGAATTCTTTTTATATCATCTGTGGATTTATACATCTAACATTTGAGTAAATATTAGACTCCATACTGTAGATAATATATTACTTAGATTTGTTTTAGCACCACGTCTTACGACCCGTTCGGGTTATACGCCACATGACCTCTTATTTAGATCTTCGGGCTAATCCGGGCCACGGCCCACTCCATGCTTACTATCTATCACCGTATTTAGTTCACCTTAAGAAACATATACAGCCATTCTGCCATAGTGCAATGCCGCAATAGCCGGGGCCAAGTCAGTACACTAAAAGCGGGCTGAGTTGCGACCACCTGCCTTCCCAATCACTCTGAATGAGTTAAAACCTTAACGAGTTCAGCCTCAAACCCAGGGTTCTCGTGTCAGACTGGACTGTAAATCATTTTATCAAAATTTAAAGTAAACCAACTAGTCAAATTATAAATTACTTTGTCTATTTTATAGTAAAATATTGCTACTATCACTGTTGCCGAATAATTTATAGTAGATATAAAATCAGCGTACAGCATTATATATTTTTTTAGAAAAACAAGGCCTATTTAGGTGCAAGATTTATCGTCATGTCCTCAATACTCTATCATGTTTATGCAAGTTATATTGAGATACGCGAAGCCATTTCAATTGAATACATCTAATTTGTATTCAATCAAGATCATTAATGCTGAAACAAGTTAGGTCGAGGTAGAATTTAGAGTTTAGTTTAGTTCGGTCCATTTGTATGGGAGTTGGTAAGGATGGTTCAGGCTAAGTTGTATAACTTTAAATTATCATTAGGTAGTAAATTACTGTATTGTATTAAGGTGAGAACAGACTATTCTGTTGCACAATTAATCTTGTAAACAAAATTTCATAATATGTTAGATTGTTCATTTAGTAAATGAATACATGTATTCTTGACATAATATAATAAAACATTTCTAATCTATTTGTTAAGTAACCCATCTTAAAAATGTTGTCAAAAATAAGTTATGTAAAGCTAGTTTAATTTAGACATAAATTAAGTTAATATTGGTTAATAATCTGAAATAGGTACCTGTAGTGTGGACTATGTTTAGTTAATTCATTGAAATAAACTCTTGATGCTGAGGACTGCTGTTCACACAATCATCAAATTTCAACACATTTAAGAATGTTTTAATATAATTTACGTCAGGTTTACTATTTTTGGAGTTGATAATTTATATATGTGATTATATAATTAATAATAAAAAAAATCGTGTTATTGTATTTTACAAGCTATCTATACAAATATTTACACTATTTTGATAAGGATGAGCAGGGCAGGGTTTTAGAAGACATGCCAGTGAATATTGGTGGAGGCAGACTGTAACACGATTTTAGAAAAATATTCTCAATTACACTTAACAAAAACTTGAATTCTGACCTTTACGTCACCAGCGAACCAAATCAACCCCGGTATTAGATTTAGCCCACGAACCCACCAATCAGACTAGTATCAATTTAAATTGAAAAATTAGGGAACTGCTGTAGTGTCATATTTAACCCGACCAGCAATTAGGTTTAACACATAATATACAATATTAATGTAATTGGATGTAGAGTGAGATAAATCAACCAAACACATTACTATACTATTCAAGTAAATATTAAATGACAAATAAAATAAGATTGGAGGAATTTCCCTAATAACCAAACTACGATCATTTTAACATATGCATTTGCTGGTCAGATATTCATTATGACTTGTATTCAAATTATATATTGTGTTTAGTAAGATTATTTAAAAATATACAAATTTCTATGTGGTATATTCTGGGCCCACTTTATTGGTAGAATGGTCTAAGCCATATCTCTCACAATATAATGAAATGCCGACGAAGGGGAGATTGGTGTTAGAATCCTGGCCAGATGTAGCGAAGGTGTTTTTTTCATAAATAGATTTTCTCCCGGCTTCCAAATAAATGTGGGTGAGCTTCCTCAAATTAAAACTTCCCCAGTCCTAACAAATAATGTTAATTAGTTTATATTATTGTAACTTGAGCGGGTAGTAAGATTCAGTGACAACAAAATTGGTTAGTAAATTTGGGTGTGAATTATATTACGTTCTTATCTATAACATCTAAATAAAATAATAGGATGCAATAAGAGTAGGAACAATTCCTGCCTTCCCCCTTAAATAATTATGAATCTGGTACCAGGATCTAGCGACTTTTTAGACGAGTGAATAAAAAGTAATAAAGGCCTACCAAAACGTAGTATTAAAACACATTTCGAAAAGGCCTTTAGATTTTCGATAATGAAATGAGGCTAAAACGGGAATTCGAGATGCAAAGGTAAAGGTCATTGTGTAGGTGGAAAGTTTTGTTTCAAAGGCAAATAGATGGATGTTTTATTATTTCTAATTTAAGTTAATACAGACGTACAAATGAATATAAAGGTTGTAGATAAAGAGAATTAAAGAAATGAGGGTACCGTGTACTTTGTTTTCTTGTTCCGGTCGTGTGACATTATGGAGGCTAGGGTATATTAATTACTAATAACATAATAATTTACATAATATGATTATTTTATTTGATCGAAAACCACTTTTAAAATATTTGTTATTACTTAAGTGAATGTATTACATTTTCCGGGAGTTATGAATGGTGCAGGGTGTATTATTATTATTATTATTATTCCACTATCATGTTGACCATGTCATTTCCCAGTCATTGAAATTACTTGGGCTTATTAAATTTATTACTATATCATTTAAGAAAGTTGACTGTTTTTTATGTTTGTATTACGCCGTGGTTAGATCTAAGTTAGAATATGCCTCTGTTGCTTGGAATTCCATTACCTTAACTGACTCTCTTAGGTTAGAAAACATTCAAAGAAAATTTGTTGCTGCATGCTATGATAGATTCTTTAGTAACCGGATTTATTATGATTATGACAGAATTCGAAACCTCTTAGGGCTCCAAACTCTCTTCTCGCGTAGACTTTATTGTGATGCCCTTTTTGTTTTTAATATTTTCAATAACAATATTTATTGCAAATTTGCCCTTGATCATGTAGGCGTTCATATCCCTTCTCGGGCTTCTCGTAATCCTAAATTATTTTTCCTCGATAGCTCTTATAAGACGAGCCCTATAGGTCGTTGTATCTATAGCGCCAATTCTAGATTTGTCGAATTTGACTTTTATCATAAAAGGAAAGCTAAACTCAGAGAGTTATTTAAGGATGTCCCATATCAATAATTTATCATGTAGAGGTTCTGCCTATATTATTTAAACTTACAATATTCTGCTATATTTTTTGCATTATGTTACTGATTACTATTTAGTTATTTGTTTTTAATGTTACTTTTTTATTCTTATTATTAATAACTACTTTTTATCTCGTAACTATTCATCAGTATATAACATTATTTAGCAATTTTTTGTCTATCATTTTTTCTTGTGTAAATATTTGTATTATAAGGTATGTACGTGTGTACTTTTCAGTGCTGGCCTGTTATAGGTCTTACGACTGTTGGCCAGCACTATAATAAAGGAAATTGAAATTGAAATTGAAATTATTATTATCGCGTCTTACTACCCATTCGGGTTATACGCACTTACGCTAATGTGAAATGGTAGGGTGATTGTGAGATGAAATGGAGGACCTACAGTTTAACGTGGAATCTGAACCACGGTGGAGGCCTGGCATTCCTCACATTCACAAGATGTCTTGTCAGAGGTGAATGAAGGGTTTGGTAATCAGATAAATCTGTGCCGGGACCGAGGATTGAACCCCGGCCGCCAGTACAGAAGTCTGACACCTTACCCCTAGACCGCCAGGTCACCTGCAGGGTGTATTGCTGGGACAAATATGAATCCAATATTTATTAAATTAAAGCTTGTAGAACTTAATATGCTCATATATCATACGATTATATAGTATTAGTATTTTCATTTTAACACTAAATCTTTATTACAATATATGTCAATTATTAATAAAATTTTATATTCCAACTGGTGCTGCAAAATCTCATTGGTAGCTGGTATAATAAATAAAACTTGTTTTAAATCAGAGATGCCTGAAACCATTCAAATTACTTGAATATAAAAAACCATGCCCACGTATCACACAAAAAAAACTCATCTAAGATTTATATTTTTTTATTTTTTTACTTTTAACAACTTCGTGTAGCAGAGGAAGTATAAATTTATATTTTCTCAAAACTGTAATAAAATCACTGTATTTCATAAGAATATTTAGTGAAAAATATGAGAGCTTTTATTTAGGTACGCAAATAATTAACGTAATTGCTACTTATGTACAGGTTTACTAAAAATAAAAACATCTACAAATAAATTTAATTTGTTAATTTGCTTTTTTCATACGAGTTTGAATATTAAATAAGAAATATATATTACAAAATTGAATCAACTTTTTCACGGGGGTTTTAACTAATTACATTTTATTTTTTCCAAAACATTCAGTGGGACCATATTCAGTTCTATATAAAATATACTTTAGACTGTATTACTGAAACTTTATAGTTTCCAAACAAAATTATTGTTGTCTCACAGTAGCTTATGAAGTTAAAATATTATTTAAATATAATTCCTTACTTACCTTCTTCCCAGACATGTGAAATGTGAAGTGAGAGGTGCTAAACCTGTTTACGAGACGCAGGAATACACAATAGAGTCTAGTAAGTTTTTAACTGCGAGAAGGGACCAACTAGCGTAAAATGATTTAAACCATCATCGTAACAAGGAAAAAGAGTTAGTCCCACGGTATTTGAAAATCATAGATCAGTTATGATTGCTTATATTAAAATAATTTTATATGAAATATCAGAGATTTTGCTTTTGCGTCATAGTACGCGTGTTGGATATACAGTAGCCCCATGGCTTCTTTGGTGCTGACTGACAGCTCACAGTTGACAGCTGAAAGCTTTGAAAAGTTACCAGACCAAATTATGTATCTCTACGCCGAACCATATGATTTGCAAAAACATGTGTTTAGCAGCTGTCACTTCTAAAGGTCAAAATTTAGGTATATACCTAAATGTTGACTGTCAGAGGTCAGCTGTGAGCTGTCAGTCAGCACCAAAGAATCCATGGGGCTACTGTACACGTACAATAAACTACGCTAATATAATATGTATGAGAAAAGTATAGTTGCACTCGCGTTTACGTGTAAAAAGAGGAGGAAACCATTCAGTAAATACACCCTCAGTATATCGAATCCTTATCCTACCATTACCATCAATCTAGTCCATCATGAAATTTACGCGTTAGATCATGCGACCACCGATGCGAGTAATTGATTATATAAATATTATTATTGATGGAAGAGCAGAATTAGTAATAATACTAGCTCCACCAATGAGCACGTAAAATAAATGTAAGACTAGTCAAGTCTAGTTCAAGTGTTGGAGAAGTTGGGGCTCAAGTCTTGGCCAGGCTTACTGAACTAGTTTTTTTCCTAAATTGTTTCACAAACTCATCACCATCATCATCAATCGTGGGTATATTTACTCTAAATTAAATCTTCCTACTCCACTAAATAATTAAAATCTGTAAGGGTAGTAAGACACTTACGTTATGGCTTTAGGAACTCAAAAGTGCATTGCTGCCATTTATCCCTATCTGGAGCTAGGCTTATCCAGTCCACCTCATTATACCTCATCTCTTTCAGGTTAGTTCTAATGCTACTCTCCTATCTGCGTGTTAGGTCTTCCTAATGGTCTCCTCCCATTGGGTTATCCAGTTAATACCCTGAACACGGTTACAGATACTCCTGTTCACGGCGCATGTCCTAACCACCGTCATCTACAGGTCATGATTATCCTAACAATGTCTTGTGATGACTAGAGGGTATATAAATCATAATTATGTAAGCTCCTCCAATCTCCAGTAGCTTATCTCTTTTTCGACCGAATATCTTCCTAAGCTTATTGTTTTAGATCCCCCTTTATTTATTTTCGTCATGTAGGGTAAGAGACAATTTTTAACAACCATAAAGAACAATTGATAAAATTATTGGTTTGTATTTTTTAAATTTTACATTTTTTTTACAGCAGAAGAGAGGCTAACAACTTATAGCATTTTCCAATTGCATTATGTTCCTAATTACCAATATAATATCGTCATTGCTAATTAAGATTGTTTCTAAATATTTAAAATCATTAACCAGGTCAAATAATAAGATGTGCTCAGTAACCGTAATCTCTAAATTATACTATCAATACGTACTCTCTGTGTGATCCTATAGGGCCTATTTAGTCTTTCCAGCGTTCACTTCTAAACCTATTTCCTTACTAGCCTCTAATTTAATGTTTGCTTTTCTTGCCACACTTTCCTTATTATTACCTAATTAAGCTAAATCATCTATGTATCCTAATAGCCACATTGTACCGTTTAGTATCAACCCTTTCCTACATTATTGCATTACCCTAATAGCATACTCTAAAGCTAGATTAAAGAATAATGGGGGAAAGTGCCTCTCATTTTTTTAAACTCCGTTATGAATTTCAAAAATATCTGATAAGTGTCATTCAAACCTTATTAAGAGTAAAAATATAATGTTTAGTGCCATAACTTGCTATCAGCTATTTTGAATGACCAACATAAGGGGATGGTGTGATACTAGTGAATTTTAAATAAATGCACCGACATTCTTTTGTGGGTACAATAGTTAAATATTACCCTTTTTACACTTGTTTGGAATTGAATACAGGTTTCTCAGTCTAGACTCCCTTCTTCTACTCGTGCGGCTAATGTTGCTATTCCTAACTTAGTTGTAGGATAGTTTATGTTTGGTTTAAAGAAACGTTATTAATCCTCTAGAATGGTGCTACTCTTTGTGACTATGTTCGTGCTACCTATACCAAAACTCTGACCCCCTGTCATCGTGTTAACATGTTTCAGACGTCCTGTGGCCAACCTTCCTAGCTTGGATCACGTTAATTAATCTGAACACTGGTTAATCAGGTATAAATAGAACTAGATTCACACATATATAATGTAATTAAAAATAATATATAAACATATATATATATATATATCCTTGAGATGTAAGATAATTGTATGTTTTTAATGCCATTGGAGGTCGTTCATTAAGGTTTATAACATGCTATATAATTATTTAGTTAATTTAACTGGATTTTAAGAGGAAGGCATGTGTTTTGTATACATTAATAGATATAGTAATTTTTTAACATGTACAGTTGTTTCCATTTTAAAAACTCTTAACCAAGATGTCTATTCTAAAGATACTAGATTTAATTTAACACATATTGAACAATGTTATTATTAAAATAAATAGTTGATAGAACTATGATAAAGGTTTAAAAATAAGAGCTCTAATCATTATAAGTACAGTCATTAATTAATGATGAGTTAACAATTCAAATGGCCTACAATGAGGTTTCAAGCTGGCTAAAAAATTTAATAGCCACCTCGGTGGCGTAGTTAGATAACGCGCTAATTTCGTATTGAGCTAGACTTTCAAGGACGGGTAGATTGAGGTTCAAATCTCTCTCCGGTGAAGTGGTGTGGTTTTTCATAAATTGTTTTCCACTCTCCCTCTACGGGAATGCGGGTAAACTTCCTCTATAGTCAACCTTCCCTATTCCGAACCCATTAGCTTTATTAGTACTTAAGCGTATAGCCCGAACGGGTAGCATTATTAACAAGCTTATGCTGGTATGTTTGCACCTCGTCTTACAACTAGTCGGGGTAGCCTTACCTCACTACACTAATGGGATATGGATAAGAAAGGCTGAACTTAGACTTAATATATATGTTTTTTCATGGAAGAAGAGTGGGAAACCACTGATTAAAAAATACACTAAATATACTCGGTCAGGATTTGAACCCTGACCTCCATCATCACTGTCCAACCCTATTATACGATCTTGACGTTCAGTCCGTGGGAGCATTGATGTGGGGGCTTTACAAGTAAAAGAGGCTTAAGTTGAACTATTTTTAACTAACTTATAGCAGCCCAATTATACGCTTTGGTGGCCGCATTGTCTAAGGTATCATTTTAGCAATAGACTTTATACTGATGATGACGGAGAGTTTGGAGTTGGATCATGATCGTGTGGTTTTTAATAAATAATTTAGCACTCCTTAGACTCAAATGAAGTTACACATTCTCTAAATTAAGCCTTTCTCATCCCTGACTCATAAGAGTAATAAGGGCATATGCGTAGAGCGGAGAGCAATACGAGGTGATATAAAAACAGCCTAAGTCACTATCTATTGATCAAGATCAATTGATCTTTCTTAGATCCAGTTTATGTATTGATTAAATGTATTTGTTATCTAATAAACTAGATACAGTAAATTAAATAAATTATATTTTCACTGGATATATAAAAATAATAATATAAAAACATAAATAGTTTAATATATTTTTCCCCAATCATATAATTTACAATATAAGCAGTAAATCTATAATGTTCAATCAGAAAGGAGATAAAAGATCTTAATGTGGCCTTCTAAATTATTTAAGCACCGAATCCATTCTTTCATTAGAAATCTTACTCAGTTGTATGATTTTACCTATTGGGTATCAACAACTTTCATTTTTAATTATTTAAGGACACAAGATACTCAAGGTGAGTTTTTAAGGAAATGCAACCTTATCCAACCGAAGGGAGCTATGGCAAACCACTTGTGAATATTAAACGTTTAAACCTCCTTTGAATGCCCCTGGCTGAAATTTAGGGTGAATACCGACCTTGAATGTGAGTGACAACTACCAAGGGCCCCAGTTTGCTATTCAAGTTATTGCCATGAGGACCTTCAAGGAATTATTTAAGCTTGAATACTAACCCCTTAAACTTCCAGAAAAACTCTTACAATTTTCTTAAAATTGTGTTGGAATATAAAAATGTCTTTAAAATAATTTTATTGCCGCATAGAATGTTACTAAAGACTATAAAACTGAACGGACATATCAATTGGCACAGTTGTGTATACTGGAGTGATTTTAATTAACCAACCTGTTATTTTATATAAAGATTTGAGATCAACGGGAATAACGTTTTGGGCAGAAATTTCGTGTATGAGTTTAATGGGTTCAGCATTCTTTGATGGTACTGTTAATCAGGAAAACTACTTATGTCTTACAAACAGAATTCTGGCTTAGTGTTGAGAATGAAGTTGGTGTGTAATTTCAGGAGGACGCTGCTCCACCACATTATTGTTTGCGTGGTAGACAATGGTTGGACATGAATTATTTCAAAGGGAGGTGGATAGGACTGTGTGGAACAATTACTTTAATGGCCAGCACGATCACCAGACTTAATACTGGGAACTTTTTTTGTGTGGGATATCCTTATAGATCTTGCCTACGAGAACAAACCCCGAACAATTACTGAATTTAAAAACACATTTCATGACAAATTCAACAAAATTACTGTAGACATGTTTCTTACGGCTTTCTTAAGCGTCATTAATAAGACTAATACAATCCTCGGTCCCGGCACAGATTTATCTGATTACCAAACCCTTCCTTCACCTCTGACAAGACATCTTGTGAATTTGGGGAAGGCCAGGCCTCCACCGTGGTTCGGATTACATGTTAAGCTGTAGGTCCTCCATTTCATCTCACAATCGCCCTACCATTACACATTAGCGTAAGTGCGTATAACCCGAATGGGTAATAATACGTGGTAATAATAATAATAATAATAATAAGACTAATATATGTCTTGTACTTTACATCCAACTGGAATATTTTACTTGATAAAGACTATGACTAACTTAAAAAATAGGGCGTAGCCTTTACCTAGTGTGGCATAAGTAGATCCTTTTTGGGTGATGATAATTGTTGAGTATAAATAATAATTAGTATCAATTAATTGTATTTCACTAGAAAATTGTTTATTATAAATCACTGGTTGAACACTTTACACTTATGTATTCTTAGTTACATAGTCATACATAATGAATTAAATAATTACAAAGTTTCAACAAGTAAAATAGATAAAAGAATCACTATTCTTAACATTTATTATATTCTAGTGTGAATAGTACGTAGGATTAAACAGTAATTTAAGTAATAATGAAAAGTAAGAGGTATTAGTTGATTACAATCTCTTACAGTACAAGAGTACAGCCAGAGTAGTTTTTATATAAAAGGCATAACATTTTTTATTGCTCTATTTACCCATATTGAAGCTTCCTCATAAGTTGAATTTTGTTTTTATTTTCCTGTTGTATTTCAACTGTAATAACGCTATTAAATTTACTCTGGGTGAAAATATGTTAATTACTTCAAATTGCCTCGGGGTGTTTTTAAGAGTAATAAAATATTTTATAGAAAACAATTAAAAATAGTAATGTATGCTTTTCCAGTAGGTGTAGGATTAGTATAAAAGTATGATTGAATATTTTGTGGACTGCTTCCTTGAAACCCACCATACTAATACATTTGTAGTCTATCTTTCAACTTGATTATTATCAACTAATATCCCAAAAGATGTATTTCAATTAAATAATGATAATTTGTATTTGGTTGAAGTTTGTCCACACTTTTAATTGATTGTAAATAAAACATACATAGCATATGATATTGTAATGGAATTAAAGTCACTTGTATCGACTGAATAGGCATTTTTGTTTTTGGATGATAATTTCAGGAACCACGAGCTTATGAAACAATATTGCCCTATAAAAATAACACTAAACATACTATAGGAGTGTAAACCTAAAGAAACACCTGAGGAACTTAAATTCTCAGAGAGAGGGTTGAACTCCCAAACACGGCCAACCACAGCAGGCAGCTAGAGTCAGTAAACTGGTCTTTACTGCCTCAGGTAGCTTAGTTTGAATATGAAAGTGTGATATTTTAAGTTGTATGTATTCGTTCTGGACCAAGATAAGAATATTAAAATAATACCAACTGCTGAGAAGAAAATCTAGAATGTTATCTATTATTTTTTTTCGACTGAAAATGGTTTATTTTACAATATTTCAAAGCTAGAATGAGAAGAAATAGTTTCCTGTCCTATTAAGCCTTTGTTTTTATGCATATCTATCTCCCAAAAACATATCATTAACATCATCACAAATGTAATCATTAAGGAACTAAACACATAATAAAACTACGAGATAACATGATTGATACCTGGATAGCTGGGAATGTGGACAAAGGATTAATGCTTGTCTAGTCTTATTTTCTGGAGACGAAGAGGTCATGGTTTGAATACGTGAAGTATATACTAAGTTTTTTTTTTCCAGATGATTTCTCACTCTCTACCCACAAATAATGTAAAATTTCCTCTAAATTCTGCCTTCCTCAGCCTTATCTTCTATGTTTAAATATTCAGTTAGCCCAGTCTGGTGGTAAGAAGTGGTTCAGCTAACAATGTGCGTCATCAAGTTATAACATGTTTGGCTGCAACTACACATTCTGTCTTTAGATTGAGATTCCAAGGTCCGGTAATTAAAATGATCTCCCAGGATGTGAGAGTGCGTCAACCATGGCCCTCAAGGTCACACTTAAGCATCTGCTAGAAATGAACAAAGCCTCATCGGCATCCAAGGTGACAAGACTCAGACTAGAAATGAGAACCACCACGCTGCGCTGCCATCAGTGAACTGGGTCAGCGTGAACAAGTGTGAGTGAACACGTACAAGAGCTACATTTATTATAATAATTATAATAAGGACAATTATTGTCCTTTTCCATAGGTTTAAACGTGATTTTGTCAATCAACCATATCAGAAACATACACCAGCTTATCTAATGAAAATGAGGGTATCCTCTATCGGTAGGCACGCAGACTAAGGGTCAGTTTCATAGTCAAATTTAGTACGCCTCAAGTGCGACGCTACACTAAGTACAAGACGACACCTACCTATACTCGAATGGAATGGGCCGTTCTCGCATAGGAAACTGGCCCATTCCATTCTGGTTTAGATAGGTGTCGTCATGTACTTAGTGTAACGCCGCACTTGAGGCGTACTAAATTTGACTATGAAACTGGCCCTAAGATGTGTCAAGCTCGTCTGGTCTGGTTTTCCATTGACGGGGAGGTTGATGACTATAACCTACATGGGTGTACTGAGGGTGTATTATTCTTAATAGTGCCCCACTCTTCCTCTAAGTAAATGCAGGTAAATGTCCTTGAAATTATATATCTACAACCCTTACCATATTATCGTTATTAAATGTAGTTATCCCAGACTGTTAGTATGATGTGGTGGGAAAATAAACCCATAAATGTGAAGTAGAAAATGTTCTTAACCATGGAATGCTTACCGGGGTGACGTGTCACCCCAATCATAAATATATTTTGCCACCATTTTGTTGAGTGATTGTTGAAATTTCCATCCCTCTAGGTATTCCTCCAACACACAGATATTTATACATCTCTCATTTGGCTGATCCGAGTGCTTCCGAGCTGTATACATCGTGTTCCGAGAGCCTTGAGTTGGCACGTCACCCCAAATAAGCAACTAAAGATTAACCAAAACAATTTTAAATCCCTTTAAATTTATCAATTTTAGGTTTTAACCAATGTTTTTAATTCATAAAATTAGATTACTTTTTATTAAGATATAACAAAAATATAAAACATTAATATATTCTAAGATCTTTTGTTTTTAAATGTGCAATTAAATTACAGTATATAATTAATTTATATATTTTTTCATTTTTAATATTTTTTATGCACATTATGCATTTCCTCCTAAATACCTTTTAGTAAAACATGACAAAAATTTCGCGTTTAAATAAAAAACAGAATGAAAAAAGACATGGGGTGAGTGGTCACCTCAGGTAAGCAACTACAGCTGTCGAAAAAGGGTAAGCATTCCAGGGTTAATTAGGTTAAAATTTGCTTTAAATAGTTTTTGGATAGCCCTATATTCAAAAACAAATAAGGAATATTGAAAAAATGTAAGAAAAACAAGCTAGCTGTAACTAACACGATATATGTACTAGAAATTTCACATACCTCTAGATATCAGAACTCCTTAAAAAACTCTAAATTGTTTATTAAACAATACTTCAATGGAGGATGATTAATGTACCACACGAGTCAAATATTTGATTCATTTTGTCTTCAAGTTTTGAACTCATGAGATTATAATAGTGCCACGTTAGCTAACTTATGTACTAACTTCCAACAAATAAGTAAATAGTACCATTGTCCACCATCATCTCTTTAAAGACTCGTAATATAAAACATATTTAAGATAATAACAAAATAATTTAGATGATTACCAACCAATTGGAGTTATAAGCTTGAAGGTAACCTCCAGAATCTTTGTTTATTGCTACATTACAACTTAAACCTATAATACTTGAAAATGGGGTCAATGTGATATTTTATTGGGTTATACATTATTGATTATCCGTTTGATAGGATTTAGTGCTAGCATGGGATTTGACAGTGCGGATGCTATTAGTGACTCTTCATACTAAGTAAACAATATGCGGTTGGTGAAATTTATTTTAATTCACAATTACTTTCCTGCATAAAATATGAGATATAAGTCATTTGAGCTTGAGTCGTAAAAATCAAGAGTATGATCTAAAGCGTCACTGTCAGTGACGTGAAGGTTGGGGTTCAAATCCCAGCAGGGTGCCCTACGAATGTTTTACCTGACTAAGCTTTTCCTTCTTTCCCCATCCGAATGAAACTACATTTCCAGTAAACTCTTCATAACCCATCCTTATCCCATCAGAGTAAACGTGGGTATAGTCTCGACGGGTTAGTTAAAATACAAGAAAATACATTGACCCTGATGTTAATACTCAATATATTTTACAATCCCAACAAAATTTATCTCTATACATATTGTAGTAGTGATACAAACAATATGACTTCATAAAGGTGATTTTAGGAAATAGAAAGTAAGCTTTTGACAAGGAAAATTGTGACTCCCTGATCCAGATTTATTTAATCAATCTGTAATAATTTGAGGTGGGGACGGTTATACTTCAAGTGGAACGTAATCAATTATGTTTTATAAATTATGGAATATTCGTAATTTAGTTGGTGTTTAGTTTTTGAATCTAAACATGGCATTATACTAGTTTATGTGTTAGTCCTCTTAGTATATAAGAAGTGGTTTCCATGGCCACGCAAAGTTGGTTCCTTGAATAAGATGATTACCTTGTAATGAAATTAAAGTTTTTCACCTGCCAGTGATTAACATTGATTTATATTGGAAATGTGGCAACCTAGCAACTACAATATGTTGCCAAATGCATAGGCCAGAAAAGCGATGGTTTGGGCAACTGTTCCAATTAAGTTAAGTTATCGTCTAGATTTACAGTGTAGTTATTGTGTATGAATGGTTATCCTGTAAATGGTGGAAATAACGTGAACTGGATCTAATCCACACAAAACAGTAGTTCAATTTTCTAAAACATTTACTTCCTTTTATCTAAAGTAAATGTTATATAACAGTAGAGTATAATGTAACATTGATATATTTAGCTTTGTTAACTATTTTAAATCCTATATAAATATATTTTCATCTGTGAAATGTTAACATTAGATTTATGATTAAATATGGAATTTGATTATTGTTGGTGAGATAGTTTAAAGATGAGATAGTCCAGTAGTAGTTTAAAGCCAGACGTTTTGATCCAACTGGTCCAACTATGCCAAGGTGAGTACGGCACTCTGTCTGCAGTAGTGGTCAAGGACGCACCTATAAAAATGTGGTTTCAGGACCTATTTTGTTATAACAAGTCTTAAATTCGACTAGGCTTCTTCGTGTAACTGGAACGTCAACAACTCTTCTGTGTGGAGTTTTGTGTCAGTTCTAATCTAGTTGCAAGTAATTGCTTTGCCAGAATTAACAAGTTGGATCGGTGTATAATTAATAGCAAAGAAACTTACATTTAAAACGTATATTAAACGTACACACATCATCACAATTAATGTTCAAATTCAGAAAGCAGGAGGCAATAAGTGATTAATTTCTTTTTAAAAAAGATTTAGGTCTATCGATGCCCTAGGGTGTGAGATGTCAAACTTTTTTTTAGCTTTCTCATTTTAATAATTTCATAATTATATCTCAAATACTAATTAAAATGATGACATTAATCAAACCTCCCCAAAGGAAACCTTATATAGAGCTACATTGCAGTAACCCTATATATATATATATATATATATATATAATATAATTTTGGTGTATTATTATCGTATGTATATGTTTACCCTACCACGTCTTACTACCTGCCCAAGCTATAGGCACTCAAGCAAACTAAGGGAATAAGAATGACAAAGTTAGGATATAGAGAAAATGTTCCATCATTTGAGTGAAGAAAGGGTGGTTAATCGATCTAGGAAGATCCAGGACCTCACAGTTATAGTGAAACCAGACCAGACATGACTGGCACCTTAAATCGCGTCATCACAAAGAGGATTTCTAACTCTTCAACCTGAGTGTTTAGAGGTATCACAGTTTAAAAAAGCTCTCTTTCTTTAATATAAATTTTCCTGACATACTACGTCTACTGGGAAGTAACAAAATATGACTTGCCTCTATTATGAGTGAACAAATTTAGACTGTTGTCAAATGAATAATTAAGTATAAAATGCCTTAAAGTATTTTATATTAGCTATACGTTTAAAACATAATATTACAAAACAGATTTATTGAGGTTTTTTTATTTCCTCTAAAATTCTAATTTGCCCTTATAAACAATTACGTTTATAAAACCAAGTAAAATCTATTTTGAATACGAAATATTTTTTCTTACAATATAATTGTGTTGATCCATACTACTTTTATCTCTCAAGACTCAAGACTCAAGACATGGTTTTCCTTAATTTAACTATCAATTCTTTGCCACTGATTTCTGTAATATTCAGAAAAGAATGTACTTTTAGTCACGCTTGCACTTCCTGACTCCAAGGGTAGTTCCTAACCTTAGTACTAACTTGGGATACTAATAAACTAGTGACTATGGGCTTGGTAAACTTGGGGTCGTCAGATATTATGATTAAGATATTCATTTTGACCCTTTCACTTAATCCAGGACTAATAGTTATAATATCACTCAGCATATAACCCGAATGGGTAGTAACACGCGGTGCTAGGAAAAAATAATAACGTACAGTTCACTTGTCTAATAACTGGGTAGTTATTATCTAACATAAGTATTTTTGCATGTTTATTTTTTTGATTTGAAGGTGATTATTTTTTTATTATTACTAATGAGGGAAGCAACCGTCCAATTATATAGTTATATCGACAATTTTAAAATGGTTTGCAATTTAATATATAATAAAGTCTGTTTAAAGGCGAGCTAACATAACAAATACTTAAAAATGTATATGTGTATATACACTTTAAAAATAAACTTGGGATAGGTTCAGTAACAAATACTGCTTCAAGAGATACACAAAATTATTGCAGAGCCATAAACCAATTTTGCTTTAAGGCAAGCTCACCAACATAGGATTTTGATCATAAACCTCATAATCAACTTAAAATTATGAGTTATTCGTGACTATAGAGAGAAAATGTTTTCGACAATTATTGGTGTTTGAGTGGTTTCGGATCGAGGATAATTTTTGGTTCAAAGCAAATCCCCTCGAGAAAATATGTGATCCATATGAATAAAAAAAACTATAATATATTCAAGACAAATTACGATAAGTTACGTTTGTCGTGTTTGGTTCAAATAAGTGATACCTTTTCATGTATAATAAGTTTAGTTACACTATATTTAATGCAGGTTCTTAATAAGGTGAGGGATTTTAGATTCTAATGTTAAATATTCTGTTTCACGGTTAACCATAATATATGTCAACACATTTTATAGTCAAGTATTATATTCTTTCCTCTATGCTTCAATATGTAAAGATATTATATTGATAAAAAATTCAATACATAGAAATCGGTATTATTAAACTTAGGCCGTAAAAAATAAGGTAAACTTAATTAAAAACCTCTATTTACTGAATTGTACTACAAATAAAGAATAATTCCAGCGCCAGAAAAAAACAATAAACAAAATTGTTTTCTGACACACGCATATTTTTGTACATACATTGATTTTCCAATTTTATTTTTATATAGTAATTTAAAATCAATCCTGCATAAACGTGAGTAATATAAATAAAATTGTATAAAATCTCAATTATATGATATTTACAAAAAGCTTCCAAATTAATATATTGATTTGGTTAAAATATGCTCAGATAAATTAGCTAAGTTTCCCTTCATCAGACCCAAACTATATTTTGAATTTTGGAAAATAAACATCAATATTATGGTTAACAATTTTAAAGCTTTTAAAAACATGATTAGTTAGATAACCAACCTAATGATAACGATTTAACTATTTTTCTCTTCAAAATAGACTACACACACCACGTTATACTACCCGTCCAAGCTATTCGAATATTTACACTAATGCAGAAAGAATGGGGAAGTTAGAATTTAGAGGAGCTGTGCCCTTGTTGACGTGAGGGAGTGTGGGATACGATTTAAGAAAAATATATACCTCAGTATATCTGGTCGGGATTCAAACTATGTCCTACCCTTCAGCAATAAGCCATATAAAATGAAACTTATTCCTTTTACTTCATGTTCATCAGTGTGAGCGTAATCATGTATACAATGTAGACTCCAAAATACCTGGTATTTCAGTTGTGAAATTTGGTTATCTGTTATGTTTGTATCTTCGTCTTTGCTATTATTATTATTATTATTATTATTATTATTATTATTAACACTATTTGTAGCTTGTATGCTCTAATATCTATATTGGTATCAGAAACTTTTGTAAGTGGTTTCGTTAGGTCATTAAATCACCAAGCCTAAGGTGTAGTTGTATTGTTTAGATTAGAAACCATATTTGAACGCTTTCGTTTGTTGGAGCGAGTCGAAACTGTGTAATAGATAAGGTTTTCTGGTTCCTTTGTTATTTCTGAGCTGCGCAGCTCGCTGTCTATTTAGTTTATTCCCAACTTGAAATAGTTGATTGTTCTTGTTTATAGCTCGCTAGAAGTTTCATTAGCCTTATTTAATTTCCTTTAAGACTTCAGCTGCACGATATATTGTGACCCGTGTTAATTTCATGGCAAGTATTAACTTTAATCTTACTTTCTTACAGCTGAACTTCATATATATCAATAAAATTATCATAGAATAAATTTGAGAGTGAGTCCCTAATACCCACTTTCTATCATTAGTCTCCTGAGAACCAGAGTAAAGATATAATAATTTACACATACACAATAATAATTTTAAAAACAAAGGTTTTAGTAAAATGTCTCTGAGCTCCTAAATAATTGTTTGAAAAAAAATTAGTCAAACAATGGAAAAGAAGAGGTAAATCGTAATTTTAACAAATCTAGTGTAATGAAATGATCAATTTAAACCATAATAAGGGATAAACTGTATATAATATATCAGAAACTTCCTGGTGGATCAAATATGAATCTATTAAATTAGACAAGAAGAATGAACTCTTGCATCTATAACATAGAAGGACACACAAACAATTGCAAATGTTTTATGTGTGATAGTTTGAATGAGGTGATTTATTTTCAATATTGGGCTATTGTTATTTTATTTTATTATTTTAATTTGTTGTGTTGACATTTAATAATTGCTTTGTATCTATCTTGTGAACTTTCTACATGTATATTGTTTAAAATCTGTTATTTTTTGGTTGTCTGCACTTAATGGGATAGATATTAGAAATAAAGTATTCAGAGTAAATGTACCTTCATTTACTCAGAGTAAATGTACCTTCATTTACTCAGAGGAAGAGTGAGAAATATTTTAGGAAAAACCTCCCCCAATTCACCCAGCCAGAGTTCGAATCCAAATATCTCTGTACCATAAAAAACAAAATATATGAAATTGATGTTTGGTTCACGTGCCTAATGATTCTGTTAAACTAAGTCAATAATTATTTATAAAAATAAAATATATTTTAATACCTATTCATATAAATAGTAACATCTCTTTAATGTAACAAATTAAGTTTAAAACAATGATAATATGTATTTATTTGATTTCTATTATTGAAAAATGCATAGATCACAAATTTTTCAAGCGCACTTTGGTGATCACATAGTCTTAGTCGTCACTCTCGCAATAGACTGGACTGCCAATAACAGCGAGATCGGGACTAGAATCCTGATCGAGAGTACTGAGAGTGTTTTCTCCAACATGGTTTACCACTCTACCTCCACGAAAATGAGGGTACACTTCTTCTAAATTAAACCTTATTCAACCTCAGCCCAGTAGCGTAATTATTACATATCGTACTACCCAAAAAGGCAATAAGACATGGTGCTAATAAAAACAGAAGGACTTTTAATAACTGTAGTGAGATTCCTGTAAATTTAAAATTAGTTCAAGATTAGTACATTTTTAAGTTTATACCTTAGATCATTTTAGTTAAGAACACATGACTTTATCACAAGCGATAGCGTCCTTATCAAAAATCACAAAAGTTTGAATAATTATTGTAATATATTTGATCATTATTATAGTTAATTTCTAGGGTTATAATATGCTAGATATAAATAGACTAGGCTTTGGTTGGTTGACATTTTGTTAAAAATAAATAGGGTAAGATAATTTGAATATTAACAGCAATCACAGGCCTTGAAGACCACGCGTCGAGCCACCTGCACCATGTTCTGTACTGAGCCTCTCTCTACAATGATGTATAGATGTTTATAAATATTTACAAATGAATATTTAAATGGGGATACAATTGCAATATTTTGATTAAATAGTTTGATAATTATTTTACTGAACGAATTATATTTGTATATGTGAACGTAACTAACCATTGACCAAAATATTTATAAACCTTCAGCTGTTTTGGATCGGTCATTACGGGTTAACAAAACCAAATATGTAGGCCAACTTAATTACATTTTACTAATAGAGAAATATGACCATATACGCCTAAATATTATCGTTGTGAATAAAAACATTTCAAAATTCTTATTTGCTTTAAATATGATTTTGTTAAGACCCAATTTATAAATTGATATTTGTATACTGACACTGAAAAACTATTTTTATAGATATGAGTATTTATTGAGTGAAGCTTAATTATTATGTAATGAGCGGTAATCATGACTATTAAAACTGTTTAAAACCTTTGTACACTCGTAACCTAGTTTATTTGGAATGCAAAAAAACTATAATAGATTATAAACGCTGTCCTAATAAATTTGTGTCAAATTTTTATCCATATATTTTTAATTAACTATATTTAAATGGTTGGCCTCTCTTAGATACACTTTGGATATTGTATTTTAGGTTATAAGATTTTTATTATTGGTTAGTGTTGCATTTAAAATAAATAAAGATCAATATTTGTGTTAAATTTCAGTATCCCAAAGTAATTGTTTAAGATCTTTAAGTAAATTAATATGCTAGTTAATAAGGGCCACTTGAGATTTATTTATTGCTATTTTATCTTTGAGTTATTGTCTTAAAATCAATCTAAGTTTTAATATGACTGCTTTTTAAAATTATATTTCGATTTCTAAATTATTACCTACGCCTCTGTTATAGTGTGACAATGTTTAATAAATAGATATTGATAGTTTATGTTAATATTTACCGTCAATTATCACCAATAATTTTTTTTTGTAAGTGTGGTAAATCCTGTCTCGGTCTATATGAAGGGCTGGAAAAACATAATTGTGTTTTAGGTATGTATAAACATATTATTATATTGATACGGATTTAGTTTGGTAAGATCATTCAAAAAAATATAATGTTTTAGTTAAATCTTTCATGTGGTTTGTAATAGTTTTGCTAAGTGTACCGACACTTTATTTATTTAAATTGTAATACTCTTCTTAGCGCAAAATTGTGGATTAAAGAAGAAATATATTTAAAAAAAAGCTTGTTTTATGATTTGGCTCTTTTGAGTTATGTCAAGACCAACATTTATTCTAAATAAAAAATAATTTGTATTATAATATAAATTATACACATAAACAATTATAGAAAAATTCATATTAAAAAGGCTAAATATTTAAAAACCAATTTTTTAATCATTTATAAAATATTCTTAAATGTGAGCTTTGTATATAAAATACTAAACATGATTTATGTTGGACTGCCCTCTCAGATTTGATTGAAATGGAAAGTGTCTTAAATATTATATTTTATACTCATCAGAATATTCATGTGAAAAACAAGTCCAGTTAATTTTCATTTTTAGACTATTGTGAGTTAAAGACTTACTTGTGCTGACATAGTAACCTGGTAAATGATCATAAGTAGTGGCCAAAGAGGAAAAAGACCACCAATTGCAGAAAAGCCTGAGATTCAGTTTGACTAGAACCAAGGATATATCAAGTTGTGGAGCCCTGTCACCCGTGCACCAAGTATATACCAATGAGAAGACCTCACACCACTGTTACATTTCACTAAAACGCATGAATGTTACATGAGCAAAACAAGCGTGAGTTTGGCACAGTATTGTTTCAAGCATACGATCGCTCTCTGGCGGGCGAAGGTCGTCATCCTACAGGACCGGTTTTTTTTAAAATTCATTTTATTAAGATAAGTCTTTGTGAAATATAGTGAACAAACTTTCTCATATACATAAGTAATCTACTAATACCATATGTAGAGTTTTAAAATTTTATTTAGCATTAATATAAGATAAAATATTTACATTTCAAATTATATTTGATTTCTGTAGCATCTTACGAGTCATATGGAATATATAATTTAGGTATGCAAGTAAGTTAGTGATGATCAGGAACAAGTTTCTTATGACCTTAAAATATTCAAAAAATTATCTATAAAATGACCTAAAAATTCAAAAATATTACTTGAAATTTTCATAAAAAATTGGCTAAAGTTATGAATTCATTGAAACAACTCAAAAACATCTTATAATGACTCAAATATGTCTAAAAATTACTGTAAAATGACGCAAACCAAGAAAATATTACCCAAGATTTAAAAATGACACAAAGTGACGAAAAAATTACTTTTAAACTATACATTCCTACAGCAAGGGGATCATGAACAGAGTTTATGTTCTTATGGGCATTGCATTTGATGGACCAAAACAAAATGACATGTCTTCAAATCCGGGTCGTGGTGATGAGTATGGTAGGGTTAAGAGATAATGTTTCCACATTTACGTGGATGGAAACTGGGAAAACACCTAAGAAAAATTGTCCCAAAAATACTCAGACGGGATTCAGCCCCCGACTTTTGAGTAATCAGTTAACTAGGTTATAGACTGCTGCCTTTCAGTGTAAACAAAGTGCACATAATTTCACCAATAAAAAATTGAAATTATTTATTTTGTTTGATACAGTTATTTCTAATTCTTCTAATTTGGGTTTTACCTTGTTAATATGTTTGCAATTGAATCAAAACTGCTTTCTTATTTCTTTTTGAAAATAATTATTGTTTCGACTATTTCATGCGTTAATTTTAAAAATCAATCTCTTTTGGTGACAACAATATATGTATCATATATTAATAAAATATATAAAGTAATCTAAATGCTAGAATGTTTGAAGTGTTAATAAAATATAATTCCTATGAGGAGTTTGCCATCTTACAACAAATGTGATTCTATATTGAATGAAGAAACTAAATAAAGCTGAAACAATTTGAATAGTTCATTAATGTTGCCGTTTAAGATTTAAAGCCAATCGAGGCCTATAACTAGAAATGTATGTGTTTTTACCAATACAATACCTATTTATGATTGAATCATAGATATATATTAACACTATAATGCAATCTCATTAACTACATGTGCGCTAAGGTTGCACTTGCATTGGTGGACATGTAGACTAAATGTCAAGCTCATATTGTCTGGTGGGTTGACAATGACTGAAAGTTTGGTTTTGAATCGAGCCTTGGTGTGGTTAGAATTTGTTTTATTTGTTTAAAAAAATACCAGTTTTAACCCCTCCCTTTTTACAAATGCGGGTACACTAGATTCTACCCTTCCTACACTTTTCAAAAATAGAGTTATTAAATATGGATGGCCTGGATGCGCATTGAGACGTGGTAACTAAGAAATATACCTTGCCAATATATTTGGAGGCGATCATTAGCTAGCTGATTAATAAATACAAAAAAAATTGTTGATTAAACTTTTGAGATAAAACATCTGTGATCGTTGCTTTAGCGTTTTTTAGGGTGGTTCACACATTTTTAATTACTCTTGACTCTTCCGAGAGTTAAGTATTGTTATCGTAAAAAAATTAAATTTAGATTTTGATAGAATTTGATAGATATCTACGTTTCGTGCATGACTCCCTGAAACCAAAAAAAGTGGTTTTCACGATGCGACCTATCTATTTGTCTGTCTGCATCTTGGTATGGAGCCGAAACCATTTTACCGAATGGGCTAAGATTTTGTATTCAATGTTATCATAAGTTTCCCTTGGGGAGATTTTCTAATAATATATCTGACACTAAATTAAGGGTAGTTTACTGAAGAGCAAAAAGAGAAATTATCAATTTTCTTGAAATGTGCTATGACAATTTTGATAAAATTGTGTATATATGCAAAATGTAACATTAAAATATAATTATTTTTTTCCATGAACAATTTTTTTAAGGGTAGTTTACGTAAGAGGAAACTTCCCATTTCGATCATATCTCCGCAACTATTTGAAAAAAAGAAATAACTTATCATTGGAAACATGTAGTACTGTTAAATATAAAAGTCTTTTTTTAAATACATTTTTATAACATTAATAGTTTCTGAGCTCTAATAAAATATATTTAAAAAAATTGTATTTAAGTATTTAAAATGAAATTGATTGCTATGCTCTTTGATGGACGGTGCATGTTCCGCTTTTCTCAATGTTCCTGTAACAGTATATATTATATCATTTATGCTCTTTGGTGGGGTGTTTCTACAACAATGTATAATATTTCTCATGAAATTTTAGTTACTGACTCTATTTTAAGATAAAAGAGAAAGTCATTGCGGGAGTAACGCCATAGACCATACTGCCATCAAAGCGGGTAATAATATATATTATATGTTAATTATTCAAATCTTAAGTTAAAAGCTATATATTGACAGAAAAATCACCAAACCAGAAAGGCTTTAGAGAATTGCATAGGCCTACTACAGAAACAGGAACTATGAGATAGAGTGGGTGGTAACCATCTTTTTAGGAACTTGGAGCACATAAAACATTAGTTCCCATTTAAACCTTGAATTAAACGTGTATTATTATAACAATCTTTTTTCGTACAGTTGAGCAGTAGAATTGTGTATACATCTTGCCTTCTTAATCTTGTAGCTATATCAGTGTTTCACTTGTAGTTATTAAAGGCGAAGGTCGGCCTATTAGTGGGAAACCAAATATAATATCTCAAATCAGTTGATGCCAAATTGATGGTTGTTTCTTCAAAGCCAATGTGCTACTAGATAACTTTTATAAGGAATCTAGATCTTCACATAGACGTTCTTTATTCAACTTGGTTTTTAAAGATACATATCCAACTTCACATTGTCTTTATTTCAAGCGGGGTCGGTTAAATTGTTTGGTCGTCGTTATTTAAGTTGTACTGTGAATGATATCACTGGAAAGATCTGACATAATTCTATAATTTATGTGTCATGCACCACGGGTTGCAAAAATGGAACAAAAAAAGGAGAAAGAAACGTCTTTACTCTTTTGAAACATATACAAGATTATCTATGCATTTTTTACTATCTCTACTTAAGGCGGGGATATTGAAGACGCGAGGAAAGATATAAGTCTTTATGCGATTTTTATATCAAATTTTTTTATCAAAATAAATAGATTATTTCACCCGTAGAAACATAAAGTTAAATAATCTTCAAATGATAACCTCAACAGTTGTTGAATATCTGTCAAGGTTCTCTTGAAATTTAATGAAACTTTTTCTCTTCATTTAAAAAGTGTGTCATTTAAAGCCTCTATGCTCATGACATAATTATATTCAACAACTGTTAATATCACCATGTGAAGAAAATTAAACTTTATGTTTGTACTGAAACGATTTCTATTTTTATGTTGGCCAAAATTATTTTGCCATAAGACCCACAAACAAACTGGCCTTTCCTCGCGTTCCCTATATCAGTGGGTGTATCATCTATAAAGTTCATCTAATCTGGATTTCTGGTAACAAAATTTGGGGTTCAAAAACAGGTCAGGTGTTCTGAGGCTGAGTTTCCCAGAATGGTTTCTCTCTCCCCCTCCATGCAAATATAGATATATTTATTTTAAATTCCACCATAACCATCCCTCTTTTATAACTGTAGTTAACAATTTGAGTGCGAACAAGATGTGACAAGACAAAATTAGTTTTTGTGGTTATTGGGAAATTCAACTTTATTACATGAATACAAGTAGGCTTGCTACTTAGATTGTAGTTAAGAAGTCTTCTGGGAAGCTAACACAACCTAGTAATAGACAAATACTTCACTGTATTACATCATTATTGAAACTAATTTGATGATGTCTTAAAGATTAAGTTTATTGAGTAATGAATCCATGAATACAAGTATAGAGCCAAATGTTTGTGAATACAATTTTTACTTTCTCATGTTTAGAATAGTGTTATCGCAAAACTTCTCAAACTTGGGACTATGTTGTACCCAAGAGCTCTAAAATGTGCATCCTACAATAATGAATGAACTTCAGTAGACCCAGTGATTCAAAGGAAAGCTTTCTTCGCTAATCATGAAAGTATATTATTCGCTACGGCAGTGAATGAAAGGCTACACATAGAGTAATTAGCCTATAGGCGATTACTGAAATATAGAAATCAACGATCAAAAGGGAACTTTACTTCCGCCCTTGATACATTTTGAGGCCTCAGCCTACACAGACTGATTGAATGGACAACATTTAAACTGTCCTCCCCACTAACGATGGGAAGTTTGTCAACATAAAGTATTTTGTTATTTATAGAAAATAAAGCTGTACCTGAATTTGAATTTCTAAGCTTCCCCTGTCACCGACAAGCATTGGAAAGATGTTTAAAACATCTAACATAATCTGCGAGAAAATTATGTGGACAAGACATCATAGATGGGTATATAGAAGAACTTTTCTCTTAAGATCTACAATGCCAAAATTCTGCCAATAATCAGATTTCAAGGCCAGACTTAAGATTGATCAATGATGAGAACATGTATCGTACGTTTTAAATAAGCACGTTCTGAATGGTTGGATGGTTGGGAAGGGAGTCGGTGGAACTCGAAGTGCAGCCACCTCCACGTGGTGAGTTCTGGGTTGATTCAGTAATTTATTTGCGAAACAATTGAAGAGCTGCACACGCAAACCAACCATTTAAATTGTAATTCTAATTTTTTATTTGTCTCACTATAACGTAGCTAAAGGTAAAGGATTCCGCGACATTAGATGTTCATAAAAATCATATTAAAAAATCTAAAATAATGGAAAATTGGTTGTTTTTAATTGATTTTTGCAATTTTTAGACTCTATGCGCCATTTTAAAACCACACCGATATTTTTTTTATAAATATTTCCAACTATTATGTAGCTAGAAATAAACGATTCCGTGCTATTATATGTTTAAAAAAAAATATAAGGAAATTGAAAAGTAATGGAAAATATGTTGTTTTTCAGCGATTCTTTTTAAAATTTGAGCCCTATGCGCGATATGAAAACAGCATCAATCATATTTTAAATTATTTTTTACCGATTTAGGATACAAAAGTGCAATTTATCTGTGTTATTAGAATTTCAAAGTCGTAACTTGACTTTTTCAGCCCACCCTAATATATAGATCACACGAATTTCCTTTCTCTGTATGACCCGTACCCACTATCTGTTGTCACGGAAGATTAATTATATTGATTTATTTAAAATATATTTTATTTATTCTTTTCTGCCTATTAACGTTTCAGTTCTATGTAAGTTATAAGTGCTATGACTTATTAATATAAATAAACAATTATGATGAAATGTATTTATTTATTGATTTTATTTTTGTTTGTATGAAGGCCTGCAAAGCACACTTAAATAAAATATAGTTTTACTTTGAAGATCAATTTTATATTATTTAAATATTACTTGCTTGGTTACAAATATATAATAACCAAACTCACATTAATGTGATGTTTGTCATTATTGACTGCTGAGTAATACAATATCTTATTATAGCTGAACTATCATGTAGAATTAATTGCACTAATTATTTGATAAATTTATAATAATAAAATATAGAGTTAATTTAACCCTTGATGTCACATTCGAGCGGCGTTTTACATTATGTATACGTAATAATTATGAAATAATGTGTAAATCTAATCATCTCTTACCCACAAGGCTAGTTTAATGTTAGCCCCCACCAAATAAAATCGTGTATAAAATAAATAATTAATTAGGGTCATAGTTGAGGGGAACTAACAACATAACCCGAATTCAGGCAGTTCCTGATTAATATGCTAGTTGTTTTCCACCTACATATCCTAGTAGGTATAACACCAAAAACCACGTAATCTCTCTGTCCAGCCTGGCAATCAGTGGATGCCACCTTCACCATACACTTCTCTCACGGCTTACTCAAAAGTGACAACAAAATAACAACCGTTTATCGGATAGAAATCACGTACGAAAGGTAATAAATTTATCTTGGCCTCTCTATTGGAATTTATACACGTGTGTGTGTGTGTGTGTGTGTGACAATGGCGTTAAGGTGGTATCTTGTATAAAGCACATTTAATAATTACATCTCTAATGCCGTCTATCAGCCAAAGCTAAAACACCTCAACAGAAAATAAGGTTTAAAGGGTTCACCAATCTCCAGGTAGATACTCGTATCAGCACTGTATAACATACAAATGTTGTTGGGGTTGGGGAGGGGAGAAAGTGTCATGGCGTATAGTGCGAAACTGTAAGTGGCAGCTCCTACAAGAATACTATATACATAAAGAAAAACACTAGATAATACATACTCTCGGCAGAGGTATTTTTTTGTGACTTTTGACATCTATTATCTTAAACCACGTGTACAATGTATCAATGACTATAATTGACTATTTAATATAGAATACATTTTTTCTCTATCTAGCTTGATCACACGGGAAAATATCAATACATAAATTCAAATAGACGTTAAAGAATGCCCATAGATCTGAAGTAAAATGGACAATTATTGGAATTCAGTTTTTATGATAGTTAAGCATTCAAGTTAGTAGGTAAAATTTTTAAATGATATAACCATTATGTATTTAGACAAATTGATGACTAACTTCTCCATTCTAAGAAATAACTTATTGTCCTAAGCCACAGTACTATCAGCGTGGGTAGCTCCAAAATCAAGAACCCTGTGGGGATGAAAATTTGCATATTTATAATCGGAAATGTAACGATGTGAAACTTGAAATTTGTTTTAATACTCTTGAAAGTAAAACGTCATAGACTGCTTGAACGCCATTTCATATGGATTATACTTGTAGGTTAAAATATTAAACGTAGAAAGCTGAAATTTGGCATAGGCTTACCTCCTCAAGGAAACCTCAAAGAGTGTACATCTCAGATTTTTTTAAAAATTCTTACAAATTATGAACTCGACCACTCAAACTACCAACTTTGGTGGTTGAATTGTCTAAGAGAGACGTGTTAAACACGTTTGATGAAGGGACACATTGAAAATTAAAAATTTTGAGAGGCTGCATTTTAAAATGTTTAATATTTTCTCATACTTATCACAATAAGAAAGATAATTTATTATTTTTACCAGATATTTTTGCCCTTTTATTTGTAGCAATAAATTATTATTATTATTATTATTATTATTATTATTAGCACCGCGTCTTACTACCCGTTCGGGTTATACGCACTTACGCTAATAGTGAAATGGTAGGATGATTGTGAGATGATATGGAGGACCTACAGTTTAACGTGGAATCCAAACCACGGTGGAGGCTTGGCATTCCCCACATTCACAAACTGTGATTAATACACGTCTTGTCAGAGGTGAAGGAAGGGTTTGGCAATCAGATAAATCTGTGCTGGGACCAAGGATTGAACCCCGGCCTCCAGCACAGAGGTCAGACACCTTAACCCTGTAGCAATAAAGTTGGTCTTGAAAGTGTTCGCTGAAGGCACTTTGATTAATGTTTACAAATGTTAATCCGTGGGTCGAGACCTTTATGTTTTTTATACCTTATAATATATGAAATGATATAGGTATGTACTCCAAAAATTAAATATATTTAGTGATGAAATTGACCCACTTTTGATAATTGATCCCTGTTGAAAAAAAGAGGATATATTTAGTTCGACCACTTCACTCAGCCGATTTCCTCAAATTATGTCAATTTCTTAAATTTTTTATTTATAAGATGTTTATAACAAAAATAAAAATATGTTTGTACTATATGTGGGTACATCAAAATGTTCATGGGTCGCACACAATCAGTAATAGGGCTCCAAGCTTGATATAGCTGGTCATAAGTGTCACTTTCACAATAGACTGGACTACCGAAGATGGGGATATATTGGTTCAAATCCTATTCAGTTGAACTGAGGGTAGATTTTCCTATATGGTTACACACTTTCCTTCCACATATATTCAGATAAACTTCCTCTAAATTCTACTTTAATCATCCCCTTATATTAGTGTAATCTCTTTTAAAGAATTTTGTTTAAGTGTTTGTTTGTTCTCGATAAACTCGAAAACCACTTATGTTGACGAGTAGGCCTATTCATTTAATTATTCCTTATACCCTAGAAAAGACAAAGGCTGTATTTTCTAATTTTAAAATCCAATAAAATTGATGGTTCATCAAATGTTCTGTCCAAAACCTACTATTCAATTTGACGTAGATTATAAAATACATTTTTTTCTTACTTACTTGATCGCCAAATCAACTTCAAATCGAAAGTGTAATTACATAATATATTTCAATCTTAAATCCAAGAATAAATTATGATATGGTTAGGTTGGATGATTCTTATTCAGATTATTAGGTAATACGTGTTTTTTCATAAATAAAATATACACATAGACCACGTTCCACTATTTTATTTTATTTGAGATTACATATATAAAGATAGATATTTTTATAAATAAATTACTTCTACCATAAAAAAAGGCAGTATAATCATATAAATAAAATATAGTGTATCCTTCTGTGTTAACAATGTAACTTCAAGACCAATAAACTTTACAAAGGAACTTGGTGATAACTAAAGATATGTAACTAGGGCGTAATTATATATATATATATATATATATATATAATTTACCTATAATAAGAGTATAATGATTTAGGACAATTGACTGCCAGTGCGATTTGCTCCAAAACCGACATCCTGGAAATCTGATTCGTTGCAATAGTATTAAAGGAAGCCAAAAAGAGTGAAATTTAACTTAGAGAAAAGTTTTATAAAGTTTTGTGAGAATGACACCCCCATTATTTGACCACAAATATGGTTAAATCAAAATCAACATATAAAATAAAAATACATGTTATAATAGACTTGAAGACGCGTAATAGTTTGTAACGTTAAAAAGGTTTTTATCATTGTTCGCTATCACTGTTTATTATAGTAGTGACTTGTTTGATACCCATGATACACCGAACACTTGCTGTGACTCTATAAATACTTACTAAGAAAATGCGTTTCATCAGTGGTTACGTGAACTAGATTAGCTTTGATTAGGAGGTTAGGATGCAAATTCCAATTTAAATCTCTGAGAGAATTAAAAAAAAGTGTGGCTTTTAGAATTACTGATTTGAAGGAATTTTCAATAAATTAAAGGTAAGTTATAATTTTTATCACAAAAATACTATTTTTTATATAATAAACTTGGTAGTACCATTATTGAACGATATCTAAATATTTGTATTTCCTGAGTTTAGTTAACAAATTACTTTTGTACGGAAGCGTTGGCAATGAACGTCCAGAAACCAGGATAATTTTATGTTGAAATATTGTGCAAGCATGGTTTTAGTTTAACCTGGTAATCAATTAATTTCTGAATTATTTATCAAAATAACAGAAGATATTACTTATTTAGTTGAATTAACCATGATCAAAATAATCAAAGCTTTTAATTTAACTTGTTTCTTGTCGGCACGTCTCACTATCCATTTAGTATCCACGCATATATACTAGTTATGCCAATTAGCTAGGAATAAGGAAGGTTTGGTATATGCACGAAGAGATAGCGTAAAACCGTTTAGAGAAAAACACCCTTAGTAGTCTCAGTCGATATTTTAATCCCGTTCTTCCGGTTCTTATTTGGCAGTCCAGTTTATTGAGAGAGTGACACCTTTGGACCGCACTCAAATTGCGGAATAAAGTATACCTGTCAGCCTGTACACATGAGCTTAGGAACAACCTGTAATCACAGTCAACTCCTAGTCATTAACCTAACAAAACATAACCTAAGCTAACCTAACATAACCTAACATAAACTAACATAACCTCACATAACTTACTTTACCTCAATTTTCCATTTTTAACATAGGCACTATAAATTTAATTTTTACTCCGCAGTTCGAATGAGTTGTCCCTTAATTCGTGTGCACCCGTATTAGTTGTTCCGCAATTCGTGTGCACCACGCCTTAGATCATTCGACTGCAGAAGAGGGGTAAGATTGAATATTACCAAACAATCAAAAATGTACTTTCACATACATTAAAAAAACATAATTTGATTTAATTAATTAATTAATTAAATTGTGTTGATTGTTTACTATTCTTTTGAATTGTAGTGACATAGTAATAAAACAAAGTTAAATATATATTTAAGAAACTATATTCACAAAATCTTTATGAAACAATTATCTCAAAATATTAAATATTTTATATATTTTAGACATTGACTTTATCAGATCAGCAGTTATTCTTGTTTCTTCGACATTCACTTATTTGGTGGCAGACGATATATTTGTACCACCCGCGTGAAGCATGCTTGGTAATTTTTATTATTCTAGCTATCAGGTTCATTGATCTACTGTTGGCTCGTTTCAGCGCCGAATCGCAGCCTTCTCACTTGCTCAACTTGTAACCTACGCCAGGCACTATAAAAGGCCCGCGAGATTATCTGATTCTAGACTCGCTTTTGGTGAGCTGGACATTTTGGGTAGACTTAAATACAATATTATTAAAGATCGCATTGACGAAAACCCATAAAACATACACGAGGATTTTTATAAATGTATATGTTTTAAAATGGAGGTAAGCTATTGTAATAATTAGATTAGATTATTTTATTGCCCACACAATAAAAAGGGATTGGCAAGTCGCCAACTAATTGGAAATTGATCTTTAATGCCCTTGATATGTATTGTTTTATTATTTATTATTGCGCACATGGTTCAAGAGGGATGGATATTAGTAATTTATAAAGAGAGACAAAAAATTCATCAAAAATAACTATTGATATATATTTTACTTCTAAATATATTGCGAGCCTAAAGAATTGGGCCCCCTTACCACTGATTCAAATAGTTATAAAACAAAAGTAAATAAAAAGTAAAATTTGGCATAAACGATATAAACATATTTTATGGTTTTACATATGTGGAGAATATATTCTGAAAATTGAAAAATGACACCTAGATACGGGAATTGAACCCAGGAACTTTGGCTTATTACGCCAATGCTCTGCCCACTGAGCTATACAGGAATAGTCAGTCACATGTATAGGGTCATTCGTCACACATATTTTAAGGCAGAGTCTATGTTGGACGTGCGGATTTTTTTTATAGCATCACGTCATATTAACAGTTCGGGCTACACGCTCATGTACTAATTACGATAATGGTATTAGGGATAAGGAAGGTTATATTTAGAGTATGTGTATCCACATTTGTGAGAATAATAGAAAATATTACTCATTTAGTTGAATTAACTACGATCAAATTAATCAAAGCTTTTAATTTAAAAATTTTTAGTCACCGCTTCTCAAATCCACGCATATGTATTAGTTACTATAATGTGATAGCGATTTAAAAGATCTTAACTCGATTTGAAACACTTATAAGAGCGTATAATTTATAAATAATAATAATAATAATATCTAGCACCGCGTCTTACTACCCGTTCGGGTTATACGCTTATAATTTATAAACAAAATGTAGGTTTCATTTTTGATCATCTTTAGTATTACCATACCACCATATATAAACATTCAAACCAAAATGTCCGTCTTGTCTCATCTTGTTTGGTAGTGACAGGATGGTTCAAATACCATCCAAGTGTACTCGACGGTTTTTCCTAAATGGTTTCTAATTCTCTCTCTACATAAATGTGGGTACATTTTCCTAGGTTCTACCTAAGTTTTCTCTACTTTACCAGTATAAATACGCAAATAGTCTTCAGGATTGTAAAACTTTGTGCAATTTAGGAATGCCAAAGATATTCAAGATAAATTCTGGTATATTTATTTGATGCTTTAAAATTAACGCATTATATTCAACTACACTGATTAAGGTTAGTTTATTCCATTTATAGCTACCAGGCAATAGTGCCAATGTTTTAAAACTAGTCTAAAATATTTCTGTATATTTTAAAAGATTCACGACAAAATTTAACCTAAAGTATTTGCTTTATTTATGTCACCTTTTTTATAAACAGAAACACACAGTACATACAGTATTTACTTACTACGTTATTAATATAATTAAAAAAAAAATCCTTAGTAACTCCTATCTACCAGACCCAGGCTGTCCAAAATTGACATAAATTATTAATTCCAAATTAATTTATCTGAACGCACCAAATTTGGGAAAACACACAATATTCCCCTATAGTGTAGTAAAGTTATTCCACTTTAGACCATGTGAATTGTTTTAAAGTCGTTCCAAACATTTCGATAAAATTTCTACTTCATAATTTGTAACAAGTATCCCCTTTAGACATGATTTATTAGTTATTACTTTGCTTAAGACAACTTTAGCCAGACATAATATGCGCAAAGCTGGTCCAAGCTGGAAAAGAAATTTAATTGAATAATATTTTATCAAAGCTAGGTAGGTATATAGACCTTTTATATTCTTTGGCATCATAAATATAGGACTTTCGTGCTGGCGTACTATTATGTACTGTACCTACTAATAATGTCTAGATTTGGATGATATTTAAAATTTTAATTTATGTTTTATGAATGTAACTAAGTAAATACAATACTTACTAGGATTAATTTTTTTCTGTAACATATTTCAACTAGGCCAGGAATAGCCGCTATATAATTCTAGGATAGGTGATTTCAACCAACCTTAGCATACACAAAATATGTACTGTACATGCATTTAGCATCGCGTTTTGCTACCCGTTCGGGCTATACGCTTATGTACTAATTATGCTAATGGATTAAGAATCGGGAAGGTTGAATTTATAGAAATTGAACTCGTATTTGCGGGGAGGGAGGGTGAAAAACCACTAAGGAAAACCACCCACAGTTCACCTGACCGAGATCCGAACCTCAATCTTCCCGTCCTCAGCAGTCTAGCTCGCTAGTGCGTTAACTAACTACACCACAGAGGCGGGTCTTACACATAGTATCCAATAGTAAATGATAATATTATATCAATAGCATTTTAATGTTTTCTTACAGTACAAATAAGCTTTAGGGAGAGGGTTAGTATTAAGGTACTGTAGAGGAATAAAACGTAGCTATGTGTATAGATAGCCGTGGAGACTAACATTGAACCGATCAGGATCTTAACACGAGATGACCGGGAAATACACCAGTGCATTATAATTTAAATAAGTAATAAAAATAAAAAATTAATGATTAGCTCATTTTTATAAATATAAAATATCCTTTCCGTAAGGTTCTAAGAGGGCTTACCAATATTCTCTCGTATATAATTTATTAAGGCACGCTTATGTTAACATTAAACAAAATATTGTTATAGTAGTTATTTAAAAGCATTAATTATTTTCTCAATGATTTCTGTTCATTTTTAGGCGATTACTTTTAAGCTATTGTTTATATTCTTTATTTAACTATTAAATGTATTATGTAAGTTGTCTTGAGGCTTTCTAAGACCAGGGTTGAAACTGTGAAAAGAAGGACTTTGATTAAATAATCTTTGGCTAAATTTAATTTAAAATTATTTATTTAATATTAATACCTATTTTATATAATAACACTAGTAGTTCTTAAACTGAGACTTTATAGAGTGGCACCCAATATTTAAATCATGCTTTACTGCATCCTATTACTTCTCATATGTAAGAGACTAAATATAAACAAAATCAATGTACAGATATACTCCTTGACTAACTACTCATTAACATAGGATATACAAGTTCTTATTAGAATTTAGGTAGGCCTAATTGCTAATACTATTAATATAACGATTGTTAGCAGGCTACGTAACAACAAGCATTGTGCTATATATCAAATTGGCAGCCAATACAGGAATTCTTTGAAGCTAATATATCCATATACAATTTATTCATGTAAGTTAAATAATAAATATATATTCCATTTTTTTTAAAATTATTTTAATGTCATGAATATGAAATTTCTTGAACCTCAATTTTCTTTTCCCTACGTCTCACTACCAGTTTAGGCTGTAACATTTAAATATACTATGGTATAGGGATGAGTAAAGTAGAGTTTTAGAAGATATTAGTATCTAGTTTGATGGAATGTCCCAGGCATGTTCCTATTTGCTCCTAATTTGTAATATGAACATCGTTACCTTTTGCGATATAGTGCGGAAATACAAATTTAAAATTTTATTTTATACACCAGGTAAGTTTATTAATGTCCCTTAAGTCTCACTATAGAGTAAATAATTTGGTTATTGTATCATATTGAGACGCGTCTTAAAAATGTCTAGGGAATTTAAATATTTTTATTTAATTAGGTACATTTTCCCCCATGTATTTTATTGGGCTTTTAATTATAATTGTACACGTTGTCAATGAATGCGTGGTGTAGGCACGTCACAAAACAAAATAAACGTCCAAAGCTTATGTTTTCTGATATTATTGGATAAAAAGCTACCCGAACCATATTGAAATAAACCATAAAAGAAATAGACCTTAGATACAAAATGAGGAGGTTTCATTGTTGAAACATGAAAAATCTCAGATTTCTACCTAATTATACTAAATTTAAAGTTATCCCTACCACTGGCTACGTAGTTTACATTAGTGTCATGCTCAACATAGATATAAGATTATTAAAAATAGACTGGGAAACTCACCTTAGATTATTTATTGGTTTGTATGTTTGAAAGACCTAAATTGATGTGAAGGCCTACTTTGTGATCCTTGGCTTACAACGGCCTAGCTAGTCTCTTAATGTAACGGTATAGGTTGAGGTTTGACGTGAGTGGATCTTGAGGATTAAGTGGTTTATATCACTCGATATAACAGACGCGTTCCTTTCTGTAGTTTATTATTGAACTGGACCAAATATGTACACTGACTCTAATATGCTCGGATCTTCCATGTTTGGGGGTTTTGACTCGTGCCACCCGGCTACATATGGATAAACTGGGTGGACACATAACCATATCCCTTTCGTTCTCCACTTAAACCATGAGTGCATGCAACTTCTCTGTAGCGTGTTCAAAAGTCAAGTCTCCGAGAGAAAAAAACCGATCCAACTAGCACGCTCGCTCAGTACTGTGAAACTCACCTGCACCTATAAACTTCGTGAAGGAGGAACTAAAGGCAAGCGTGACCATAACGTCACTTATTCCCCGATACCGCTCAACCCACAGAAGAAAAAAAAGATACCCTACCTGAGAGATCAGATAAAAAAAACTTAAATTTTTCACGCCTTTCTGAAATAATATCAATACTAACTTATAATAACAAAAAAATATGATCACCCCTCAAAAGAACAACCAGACATTATTTCGGTGACCCACACCTCCCGAGGGATGTACCCAATTACTCTACTTATAATAAACCCATAAACAGCCATTTAAAGATACCCCTTGAATATAAAAGTTCAATAAGGATCCGATAAAAAAAATGTATGTATACAAACAATTTGACATGTTTTCAAAGGGGTAAGGTGTCAGACTTCTGTACTGGGAGTCCGGGGTTCAATCCTCGGTCCCGGCACAGATTTATCTGATTGCCAAACCCTTTCTTCCCTTCTGTCAAAACGTGTATTAATCACAACTTGTGAATGTGTGGAGTGCCAGGCCCTCACTGTGGTTCAGATTCCACGTTAAACTGTAGGTCCTCCATTTCATCTCACAATCACCCTACCATTACACTTTAGTACAACCCGAATGGGTAGTAATACGTGGTGCTAATAATCATAATCATGCATGTTTTCAAAATACCATGTTTCCTGGAATTTTGGCACATTTATAGTAAACACGTTATCCCCCTCAAACAATAATATCTACGGCCATTCAATGTCAATGAATAGCGTTAGTGTTTGGTTCTGTGACACTGACCACACATACCCAACTTTCTTCACTGCATGGCTGCGCATTCACTCTCACAATACAGAGCGTGCCTGCTGGGAATCAAGCTACCGCACTTCACTTTAGGCACTTTGCTTCTGTTTTGTGGTTGTTGTTGTTTTTTATCTTATAGCCCTAGACATTTAGTGGTAATACTAACTCAGGTATAACTATTAAATTGCTTGTAATTTTCTAAAAGCTCAAATGAAAAATCTTACACAAATAGTGTTATTCCTAACTCATCTAACTTATCAACTAATTATTAAAAATATACAATACAAAATAGAAACATAAGCAACGTAAATTTCACCCCGAAGACAAAATATTACTCTTACTTCTATTCTACTCCAAATACACAACATAATCACATTTGTATGTTCATTAAACTGTGTATGTGTGAACATATTCTGCCCTATTATATCCTCCAAAGACACAGAACAGACACAGCTTAGCTCATTGAGTACATTGGACTCACTAACAACCCCTTCCAAATCAAAACAATAAGTGGATTGCTAGCAATTGAGTAGAGGTAAGTGATCTATACTGAAGATCCATCCAACCGAAAACGCACAGAATAAAAAAATGGACCTACCTCCCTTCTCTTGCTATTTGGTCAGGGAAAGGCTTAAGCTGGGAAATATGGGCACGTTGCACCTAATACTGGCTCTCTGTGTCAAATAACTGGACAGTAACGTAACTGAGAAATTGTGGAATTTTACCGTTGTTGACAATCTAAAACACAATAATCTAGTAATCTTCCCGTGGATTTTGTCACTTTCAGGTTATACGCTTTTGTAATAATTATGCCAATAGCTAAAGGGACAAGGAAGATTATATTTATAGTAAGGGTACCCGGATTAGCAAACAAGTTGATTTTACTTATAGTCCTGTTTGGGTTACAATGGAAGTGCACTCATTGGAATTATGATCAAAGGGAATTTGATGGTACGACCGATTTAAACTGAATAACGAGATACTCAATGTCCTAATCAGATAGACACGCCTATGCTTGTTATTAGGTTTTGCAACTAAAAGGGCTGGGGAAAATATGGGTTACGTGAGACACTGATAATTTCCTTTCTTAAAGATTATCGATGTGTGACTTCAACTTAGCCAATGTAGGAGGTGTTAAGTAATATAGACGTGACCTCATGGGTTTTTGTATAGTAATTTGATATGTTAGGTTAGTACATTGGTACATCCTAATTCTTCAGTTACTACATCCTTGAATTCTTTTCTGAGGCTTAGTACCCTCGCTTTTTCTTTGTAAAACTCATTAATGACCTGGCATGCATTTACTTGGGAAATCACTTCCGAGCGAATAGGAGTGTTATGCCTGTCTTGTGAAACGCTGATTTAGAATCTTATAGGGAAAATTTGAATTCTATAAAGATTTAAAAATTCCCTGCCTAGTAATACATCAAAACTTAAATAACGTGGACCAGGAAAATCTCCCTTACTTCACCGAAGCACTAACCTCGTAATGTAAATTGACGATTCTCCAGTGGTCATCAAACACTCCAATGCCCCCTTTTATTTTGCATGATGGATGTTGATCCCTGTATTTCTTCCACTAACCTTTTAGAAATAAGGTTAAGCACTGAGCCGGTGCAAAACAAAGATAAGGTATTCTTCTACCCCACCCACACCCTAACTCCAGACAAATTTGGAGTGTGTCCCCTCATTTTATGAGCCTCAAACCCTAACCATTGAGCTACGCACGTTGTAGGTTTCATTTGACTTCCCCTAGAACTTGGACTAAAATTTTATCTGGCAGTGTGTATTTTTATTGTATGATAATTACAATACTGAATTGGGGACTGGCACCTAAATCACTTTCTCTGTCCAAAGTTCTCCCCCTTCTCCCTTATAGTTATAGAAGTCGGGGGCTTTGCTTAGTAAGACTGGGCTTTGAAACATAGTGGAATAACGGGTACGGAGAAGGTTGTGACCTTTTGGCTATTGGAAGTTTATGCCCCACTAGATAAGGAGTTCTTATTTTAGGGAAATTAAGATCAAATTTGCAAGGGGCTTTTGCTCTCCTTTCATATTTAGATAATATGGGCTCTAGTTAGGTCATAGAGGATATATTAACCCTATTAGCCACCATTGGATTGGTCCCCATAATTTTATGTTTAATTTAACCACTAAAACCCTAATTTTCTCATAAGTGGGCAATCTATAGTATCTATCCCACGTCAGTAATTCTTTGAACGTGGGGATACTTCCTAAATTGTAATCATAATATAACACATAAGTCCAATATACATACCCTATTAGAATACGGAAATAGTCAAAGTTCTGCCCTTCTCTACTTTTAGTCAACTTACACGTGAATCTCCTGGTGCCCTCTTATTTTCCACTTAGCTGTTTGCTGGGTTTGTAGTCATTTGTTTATTCATCCCTCCTGAATCCTTGGTCTTCAGCTCCTTTGGTGCTTGTAGGCTCGTGAGGCCCGGACTCTGGCCGCGTTTGATGACAGCTAGATGCTGTCACGGTGTGTGCACGATATTGGCGTGGGAATATTCTTACACCTCTGCTGCGATGACATAAACTGGAGCGTTTATGTAATTCTTGTTGTTTTCCCATGTTTGATATCAGTTCACTGTTGGAGATATGTTGGCACTATGTTATCACGATTTCATTATTTGGACACCCGTCCACTCCTGCTGCGATGTCATGAAGTGATTGCATTCAATGTGTGTTCGTTGCTGGGTTGATGTAAGTATCACACCATCAATGCCGTGATGTTGTGAATAGGGGCTGGCTGAAGAATATCTCTCCTCGTCCTTTGCTTTCGTCGTGGAGCTTATGTGTCAAAATTTTTATTACATAATAGTTTTATTTCTTGTTGAAACTGTTGTAAATTTTCGTGTTGTAATCTAATGTGCTGGTCTAATTTGTATTATTTGACTTGTAACGGCTTAGCTAGTTGTTTGGCGTAATGGCCTAGGTTGTGGTTTTACGTCCGTGAATATCGAGTACTAGGTAGTTTCTAACAATTGATAAGACATACATGTTCCTTTCTGTAGTTTATCATTGAATTTAACCAAATATGTACACCGAAATTAATAGTTAGGTTCTGATCTCTTGTTTTTGAAGGTTTTGACTCGTCGTGCCACTCATGTACATATGGGTAGACTGGGCGGTCTCCTAAAAATATCATTTTTGATCTCCTCGCTATCTACGTTTAACCTATACCTTGAAAAAAAGATAACCGCTTCTGGTAGCGTGTTCAAAAGTAAAGTACCTGAGAGAACATAGCTGACCCAACTGCCACGTTCTCTCAGTACTGCGCCACTCGCCGTAACCAGACACTCGCTAGAAGAGAAACTAAGGCGAGCGTGAGCATGACGTTACACTGGTAGTCAAGAGGACTAAGATGTAAGGCTCGCCAGAGATATCAAATAAATTAAAAAGAGATGAATGCCTATTTGAAAATTCCCAAGATTCCCAGGCACTAATGCCAAGTTTCAGTTTTATATGTTTCTTTCTTTAAAAATTTACTTTATTCTGTGGTCACGTGGTTTAAGCCGTCAAGTTTGCAATTCATGTAAAAGTAAGAAGAACATGAATGTGAGGCAAACACTTAGGTCTTTAACTACCAAAACGGTCGTTAAGTGATATGAGATGTCTAACTATAAACAGATAAATAAGTATGTGGATGTAAACGTAAAAATATGTGAGAGATGAACGTCAAGTTTCCTTAAATAAGTAATCCAAGTCGAATATTTTGGTATATTAGATTAGAGCCACCCACACTGATATTCAAGTTATCTTAGGCGTATAGATCGCAACGAATAACGAAGTAAAAAATATACGCTCTACTTCAAGTTTTCTTATTTACGTGTGTAAAGTTCAGACTTTCTATAGACAAATAATATTAAATAGCTTAAATAGGTGGTAATGTGGTCTATGTCATC
Source organism: Timema douglasi (assembly GCA_901482245.1). Classification (NCBI taxonomy): domain Eukaryota; kingdom Metazoa; phylum Arthropoda; class Insecta; order Phasmatodea; family Timematidae; genus Timema; species Timema douglasi. The sequence continues at coordinate 220,625 of CABEEJ010000276.1, forward strand.
AAGCTCGCAATATATGACTTACGAATTCCTCCTGAGAGGCACATCTTGAGTATTCACCAAGTACCTGTACATACAAATGCAAATATCTTTAATCTTAAAGTTACAGTGTGATGCACTATATGCTAATTACGTTATTCTCTTATTTTATTCTGGAATCCTACCTACCTTTTAATGGGAGAAGGCATCTGAATATCTGAATAGATCTATATGTAATCGTATGATTAAATCATGTAAAGTTTTAGAACGACACATGTGTATTCATTAGAAACGCTTTTGTCGAAGAAACACTAAAACTATGCTTTAGATTGAAAAATGACAACTTGACACGGGAATCAAAACCTGTACCATTGAGTTAGTACGCCAATGTTCTAACAACCACTTAGCTATCCAGGAAGTGTCCTGTGCTCGGGATAATTCTTCAGGCAAATTTTAAGGCAGAGCCAAGGTTGGCTGTGTTATCTGATTGCTCGTGATATTATCTGATCACTCATATGTAGATGACGATCTCCGCCTTTTCATCACAAACTCTGCCTTAAAATTTGAGTGAATAATGACCCTGGGCACGTGAAAACTCCTAGATAAAATATCAGTAGTTATCGCATTTGCATACTAAGCCAAAAATCCCGGGTTCATCTCTTGTGTTCAAGTATTTCAAGAATAGGATATTTAGATGTGACTATAGCCCTCAATAACATTATTATTATTAGTATTATTAGCACCGCGTCTTACTACCCGTTCAGGTTGTACGCACTTACGCTAATGTGTATTGGTAGGGTGATTGTGAGATGAAATGGAGGATCTATTGTTTACCGTGGGATCCGAACCACGGTGGAGGCCTGGCATTCCACACATTCATAAGTTGTGATTACTATACGTCTTGTCAGAGGAGAAGGAAGGGTTTGTCAATCATAAAAATCTGTGCCGGGACCGAGGATTGAACCCCGCACCCCCAACACAGAGGTCTGACACCTTACCCCTAGACTGCCAGGTCACACCGTCAATAACAAATATTATAGCTAGGTTATTTAATACTTTTTATAACTTGCCTACTTACTAATGTTAATTCTAAATAACTAAAAAAAAAATCACATAAAAAAAAGAATAGATCCTCTGTAATTTATCTTTGGGCACGATGTTGGAATTTATCTTTGGTGTTCCAGGTGATAGTGAACAAATGATTATTGTATTTAATATTTCTCAACATATTAAGGAGAGTAGTCGATGTTCAAACGGTCTGAGACGACAAACTCGCAATAGATATAAGAACAATAATTTTTAAAACGCCCAAGGTGCACACCCTCAAGTTTCCTTAAGTACGTAAGCCAAGTTTTAGTTCTCTAGGCCTATTCGCCTTTTTTTTTTTTGCTTTAACGGGCATGTGAACACATCCATATGCATTCTTTTTTATTAATATATTTTATGTAGGTGATTCTTCACACCAATTTATTCTTTTACAATATGTTAGTGATATGCGTGACATGCCTCACATTATTCACGCTTTTGTTCGGTGTTCAAGATTGCAAATTGTTGAAAATACCCACCCACTCCTTTCTTTCGTTTCACATAACTTATAGGACTACGCTGAAACCCACCTTGTACACATGTCTTCTCTTCCCGATGAGATATGATGTGTTACACATTCAGTAGAAACTAGTTTCAAGAAAGTTCATTTTATTTTTATGGGTTCTGTTTACTTAAGTGAGGAGTAATAAGACTGGTAGAACGATTTGAAGGTTCTATAAATAACCTTGAGAAAGGTTTTACCAACATATCTAGAGTTAGCGCATGTATGTCTTAATAAGTAGGTATTTTTTTAGCCAATATTGGGCTACAAGTTTGAACGTAATTGTCATACACAATTGTGATTAGTAGGCTTAAATTACTATAATCAAGAAAGATATGGGAACGCTTGAAGACATAAGGTATAGCTATATATGTATATCAAAGCATGAGTTTAAAACAACAGAGAGATAACGATTTTTAAGTGCTCTAGGGTTATTTATTAACCTAAAAATTAATGATGAAGATAACTACCTCTGGATTTTGAAGGGATTAGTAAATTTTTCTCAAGTTCGTAAAATTATATTGCAACCACAGTTTGATCAATGAGTAGGAAGGTATATATAGCGTAATTATAAAGCAGATTGTGATCTTTGTACATTATTTTAGGCGATTAAATTGGTGTTGTAGGCACGGCAAATGTGCTAAACGTATAGCACTCGAAGGAAAGTAGTTTAGCTTTCCAAATAATATAATGAGGCACTCTTTTAATACTGTTCATAATGGATGTGTGCTGTGACAGAAATATGAGACGGTAACTACATTACATTCTCGAAGCTATAATTTATAATTTCGGCATCATACACAGTTTTAATACCGCCCAGAGCAGTGGGATGAATTGGTCGGGGGAAAAAACTCAAGAAAAATTATTCTCTCCAATCATATTTCTACATAATCAAAGGAAAGCAATTTCTTATATCAAGTGCACGTGTAAATAATGAAGTTTTGTTGTAAGAAAATACAAAATTTGATTTATTTTAGGACTTTCAACATATTATAATAATTACGCTATTATTGTTTGAATATTTTGTTGTTTTGAAAATAAATCTTACTTCCTCTGAAATATTTGTTTAAAATTCCGAGTGTTCCGATAGTTGAGTGGTGGCATTCTGCAATGCGAGATGGTATGTCAGGTATTTTAGAGTTCCCTATAGTTGCGTCGTTGAATGTATATATACACTCAACGGTTGCGTCCTCACTTTTTATTAGCAGTCCTCAACCTTATCAACGGGCACGCTCAATAAACGTCATGGACGACGAGTATGATTTGCCATGTGCAATCTAGAGTGAAATTTGGGTCCGGTGTAATGAGGGTGTTTTTATTTTCTAAATTGTTTCCTCATCTCCCTTCATTCAAATGCAGGCATATCTTATATTAATTAAACCTTCATCATCTCTAGCCCATTATCGCTATAAATGTGAATGGCCAGAATGATTTGTGAGATAGGTAAAAAACACAAATAAGTTTTCGTAACGTAAGGATGACATAAAGTAAAGGTTATCCTTAAATTGATCAAGGTAAGTCATTACGAAGCACTAAGTGATGTAATTTTAACTCCACTTTAGTGTTGTCCAGAAATATTGTTAGCCTTACGTTAAGTTGGTGTAGAATACAAAATGTTCTTGCCAGCAAACCAAATTGCAAGCAACGCCATCATGATAATTTAGGACCTCATATGTTTGTTTATGGTATACAGACGCCTTCTGAGATGTAGTTCGCGTCTCGCAATCACCAAATTGCCATAGGCAATGCAGACATTTTTTTTTAGCTCTAGTAAGCTTCTAGTTAAATACCTAAAACTTAATGATCCTTGAAAGCTTGAATTCAAATTTTATGGAACATTTTTCTTGTATCAGTCTCAATTCAATGGCTCTGTAAGGCTCATGTGTTTGGCTTACGTTTATTTTACATTAAATTATGAACAAATGGTCTGTTTATTTACGTTACGTGAACGTTACATTTGTTTAGCGTTAAGTTTATCCTAACCCCGATATAAGATGGTTTTAAATACCTAATAACTCCACTCAAACAAAATCACTCTTAACATATAATGAATATATAGACATAATTGATGACTAGAAAAGTAGTCATACAAAAATTAATATTACGATACTGGTGGTCTTACTAAAATAATAATGACTATACCAAAGCTATAAAAAAAACTATACATTAGGATGTGCCGTAAATTGTATCATGTTATAATGCCGATATTGTATGAAAGCGATAAGTCTCAAAATATATGTTCCTGGTTTAAAAAAAAAATTACATGGAATAACTTAAGACCTAATCCAGGTAAAGAGATAGTGTATCATTACTTGAACTAAATATGTAAAGCTTCTTTAAATATGGCCGTTTATAATATTGGTGAGTTATCTATGTATTTCGAAATTTTAAAGGCTTCAAAGTCCAACATGATTATTAAAAATTATATCATGTTGTAAAATGTATTTTAAAAGATATTTCAAATATTGTAGAAATTTAAAATATGTTTAGTATTTTATTTATCTATGCCCCGTACCGGGGAGTGGGAGCTCAACGGTGTCAATCTCATCTCCAGTAATGAAAGGATATATTCCTAAATGTTTTCCAACTCTTACCTCCTAAATGTGGAGATATTTCTTGTAGTTTAATCTATTATTCCTACCCAGAAATTGTAATTAAAATGCTAATAGTCCAAATGTGTCTTCATACGTCAATAAGTTTTATATCGAACAATTGATATATTGCCTACAATTTGTATACTAAACATGCTACAATTGATATCACCTCTGTAGAAACTGCAGCTCTTATAGAAAAAGATTTATATTTGCTCTCTCTTTGTTAACTTTTGCCAAATCTTTTCATTTTCCGTTGTATCGAAGCATGGTTTTCTGGAGTAAGCAGGGGCTACTGGCAACATCGACTAACCAGAATTGTAAAGAGTCTTATAGTTAAGGGAAGATCGACCACGTGAGAACATGGAAGTTTCAATGTTGTTCCCCAATAATAAACATATAGTTATCTCAGAGGTGATATCCACTGTAACTAAGAAGTGCTTATGTTTCATCGTACCGCGGGGCTAATTGGCTGGGTGGGACAGTTGTAGGAGGGAGGGTCGCGCCTTAGAGCTCCGCTGTTCACCCAACAACCTCGTGTCTGGGTCATTACTCACATGGACTGTCTGTCAACACATTCTACCATGTGTGCTTCGTGAACATCAACAAAACTTTCAAGTTGAACCACCCTCCACATCCCAACCTCGCGGCCTAGAAACAATTTCTGTTACCCACATCGTAGGTAACTCAAGTCAAGGTGTCAGCTTCATTTCGTCTAGTTTTGCTGATAATAAAGTGGTTAGAATTTGAATCGCAGCTAATTTTAGGGACGATGGATTTTCAAACAGGGCTTTCCACCCTAGGCACATGAAAATGTGGCTAATCTTCCCCTAATATTCTACCCAGATCATCCCTACCCCATTAGAACAAAGGGTAATACTATGTGATACATCAAAATATGATCTTTTAAAATTTATGCACTTAAAAATAGAACTGGTGTTCTATAAAACTTACCATCGACACACTATAATCAATTTATAAAGACATTACAGAAGCTAATCGGGCACCTATTTGAGATAAATAGACAAGTTAGGAAGGTAGGAAATGCGCCAAAACTAGCATGGGTTATTGATGGGAGCTGGGTTAAAAATAAATACTTTTCAAAGCTTAAAGAGCAATTTACAGTTGCACGGTGTTCCTCGCTGGTTCTCAATAGTTATCAAACAAATTATGGTAAAGCCGAGCGAGTGGGAGGTAAACTAAACGCATTATCTTTGTGGCCACATCTAATAGTCGGATCTCATATTAAACAATTATGTGTACAAATTTTAAGGAAGCCGTACATGGTACTTAACGTAAAATATACTCACACTCTTTTATTGTTAATGGGACTGACAATTTATGAATCCTCAAGTCCACTAAAACAATCCAATCAAATAAAATGTATTAAAGTTCTCAGACACGACCCTGTTAAAATATGACTTTCTTTGTTTTAGGAAACTGGATCAATGTTTATTTCCATTTGCTTTGATCCTAACAAAGCGCCACATCGTGTCAAACGTAGTTGAAAATTATTCATGAATTGATGATGATAAAATGATATTATGAATTTCTTAAGACTATAAAACTTTTTATGCAATGTATCTAGTCCTATAGGATAAAGTTGATCCCTTTATCCTCAATTTTGGCTTAAGCGATATGTATAGCCAACTACTTGTTTTTTTAGCAATACGTCTTACTACCCGTTCGGGTTGTATGCATATGTACTAATTGCTTTAATGGTTTAGGGATTAGGAATGTTTAATTGAGATTAAATTCACCCGCACATGGATTTAAGGGGAGTGGAAAACCATTTAAAAAATATGACCCTCAGTGAACCCGACCGGGATTGAACCTCAATCTCTCCGTTTTCGGCAATATAGCCTGACACGAGAATAGAGCGTTAGATTAGGCAGCCAACAAAGCGGGTGACAATTTATAAAATAACGAGGGTTTTAAAAATTGGTGTATCGCTTTTAGCTCCAGTAATTTACGTCCACAAAGGAAAGTTATAAATTAGTTCAAAGAGATACATATCAATTAATTTGAATATAGTAAAGCATTTTTTTTTGTTATTTGCATCTTACTGCGGGTCTCAGATCTCAGCAAATCTAATTAAATACGGTCGGAATAAATAGGGTATAACTAAGAAAAAATATACAATAATTTATGTTGAGGTAGATTCTAAGCCCACCCTTAGTAAAGAAAGACGGATTTCGAATCCAAACTACCTCTTAATCAACCATAAATGAATGGTAAAAGTTACTCTTTAGATGTCAAGACCCCTTATGTGTGTTATTTTATCCTGGAAAGACGAACAAATATAATTTTGATCACACTAATCAAAATAAAATATTTTGTATTTTCGTAATGGAAAATGAGTTTTGAATTAATACTTTAGATAATTTGTTTAGTTCACATATATTTTTAATATATCACCGAGTATTATTACCCGTTTGGACCATACATAAAAGTAGTAATCAAGCAAAATTGTTGGGGTAGAGGAAGTTTGAATTTAAAGGAATATCACCGTCATTTGCTTGAAGGGAGAGTGGAAAACCACTAAGTACAAACTTCCAGGATTCGAGCCCTAATCTACCAGTAATCTGTAGTCCAGTATATTTCTTGAGTGACGCCCTTCACCCAATATCACAATATCACCTCTGAGAGAAATTCAGGTCTTATGAAGTAAATCTTTATCTTCGTTCTCTCTCTGTAAGCTGTTGCCAAATCACCTCTCATTCAGTTGTGTTGTGAAGGTGGTGTAGTCGGGGTAAGAAAGAGTTACTGGTAACATCATCGAACCAGCGTTGCGTAACTTCTTCTATAGTTAAGGTAAGATTGACCACATGAAAACTAGATATTATTTTTTTTAGTTCAGCACCATGTCTTACTACCCGTTCGGGCTATACGCTCAAGTACTAATTACACTAATGGGTTAGAAATTTAGAAGGTTGAATTTAGAGGAAGTAAACCCGCATTCGCATGTAGGTAGAGTGGAAAACCATTTAGGTAAAAACATTCCCGGTTCCCCCGACTAAGATTCGAACTTCGATCTCCCCATCCTCGGTAGTCTAGCCCATCACGAAACTAGCGTGTTAGCCAACTACGCCACCGATCTGGGTGAAATATAATGATAACCCTGTTTCCTAATAGTATACATACAATTCCCTGAGAGATGGTATCCAGTGTAGTGTATGTATTACTATAAGGTGGGTTGACGTTTTTTTAATGAAATAATGAATATAAACTATGAATTTTGAGTAAAGAATTTTTTTAAATGTAATGGAAAGTTATTATATTTATTGAACAGCAGCCAACGTCTTGCGCTTTAATAAATACAACATAGGTGATGCTCTCATTAGTTGAAGCGGTGCTGTCTGTTCCCTTTGTGTCAGCCCAAGGCATTGGAGAAACACTTGACTGACTCAATTACGTATGCATTAATATTAGTAACAATATTCATCATGTCAACTGGCACTCGTGAGATGTCACATCCCGTTCATATGTTAGGCAAGTCAGGAGTGTGCTCCATTCGAACATCACTTTTACATTGATTTCATATAAATAGTGATTATTATAAATTACATCATTTATGTTAATTTGTATTACACTTGCTAGAAAAAGTAGCCTTGGGTTAGTTCAGTGTAACTTGGCCTTTTGGTGAACTTCTAAATACAGATCGGTATTAATTAACATTGAACATATTTTTAGTTGGTTTTACAATCGAAATCTAATGGCAACTTATGTCAAAGAGACAAAACGTATTTGCAAAGTATAAGAATATTGATGGTGACCTGGCGGTCTAGGGGTAAGGTGTCAGACTTCTACGCTGGCAGCCGGGGTTCGATCCTCGGTCCCGGCAAAGATTTATCTGATTACCAAACCCTTCCTTCACCTCTGACAGGACATCTTGTGAATGTGAGGAATGCCAGGCCTCCACCGTGGTTCGGATCCCACGTTAAACTGTAGGTCCTCCATTTCATCTCACAATCACCCTACCATTACACATTTAGCGTAAGTGCGTATAACCCGAACGGGTAGTAAGACGCGGTGCTAATAATAATAATAATAATAATAATAATAAAGAATATTGATAAGTATTTATAATGTTTTCAACAGTTTCCAAATGATTAAATTACCCCAAAAGTGCAATCCTTTTGTTTCATAAATATTCTTACGCAATTAAACAAAACAATTATTTGAAGGCTTTTCGCACTGCGTCTAACCACCCATCTGGACTATCCGCATTTAATACACTAACAAGTATAGACATGGATGACATGGAGAAAGAGTGGTTAACCATTTGGATATCACTATCCTCACCACATTCGCGATGATTTGAGACCCAACCTTCTCATCACCAGCAAACTAGACTATAACAGCTTGACTTTTAGTCTGCTTATACACCGATTCTTTTAAGTAAAACGTCTAATGATTGGTTGTATTTCACTAAAAAGCAGAGCTAGTGAACCTATTTCCCGCGTACCCAAAATGACGCGTGAGGTTGTTTTTTTTGTGGCACATAGCATTAGCCAAATGCCAAATATATTTATTACCTGACAAACCATGATGTATGATGCAAAAATATTATATCTGAAAGCGTTTAAAGAGCATATGACTCTGCAAGTGACTAGTTCAGACAAAGACGAAGTGGTGATATGTGTCGACAGGAGGTTTCTACTCCTAACCTCAGTAGAGTTAGTCGGAAACTGTAAAATAAAGCAGTCAGCATAGATAAAATGAAATGTGACCCAAATATTTAAAGTAAAACCACTTTTGTATACTTCTATGATTACCTCCCCTTTAAAATAATAGAAGTTGAATATGAGATAAAGATTATTTATTCAGCTATGTGGTATTAAAACTACACTTCTGTAAGCCCCAATGACTAAAACACCAATCCTGCTATTACTCTGCTGTCAACCCTCTCACGCTCAGTAAACTTGGCTGGGATTTGAACAATGACATCCCAATGCCAGACCCTGACAATCCAGTCTAATGCGAGAGTGACGCCATGGATTACGCAACCACTGATGCGGGAATGTACATAATATTGTAATAAGCTATCACTTGAAACTTCCATTTAACACAACCATATTGTAGGGTATATTTAATTATGATCATGAATTTCAGTAAGTAACAAGGAAACTATTGGAATTGAACTAGCTGGTCACCCCTGTTACTACTAATATAAATGACACCCAATGTTTTGGAAAGGGCTGATGGCCTCTAATGACCGCTGTTTGGCTAGATTACTTACAAATCTTAAATTGTTATCCCTTCAGGGTACGGAAGTGAACTTCCTCCGTTATGAAGAATATTATGTGCGTGCAATACAGTCATAAGTCCCTGAAACCGATAGTTCATTTTATTAATGATTGGTACGCATTAGATTACTATTCTTATTTCACCTTCTCTTTGAGTTTTACTAGAAACGTGTGTGTATTGCATGCTATTTACTGCTACTTTACAATATTTTTGTTTTAATATCATTGCAGGAGAAACACATTGGCACATATGTATCTTACCTGCCTCGGTGGCGTAGTTAACTAACGTGCTAGTAGTGTTGAACTAAACTGCTGAAGATGGGGAGATCGAGGTTCGAATCTCGGTCGGGTGAACTGTGGGTGGTATTACTAAATCGTTTTACACTCTCCCTAAACGCAAATGCGGGCTATCTTCCTCCATATTCAACCTTCCCAATTCCTAATCCATTAGCGTAATTAGTACTTAAGCGTATATCCTGAACTGGTAGTAAGACGTGGTGCTAAAAAAAAAAGCATATGTATCTTGTAGTCTAAATGATAATAGTGATGTTTAGGAGTGTTTTGATGAATTTTTCTTGTGTGTTTGTCACGGCCAAAACACAAAGTCTATTTAGCTCTCAAAATGACCGGCCACTTCTTGCTTTGGCCACCAAAATCAGCCAAAGCACAAAATGTATAGTAATTTTCCAGATGATTAGGCTTGATTTGAGACAGCCAGTTCTTTGGGATGTAGGAAAGGGGCTAAAAAAAATTATTAGCTTCATCTTCCCTATATCTTACTACAAGCAATTTTTGAAAGTCTATCTAATCACATAAAAGAGAAGAAAAAAGTTTTCTCAACTATGTGAAGCATTTTTACTTTTACTTATGTGTGCATTTTGAGCTCTTAAGAAAGTTTTACATTAGCCCTTTTACACTTGCATCAACTTGTTTAACATTTTCTTGTGCAGAAGCATCTAGAGAATCCTTGACCTTCAGTTAAAGACTGACTCGATGATGCTGCACTTAATGATATTTCTTTAACCGGAATATAATTTAAATTGATGGTTTTAGCTATTTCCTGTCTAGTACACTCTCCCGTCTATCTTATATCTCACCACGTATATAATTAGTTTCATTTATTTCCTGTATAAGGAGGGGTAGAGTGGGGAGCAGTAGAGTGGTCCGGTCCGCGTCCGGCGCCCGCGGATACACCACACCTGAAGAGCGACTACCTAACACCAATGGTTAGGCTAGGCTAAGTTAAGTTTTGTTGAAGTTGTTTTATCTCACACTAACCATTACTTTGGGCAATGTCGTAGTCAATTTGGCTTTGACTAGCCAGAAAGAGAATTCAAGTTTCCCCCTCAATCAATATTTCGTGATTTTGGGTGGATTAGCTGGCAAATGTGTGAAGAGTCCACTTAATTGGCAAAGTAGCTGATTTTGGGCCTTAGCTGCAACATGCATCATGATATAAACAAAATACCTACTTTTATCATTTTAAGAAAATAGTGTTTAGTAAAGCGTAGGAGATATAAAATATAAATATTTGTCTCATCGTGGGGATTTTACTGGTTTGAGGAAGCAACTTTATTAACTAGCTAATATATATATATATATATACCCCTCCCCCCCTTCCCCACGTCTCCCTGTTCACCCAGGCTATTAAAACTTTAAAACCGCAAATGGGGGGGAAAGGAAATAAAATAGGGTTGGGAAATGATTGAGAAAAGCCCACCCAGCCGGGATTACAGCCTCAACACTACCATTAAACTTAAGTGGATAATCTTGAAAGTTAGTCTATGAGCTCACTTTTTCGAGCAGCTATGGTAAAAAGTTAGGTATGTAAAATAAAAATCCGCCATTTTTTAAATTGCGCGAAACACGCATCAATCTAAGCAATAAATAAAAATCCAGGTGCATGTCAAGCCATAAAATACCTCCTCTCCTTTCAACAGCTATTCCTTCAGTCATTCAATTACAGTCTTCCAGACGGTATACAAGTAGCACAGAGATTGTCCGGAGTTTTCAAATACAGCCATAAAACTCCCATCCTCATCCATAGCATCAATGCCTCACCCAACAGCCGGCAGCATCCTACCAACCGAAGATCAATTATATGTAAATATGTAAAGGTGAACATAAATCGATTGAATGCCAACACACCGTTTGGTGTCGTTCTGCCAGTGCCCCTCGTCCAAAAAAATATCAAAAATAATTGAAAGGGTATATATTGTCTACAACAGTTTTAAGGCCAATAAGTCAAGATAATATATATTTTATAAGGACGCATTATAAACGGGTAAAATTGGTCTCATGGACACTATAATAATGCTTCAAATATTTGAGATGATGAAGAACAATTACCTTCTCGATAGAGGGTAAAAGTGGGGTAGTTTACTACAAGCCCCTCTATCTGGGGGGCTCCCAACCAACTAAACATCTAATTTTATATCAACACCTATAACCGTCCTTACAACACACATACTCAATATTGATTTTTTTCAAACGCAGGACTGTTAAAAGCTGTTAGAACTTGGAGGATAATATGTATGCTGTTTAGTATTGAAATAAAACTTTTATCTTTCGTTTACCATCTAAAGTAGCAGGCTTACCGTGAATGCCTCCACTGTGATATAGCTTATAAGACAGGTCCATCGTGTAATACATCACGGTAAGACTACTACATTTCAAGGTAGACGGAATGTACACATTTAAAATAAAATTTTAGTAAAAACTAAAGAAACACATAATTCAATTTAAATATTTTGTGTGAAAGGAAATTCCTAAATTCCATTGTCAAAGGTCTTTTGAGTCGTCCGAGCACCCTCATGGATACATATATTTTGGCTCATTATGTATCCTCACCTATTTGGGTGGTACACACACATGTGGAGAATCGACCTTAAAATGCACTTCAGATAAACAGATAACAGTTTGATACAAAATTAAAGGTCCTTCTTGAAATAAATAATTTAGGTCATCCGAACCAAGCAAAAACAAGCACATACGAGTCGTACCATTAGGAGAGCTGTAACTCACCTAAAATAAATTTAGAGGTTCAGATTGCGATTTTAGTAAATCCTAGTTCTACCCTGGTTAGTAAAACTCATCTTATGAATAAATATTTGCTTCTATATTTTTTGTTATTACTATTCTTACCACTAATTTTGACTACCGGCATATTGCTACACTGATTGTGTAGGAATGATGAAGTTGGAGTTCTAGAGGAAACTTGTATTAATTTGTGCGGGGCAAGCGTGGATACATATTTAGGTATATCCACCCTCAGCACATTCATCCGGGATTATAAACATTACCTCCGCGTCATCAACAATCCATCTAAACTCGGTGAGAAAGACTTTTAATTCACATACCTAAGAAAGAGAATGAACTAGGTTTAAAACCTGAAATAATGGACTTGTTAGTCTTTATAACAAATCCTAGACTCCCCCAATTTTAACTTAAATTTAAATTTGAACATAGGTTAAACTGTATTGTGGCTTTGCTTGATACATTTTGTAGCCGGTTTAAATGTCACGTGACCGTAGTGCGGTATTCCTCAAAGAGGCTCAACCTCGGCAAGATACCTTGATTTATGGTCCGTTTCTCCAAGCAGCATCTTGTCCTTTCTCTGTCGCGTGATTCATAGAGCGACCATGTCGCTTGCTGGTGTTGTCTAGTGTCATGATCAATTTGGTACTAATAAATAACGAAAAGCAAGCTCAACCTGTTCTGTGAGAGGTTAGTTTACCTAATAGTGAAACATTATTTCAATGGAACTTTATTAAAGGGAAGTCTTTTCTACGAATCGTACATTAGCTTTGGCGACGGGTTAGACCCAGTTTACATTATATTTCACTTCAAATAAAACACGCTTGAAAGGAGTTACATGTCCAATTAAAATAGACAAGACCGATTTTACTCGTAAAATAAATAGTCTCATCTTATACATAAAAATCCAATGAAATGCATTCAAGCTGATGCCATAGTTTAGGTATACCGTTTGTAAGGATCCACCGAAACGATTCAGGCCCAAGTGTTTTACTTAAAAAGGTTATATTATAGTATATTAACAGAAATTTTTGAATATTTTTTTTTACATTACAATTTATTTTCCACTTCATTTATATATTAGCTAAATATTACTTGAAATCTTGAATGTATATATAAACTAGCACAGCGTCTTACTAACCGTTTGGGTTATACCCTTATGTACTAACTACGCTGATGGTTTAAGGGATTAGATAGATTATATTTATAGGAAGTCTACCTACATTTGTGTGGAGGAAGGATGGAAAATCAGTTTAAAGAAACCACCATCAATGCACCCGACCGAGACTCGAACCTCGATCTCCTCGTCAGTGGCAGTCTTGTCTACTGCGAAAGTAGCACCTTATACTACGTGGCCACTGATGCAGGTTACTTGAAATATAATAGTTAAGTAAATTATAAAAACAAATATTTATTATAGACCATACCTACAATTTAAGAAATATATACATTGTGGCTTCATATTGAATAATTTACATCAATATTTTGTGTCAAAAATTGACATATTGACCTATTTTGTACTGAGTATCACTGTTTGGTTTGATACATACTACTGAGTTTAACAACTAAGCGATAAGGTGTAGCATTATATTACCTACATGTTTTATTTAAAATCATGGGATGCATTTTAAGCATAGATTTAAATGGAAAAAAGCAAAAATAATCGCGAATCGAGCCCAGGTTCATAGTTTGGAAGGCCATTGCTATTACAAGTAAGTTGGTGTATATTATATACCTGTTTGTGAATCATACTACAAGTGCTAAATTTGAATGAATATATATCTTTACTTATTACAGTGTGGGCCAACTGGTGACCCACGCTCACTGAAAATGTAGCCTGGAGGAAAATTAAAAAGAAATCCTCAATTGTACGCCTAGATGTGAAATAGCTAATGACTCTAACAAAAATATATGTATTTAAAAATATTCCTTATAAATGTTATCGTACATTTGTTTGATAAGTAAAGATATTTATTGGTATAATATTTATAACATTAGGTTGTTTTTTTGAGCGTGTGTGCGCGTTTAGATTTTATAATACTATTTAGGAGATTCAAATTTTAGTGGCTAGCAAGTTTATTAAAGATGATATCAACAAAAAATGCCATTATTGATACATGAATACTAAAAATAAATTGTTTCTTAGTAATTATTCGTAGGCCTTTAATAATTTTAAGGAATTATTAATTAAATTATACATATATCTTCGGCCCACGGTGCAACCTGATAGTCAAATTTGGCCGGGATGAGAATTGTTGGCACACCCTGACTTATTATATTATGCTTTTAACAAAGGTTTATTTCTTATTATACAACGTCTTACCATCCGTCTAGGCCACACGGACTTTTAATTTCCTTAATGTGGTAGGACTCCCTTTGGTGGCTGCGTGATCTAAGGCGTCACTTTAGAAATATATTATACTGTCTAGAATTGGGAGTTTGGGGTTCCCATACCGAACAGGTATACTGAGGGGGATTTTTCCTTAATATTTTCCCACTCTCCCTCCAAAGAAAATGTTGTTACACTTACTCTGAATTCAACCTCTCTCTCATACATAACACACTATCGTATTTAGCACATATATGTAAAAGTTTAACGGGTAGTTCGTGGTGGTAAAGTAATAAATTAATTATTAAAAAAATACTAAGACAAGATATGAGACTGGACCTGCCCATCACCAGCAAACAATATTAGATCTTCATAACATTTAATCCTGTGCTTTTCATATTTAATTGACGTAATAAGTCTTCAGAACATGTATGTGACTTAAAAATAAATGTTTTAATTTGAGATTATATGGATTATTAGATTAATTTACACTATAAGATAAGATTTGCTTATTATCTTATATATAAATATATATTATAGTAGATAAACTGTATATAATATAATATATATTATAAACTATAGAACAGATTTTATAGGATCTTATAAAAACCCTTAAAGTTTTCATAAACAAATGAACATATCCTGAATATTTTTTAATATGGTAGTAGTGCTTTAATAACAGTGTTGCGTCCTAGGTGATAACAGTGTTTTTGATGTCGCCGCCAGGGGAAGAAGTGGCAGCTTTGTCTGTGTGGGAGAGAGATCCAGGACTCTTGGTCGAGCAGTGGACCAGGATGGTCAGGTGTAGTAACGTAATACAAACAAAAAATAGTGTACAGTTCACTAATAAGCCGACAAAATACAAACAGTTTTAAGGGTCCTTGTTAGTTAATTTGTATTAAAGAGCACATTATTTAGAAATATAGATAAATGGAGTTTAGATCAGAAAAAGGTTGAGTTCATGATGTTTCTTCACCAGACTGTCACTAATAAAAACACGTTCAACACTTGATAACATTCACATTGTCCCTCCTTGTGTATAAAAACCCCTACATCTCATTTTAGTTAAAACTATTTTAAAGGCCACCATATACTTGACATATAAAATAAATTTATTATACAAGCTGTCATCTGTGTGAGCACAGCCTAACAAAATTTTTCGCTTTTCTCAAATTATTTAAAATGTTTGGAATTGTGTTTGCTTATAACTATTTAATCTCTAAAATTAATATGTCCTTAATTTTTGAAATTAATTTTTAAGATAGGAACTAGACTCAAGGGTGACCTGGCGGTCTAGGGGTAAGGTGTCAGACTTCTATGCTGGCGGCCGGGGTTCAATCCTCGGTCCCGGCACAGATTTATCTGATTACCAAACCCTTCCTTCACCTCTGACAAGACATCTTGTGAATGTGGGGAATGCCAGGCCTCCACCGTGGTTCGGATTCCACGTTAAACTGTAGGTCCTCCATTTCATCTCACAATCACCCTACCATACACATTAGCGTAAGTGCGTATAACCCGAACGGGCAGTAAGACGCGATGCTAATAATAATAATAATAACTAGACTCAACGTGTCAACAGAAACATGATATTTGTTTTTTAACTTATTATTAGAGTGTACATTTTTTATATTGTTAGCTATACATGTCATTGTGCTGGGGATTGTGGTTTTAAATACATATTTATTTTGGGAGAATCAGCATATAGTATGAGGTTCTGACTCTATCGAGAAAATTCTCATACTTCGGTTATACCTTTGTTTTCAAAGCATATTACTACATGTCTGAGGTACTTTTTTATTTATATCCATCACTGTTTCCTTCCTGTGGTCTGGGCCAGTTTTTTATTCAAGCTATATAATTTCTACTACCGGCTTGCTAGATCTGTCGTAGCTTCATGTGCCTTATATATCTAACTTAAGACTAGGACAGTCACAACATCCAGTCCCCGGCCATTAATTCATCACTGTGAAAGGGTAAACCCACATTTCACCAATAAAAATTGTTTCGGCCATGCCGGGAATCCGGGACCCTTTACTCAGTAGATAGCCACGCAACCGATTTAGCTAAGGTGTTGTAATGTCTGAGATACCTCGCTACACAAATTTGTGGGCATGAGTAAATTATTCTTAGAAGAAATGTTCACACATTTTATTAGTGGAAGAGGGGAGATCCAGTTAGAAAAAAAAATCCTTCACTTATAAGACAGGGATTACACCCCTGGTTTTCCCATTTACAGACACCAGACTATAAGACTTTACGTCACCTTGTTGTTGATGCAGTAATATATGAACAGACAAATTAATTAATATTAAGTTTTTGTTTTCGTAAAAAATAAATAAAATATGTTTATAAAGTACATTTAATCAACATACAGACCATTTCACAAAAAAAAAATTACACTTTGGGGATATAAAAAGCTCATGATTTTTCTAAGTAAATTGAAATGCACGCCATATAAATCTTTATTATTATTATTACACCGCGTCTTACTACCCGTTCGGGTTATACGCACTTACGCTAATGTGTAATGGTAGGGTGATTGTGAGATGAAATGAAGGACCTACAGTTTAACGTGGAATCCGAACCACGGTGGAGACCTGGCATTCCTCACATTCACAAGATGTCTTGTCAGAGGTGAAGGAAGGGTTTGGTAATCAGATAAATTTTTGCCGGGACCTGGGATTGAACCCCGGCCGCCAGCATAGAAGTCTGACACCTTACCCCTAGACCACCAGGTCACCAATATTTATTCAAATTAATAAAGTGCATATATATATGTATATGTAAATGTGTATCTAAATATATATATATATATATATATATTATATACCACACAAGTGGGCACTTTGATTAATTGTCAAGCTCATTTGGTAGTTTTCTGATGTTGGGTAGGTTGGGTAGGTGGTCTTTTCTAAACTCTCATTTTACCTCCATGAAAATATTAGTACATTTCCCCTTGCATTCTACATTCCTCATATCTAAACCAGAATTGTTATTAAAATGTGTGTTCCAAACGATTAGTAATACTCAGTGGAAGCAATATTTTCAACAGGATGGGTCATACAGAATTGAAAGAATTCAATTGTAATTAAATAATTTATTATTGCATTATGAACAACATTAACCATGCATTTTTTACAAACAGTAAACTCCAAAATTCTTTTACCCTCATGTTGGCAGTCTTGTTTGCGTGTATTAAAATTCTCAAAAACCACTTATCGCAATGCAGCGAAAAAGTTTAGAGCTGTGCAACATTCGATTCAAGAGAGACGATGCTTATTTTAATATCAACTATGATGTTAGCAGATTATACCATTGCTATTGGGCAACTGAAAATTGTTGTTAAATCCAACAGCGGCCTCTTCAGCCAGCCGAAGTTAGTCTTGAGCGTTATTTTCTAATTCATTATACATGTGTGTTTTTTTTCTTTGTAATTGTTAAACTACGGCCAAAGCTTGGAGAAATAATCATTATTGAAGAGCTTCTTATTTCAACATGTTATACAACCACAAAAGAGGGACACGACAAGAGGGATCAGGGCGGCACTGTGTGAAACCTTCCTTTGGCAGCTCACCTTTACATTTGAGGAGATTTCCTAGCCATCTCGATCATAAGATAACTCTGAAGAAGGTTCTTTTTTTCTCTCTCTCTACATTAATAGCCCATTTCTACTGTCAAATATTATAGATTAATCCCCAAAGACCATTCCTGAGGAAATACTGAGTAGTATTATTTTGTATTTTACATGCTGTCTTCAAGAATGGGTTGATTTTTGAGATAAAAAAAATTATGGTACAAATATATATAATTTACCACAAATAGGTTTTGTGTGGTTCAAATATACACAAGTGAATTATTTATTTACAGTAGAAATATTTGAACTCCATATGATCTCGCCTGTATATAAGTATGCAGAAAGCAAAAAACAAACAAAAAACTGCTTTTTTTATTTTGAAATGTATATATAATTGATATATATTTATTACATGACTATATACGAATTCAACTTTGGCATTTCAATAGTTTTTAAACATCTTTTGTATCTAGATCTCTTCTTACCCCATAACTTAGTTCAGTTTAATTTGGAATCCACACTAGAGGGCATGCAGTTACAGTCGTCAGCGTCGTTCCCAATTGTTTAACGGTGACAAGGAGGTCAAGGCTCAAATTTCGGTAACGTTTACTAACGTATATCTCCTAAGTTGCTTCCTACACTCTCTCCACTTAAATTCGAGTACAATTAACATAAATTCTACCTTCTTTATAAATACAATATTATTGTAAATATGCATATATAAAGTATGTGTGTAGTAAGACACAGAGCATGGAAAAACAACTCGGCCAATATTATTTTAGATTTATTATGACACGCATAATCCAAACGAGTCGTGAGACGTGGTGATGTTTTATATTTATATAATTTGTAAACAATTGTATTATTGCTACAATTATCATACTTGTATTACATTATTTTAAATTTATAGTGTTTTTATTGCATTATTTCAACTGCGCAATTGATTATTTTGGAATAGGCATTACAATTGACTTAAAGACTATGACATTTCAAAAGAAATGATTTAATCCTTATTCTTTGTCTCTAAACTAAATCAATACTCATGCATTCTTCCGTTCTCTGAGCCCTGTCCTCTGCCCAAATATTATATATATATGTATTTGTGTGTGTGCTCCTTAGACACTTTGAAATAATTAATTGGTGTTAATACAATATCCATGTATAAATAATGAGATATTTAAATCATATTACCGCTATTACATAGTTTGTTGCTTCTCATGAACATGTTTTGATAATAGTAAATACTAAACCATTTAAATAAAACAAATAGCGAGTGCTTGAAATATATTTGAAAAATTACTTTGGACATGTGGATTGAAACCGATACGTTATACCTAGATGGTCAAGTATTATCACTTAAATATGCATGATCATTGATCAATCATAGATTAAAGAAGACTAGCAATTTAAAAAACCTCTCAACATAAAATATTAATTGGTACTGTCTAACTTACTAAAAATAAAGCTTTTACTTTTGATAACCAAATTATTATACCCGATGATTTAACATTTAAACTCGAAAAATATTCACATTATCACTAATAATGTCACCAATATGTGATGAGCCCATGTAAAATGAGTATTTATTTCTTAAATGACAATGGGGACATTACAGCCATTTATAAGATTTTACTCTCCAATTCACGAATAAGGTCGTTTTTATTTAATTTATATAAACTTTGTTTCAGTTGGTATCTAGTTTATTATGCAATACCTTTTACAAGCTCACGTTTTACCTTCATTCCAAAACTTGGGATTACATTCAACCTTATCTTTTATATTCCAAGCATCAATACAATAATACTCACTATATTAATTTGAGATAATCCGTTAAGTTTATGATTGGCATGAATGTTAAAATATTTTAAAAAAATTGAACTATAAATTAGGTTGAATCACATTTAAATAATGTGGATTTCAAATTGTTTACATAGCTTGTGGCATGATATCGTAATATGTAGTCAACTGCCTGGAAACAAACAGAAATACACATTTATTTAAAGCTTATTATTATTATTATTATTATTTGCCAGTAGCAGAATGTTATTAATACATAGTGGACCAGTCAATAATTCAAAATAATGTATTTATTTATAAAAAATACTTTAAAATAAAGAATATCTAAGTTAAATCTAGATACTAGAATAGACTGTCCGAAAGCCCTTTTATACAATCTCATATTTTATTATTTAACTATAGGGCCTACGCTATATTTAGATACATGTTATTTATTTCAACAGGAAATCTTTCAACACTCCGTTGTTGTGTTTTATTTGTATAATTGTTATGTAGATGTGTTATTTTATCAGTCAAGGTATCAAAATAGATATGTCCTATATCTAATTACATAAGCGAAGTTATAGTTTTTAATATGGTTATGCTTCTGTTTCCATTCCAATTACTGGAGGTAATTACTGTCATTATTGTGGGTCGTCATACAAGCTTACATTTCCACTCAAATAAACTGGTTTCGAAGGTGTGTACCACTGAATGTATTACACACCACGAAACGAATGCAAGGGATTTCGAAACGTATCCATTTGTTTTGTAGTGTTTCCCCAAATTCGAGTCTGAAACCTTAGATCAATTGGTAGCGAGTTTTTTTTATTGAGCTCAATTATTTTCGGCATGGCTAAAAAAATATCATTAGTGAAATAATTTGCTGTTTCCCTTTTAAGAGTGATGAATTAATGGTTAGGGGACTGGTTTCTGCATCTGTTATTGATTTAAGTTAGTTTATATTTCGTATTCTGATATAATCAATCAATTCTGAAATTGAACGTTAAATAACTCAAATTAAAAAAAAGTTCGATGAGCTTTTATAGTGTAGTTTTATTAATCTTAATAGGAGTAGAGGTCCCACTTAAGTGGTCACATGGTCCAGGTACTACTCTTACAGTAGTCTAGACTGCCGATAACGGGGAGAATGAGATTCGAATATCGGTCGGGTGTACTGAGGATGTTTTTTTCAAAATCATCGTCTAATCTCTTCACACAAATGTGTGTACACTTCCTATGAATGTAACCTTCATCATCCTTAAAACTATAAGAGTAATTAGTATACTACAAGTGTATAGCGCAAACATGTAGTAAAAAGTGTTGCTAAAAGATGAAACAAAATAATAGTAGAGAATATAGAGTTGACTAACCTTACAGCTAGAAACTTACATAATAAATATCATCCATAGGCCATATCAATGGCCACATGAACAATATTCCAGGCTCATATTATACTGTTTGTAATGATGGGGAGGTTCGGGTTCAAATTCTAGGTAGGTGTACTGAAGGTGGTATTTTCTAAATAGTTAACTACTCTTCTTCAAAGAAAATATGGAAACATGTTTTTAAGCTTTAACTTCCTCATCACTACCCCAATGACGTAATTGAAATCCATGTTGCCCAGATAGGTAGTTTAACACGGTAGATTATTTTTTATTAATATTGTATAATGGTCTAGTTCCTAATTAAAATAGTTAGTGCTATAATGCTGTTTAATTTAAATATTTCAGGAAATGCTGAATTTAAAAATGACCAAATATGATAATTTTGGTTGTTATATTTTTGACACTTGTGAACTCATAGTGCCCATGTAAACTAACTTTCAAATAAATCTTCCTGAATCAAGTAGTTTTGGAAGGGTGGGTATTTGAACAGGTATCCTACAAACAAGACACATATTTCTTAGTACATTTATTCAGAGGAAAACCTGGTTTTATTATTGTTCACTATACATTCATGAGACTGGATAGAGCTAGCAAAAGATAAGGATATATGGCGTAATTTTGTGGGGCAATAAACTTTCAACTTCCTATTGCCATAGTAATACTAGAATATGCATAGTCAAATTAAGAGCTCTTACATTCATAGTAAAAATAAATTGCTTATAATATATTCAAATCTATAACCAAGCCATTTGTTTCCTATATACATGTTTATTTAAAATTTATTGTTTATGTATTACCGATATTTTTATCTGGGTCTTTTATCTTTTAGATTTTAATATTTATGTTTTTTCAATGCAAACTTAGAATAATGCTTTGATTGAATACTAAATTTAGTTCAAGAATAAAATGAAATCTAAAAAATTCAACATATTACCAAGATTTACCTTCTATTTAACATCATGAATCTACATATGATTAGTATAGATCTCAGAACTCTACCGTGATTTAAAAATACTCTCTCATCACTATAGAATCTGTGAAGGACTAAGCCAAGACAATTACAAGTACTTTTGATAATATAAATATTGCTAGCTTGACATATTCATGTGTCAAACTAATAACTATACGTTTATCGATACTGGGAATTTAGATATTAATTTACAGGTGTTAAACTTAATAATATATAAACCTAAGACATACCCAAAAATTAAAAGCATACCCAAACAGAAAAGAGATAAATTTTGGGAGTTATGAGGAAGTCAAATAAAGATTATAGATATTTAAGAAGTGGTTTGGAGTCAAATCTAAGCCCACTAAATTTATATTTGGCCTACATTCACCAGCTAGCTCCCATTAATCTCAATTGACTTCAATTAATGTGGTAAATGATTCTAATTTATTTAGGTAAAGCAATAAAATAATGATCTCGTCAAATGCAGACATGATCTTAATTACATATCTTTGAATACGTTCAGGAATCCAATTCTTGCAAGTCAAGTTGATGATTACAACTTGTTCCTCTACAGCAAGTATTATTACCAACACCTATATAGGTCTAGCTGGTTTGTAGAACTTCCAGTTTTCACGCCCGTCCGTCTTTCTTAAAGATATTACCAAGCATGAAAATTTAACATTTTCCCACGTCACTACCGCAAACAAAACTATTACCATACATACTTAATAACCTGATCAGATACTTTTTTTTATTAGTAACAGGTAAAGAAGTTCAACTCAAAATAGTTATTATATTTAAAAATATTAATAAAGGGAGCAACATATTCTTGTTAAAGTTGTATATGACCAGGTTTTATTTTGTAATTGGTGAACCTACACCTTGCTCTGAATATAAAAGAGTGTCAGATTAATGAAGACCAATGATGCAGAACGAATTAGACATGGAAGTGACGTCCTAGAAGAGGCTTCCTACAATGAGATGCAAACGGAAGCCGTTCGTCTCCTCGTTAAAACCCAGGAGTTATAGGGCCCTAAAGACTAACGTTATAGCTGGAGTGAGATTAAAAATAACATAACAAACAACATTTGTATTTGTAAGTCTGTTAAAAGTTATTCAAAATCAAAAAGGCATAACTATAATATATATAAATTAAAGGTGTACCGATGCGAATACCGATGAATCATTATCGGGAGATTATTAGTGCATCGGAAATTAATAGTAGTCGGCGATTATTATGTCGATTAATCGTTTTTTTAAACAATTTAGATCAACATTTTCTAGGTAGGAGTTTAGTGATAAAAAATTGCAAAGAAAAAAAAAAGTATATACACACTGCATCAGGGTTGTGTGTTATTCAAAGATTAAATAACCAGATAAAGAAATATAAAGTCATACCGTTTATAAAACTAACAATCTAGTTCCAACTTTCACTGGTTTTTATAAAATATATATATTTTTGTATTTATACAATCTTTTTTATTTATTAATTACATTAACTGTTATCATTCACTTAAGCATATTTTTCAATAGTTATTGATAAATAACAGATAAATGAGATTAATCGGTGTAAATAATCGTAGCAAGAACAATTATTTTAAACAATCGGTATCGGTAATCGGTTTTACTGAATCGGTACACATCTAATATATATATATTACAACTTTATGTATATATTTATATATATATACTGTATAGATATATTTAAACATTTATAATTATAAGGCCTGTCTGTGCTTTCGATTGTTTTTCTCTATGTTTGTTGCCAGTAAACTCAAAATATACTTATCAGATCTAGACGGGACTACTTTTGTTGTAGGGCCTACTAGTTATTTTATGTAAACATGGTGAGCTCCTACCACGCTATCTCATAAGTGAGCAAAATGTTCTCTTAAAACAGACTATAAGCAGTGAATGTTTGTCGTGGCTGGTGTTGTGGGTAGATAAGATAGACTCGCTTTGCTCGTTTTCATGCGGTTTTTTGCAACTGAATGTAAACTAATGTATTTCCAGAGCCGTTTAATGATAGGTCTTACCGTTTAGGCACAAGAGACCTACAAAGAAAGGTCCACACCAAATTTAAAGTTTCTCCGCCATTTTAAATACTTTTCAGCGGTTAAAAATCAATATTTTTAACTTTATGGAATTTTCCGGTCGGTTATGCTAAGTATATAAATATACATTTGCATATATAGTAATATATATTTGTAAATATACATATATATTTATTGATGAATATATATACATTTATATGTATATAGGTTACCTGGCGGTCTAGGGGTAAGGTGTCAGACTTCTGTACTGGTGGCCGGGGTTCAATCCTAGGTCCCGGCACAGATTTATCTGATTACCAAACACTTCTTTCACCTCTGACAAGACGTGTATTAATCACAACTTGTGACTGTGTGGAATGCCAAGCCTCCACCGTGGTTCGGATTCCACGTTAAACTGTAGGTCCTCCATTTCATCTCACAATCACCCTACCATTACACATTAGCGTAAGTGCGTATAACCCAAACTGGTAGTAAGACGCGGTGCTATTAATAATAATAATAATAATAATAATATTTTAATTAACTTAACTAAAATGTATATCACACTATAATACATAATTTATCACTTTATATATTTCTCTGTTGAAAATTAATTTTAACACAATAAGATATAAAGTATTTACTCAGAAAAATTACAACTATATTACACAATGTGTAGGCTATAGCTATAGTTGTGATAATCTAAAAACGTTCTCACTTGCAAGGTTGGACATGCGAACTAATGCCAGTCTTAAGATCCACTTGACTCTCACGTGTTTTCAAATGAAAGACATAACCATGCACTTTATTCTTTAAATATTCAGGTTCACCGTATCTTATCACCCATTTGAGCCATCGACAAAAAATCACTTAAAAACTTTACACTGGCATAACGTTCATTTAATGCAAGAGTAGTTCAAGGGTGAATTGATTTGTTACGTGAAGTGTACAACTTACTCCTCCTGTGAGCCATTCTTGCTGCGAGCAATGCCAACCCGTATGTTTGGTACTTCCTTTGTTTATGGTGTGCAGATGCCTTCTCTATTATATTCTGTCTAGCTACATCTTGTGGACACAAAAACTTTAATTTGGAGTTAAATTTTAGGTAGGCCTACCTGAAAGCCTTAGGAGAAATATTTACTCACTTTCCAATTCAGAAATCAGTTAATGGTCGATGTTTTACATCACGTTACATTAGGCCTAATCCTGAACACAAATTATATTTATTTACTTTACGTGAACAAGAAGCGAAGGTTCCGTTACATTGATATTAAGTCAATCGGACACCAGCACTAAGTGTCAAACTCGTACGTTCTCGTTTAACGGTGACGTGAGGGTCATAGATCGAATCCCGCTAAACATGTGGAGGTTAATTTTCTTAGATGACTTCCTACTCTCCATTAACGAAACTGCTGGAATATTTTTTTCCTTTAATGTTTCACCTTTCTAATCCTTACCTTATTAACCTAAATAGTCGAATATTCCAGATGGTTGGAAAGACGTGGTGCATGTAAAAATAATCTACCTTAACAAAGGCTTCTAAGCTTTGAAACCAAGCGAGACAGACCCAACCCAGTACGGCTCGGGTGTTGTAAAACCTGTTACGCACCAAGATAGATAACGCTTAATGACCCTATTTAGACTCAATTATTTAATGAACCATGAATACTTAGTGCACGAGCTACTCACACGAGCTCGCTAGCAATCGCCGGGGATATCATAGCCTTAGTTCTTCAAGCGGACTAGAGATTCGCTAGTTGTGCGGAATAAACGATTACACACCTATGTGTATGGCAAGACATATATTTTATAAATATTACCACTATCATTTGATATGTACTGTACCTGATTTCTAAAACTTGTTTACTGGTCAGGATACAGCATTATAAATCTATTGGCTTACCAGTTTAAAAATGAGTTTCAGTTTACAGTACAATACTTCCCAAACAAGAGCACATTGACATTGTTGATATCGACGTTACTTCTGCCATTTTGGAGTTTTCAAGTTTCAGATTTTTCTCATAAAGATGGAATGCTCCATAGCGTTAAAACTCAAGTTGTATTCTTATTCCACCGTTTTAAAGTCGTCATTTTGTATTTCTTAAGTTTCAGACTATTTTCATAAGGATTACATCCTCCAAAATATCCATACCGAATTTCATCTCTCTAACACTATATTTGTAAGGGTCATTGGCCCGTTTGGATCCACCATCTATAACTTTTCAAGTTCAGATATTTGTTTCGTAAATCTGACATTGTATATAACCAATTTTAGCTCCCTATAACGCCATTCGTATGTTTCGTCCACAATTTTGGCCTCGTTTCACTTTTTAACATTTATTTAACTAGTCAAAATATCAGTCAAATTTAAAAATAGAAAAGAATTGACTCAGTTAATAAAAGTAGTGAAAAATATAAATATATTTATTTCGATTCACAAACCCTAAAGCCTAGTCCAAAATACGAAATATATCGATATATCTGATACTAAAACATCGATATAAATAAAGCTTTAATTTTGTAAAAAAAACACTATATATTCTTATATCGATATTTTGTTGCCATCCTTACTCACAATACACTGTATTGTTGATTATGTGTGCTCAGAGGTTAGAAGGTCGGTCCAGTGTGATGAAGGTGGTATTTTCTAAATAGTGTCCCACACTCCCTAAACTAAACTGAGAGTACATTTCTCCTAAATTCCCCCAGATTTTATACTGGCGTAAATTTTCGGATAACTTGAAAGATTAGTAAAAAGCGATCCACAAAATCGAAAAAATATATTAGCGATTTCCTCAGGTGTTTAAAATGAGGTTTACCCGCTTCGGTGGCCACCTGATCTAACACGCTACTCTTGTGGTGGACTAAACTGCAAAAGATGGGGAGATCAGGGTTTGATCCTGGTCAAGTGAACTGAGGGTGATTTTTCCTGAATGGCTTACCACTTTACCTCCATGAAAATTTGGATGCATTTCCTCTAAATTAGGCCTTCCTGAGCCCTAAACCATTAGCGTAATAAGTAAATAGGAATACATACCGAAAGGAGTTCTAATAAGGTATAATTATAGATAAAGTGTACCCGGATTTGCATGAAGATAAAATGAGAAAAAATTTAGGGAAAACTATCGTTAGTACACCCGACCGGAATCAATTCACTATCTCCCCGGCATCGTCAGTCTAGTCTACTGCAAGAGTAGCACCTTAGCCCATACGTCTACTGAGTCGAGTTTTGCTTTATTATTTAAGCTTGTAAAATATCCCTTTGAGTGAAATAAGAAACTCTATAACAAACTATATAATGATTATCTTACCTTTAGATAAACTATGCCCATCCCTTTTCTTCCCCATTATTTTAAAATAACACAAACCCAATAACCGATATTCAAAACGTTTTACTCTACTTAATGGAGAATTTTAAGTCAAATATGTTATACAAATTAGATATATCCTCTGTGTTACTTCTTTCAATCTACAGGAGATCGTAGTTTTGGTGATATAGTCACGCAGACTTTACCTACCCTATACTGTAGGGTTAGCATGAATAATGCAAACTAATTATTCTTTTGTACGGGCTACAGTTTCGATAAACGATAAATGGAATAGTAGACAAATGAATTGACACCTTATTTTTGAAAAATAACTTCACTGTATTTTATTCGGTTGGATAATAGGTCGAGAAATATGCATGCTAATTGAAGTCAATATTATGAGTACTTTAAACTTTCCCACGAAACCTCGGATACTCGACACAACGGCCGCAGGTAATTAATTCAGTTCCCTGAGTTGGGTTGGTCCCGCAGATTGGACCCGGGGGGTTTCCCCTAAGAAGATACAGGGAATGGCACCGAGGAGGGAGGGCTCTTTGGCGGTATGGGTGATGGAGACCACTTTTGGGAATTTGACCTCTCTCGTTTCAACGCCACCAGGGTTAAGGTGGTAAGACTATTTTTATATTGAGTAGAGAACAGTGGGGGTGATCTCCCCCCCCCCNACATTAGGACATCTGCTCGGTAACTAAGTAACGTTCGTGATAACATTTCCTGTGGTTGTCATGAATATGTACGTACAAGAATATTTATATTTTACTCTTTGATATTGGTTTAGTAATAGATGTTGTACCAAAAATGTTCATCCTAATAAGAACAATTATTTCCCCTTTTTTTTTCAAGCACCACTGTTCAGATTATTCGAATATGTAATAATTACGCTAGTGAGTTAACGATAAGGAAGGTTGAATTTAGTGGAAATGTACCCGCATTTTTAAGGGAGATTGGGAAAACCCTTATGAAAAGCAACCCTCCGTGCACCCTATCGTGATTCGAACCACTATTTCCCAATCACCGGCAGTCTACTCTATTGCGATAGTGACGCATTAAAACATATGGCCACCGTAACAGGTTCTTATATAATTGTTAATTCAAAATTTATAATGTAAATAAAATATAGACATATGTATTTCAATTCTATTTGGAAATAAAATGAACGGTTGATAAGACGTATGTATGGACTCAAAAATATTTGACTCAACACTAAAGCTATAATCTTGTCAATTATTCTTAAAAAATAAAGATATAGGCAATTATTACTACGAATACTTTATTGTAAGAAACTTTGAGATATTTGGAACTCCTAATTCTACCTATATATAGCTAAAAATACTTTATAACTATCTTAGTTATGATTAATAAATCTGTACTTTAAAGGACCTTCATATGGAACCCCAATTATGCACCCCCCATAACATACTCAATTAAATGTGCCCTAAAGAATTAATAAAAACTATACGTAACCAAACCACTTTACTATTCAATTATAAAAAATGGTTCATTCATTTATGATCTTGTAAAAACAAAGAAAAGGTTAAACACCGTAGGAAACCTCAGACGAATTTTTTTGTTCCTTCTGACCTAAGACAACGTCCTCATTTGTTCAAATTGGTTGACTTAACGAAGACAAAAAACCTACCATGACCATTACGAATGGAAGCATGTATACGTCTTAATATAGTTGTGTGAAGTAGTTGATCATCAATCAAATCATACAATTTGGTAACCAAAAGTCAGAGGCAACATGTCAAAAATAAAAAAGGAAAGATTTGCCTTCTGGCCTCAGTAATAAAAACATCTTGATAACCTATTTTAGATGTTGTAATCGCTTAATATATGCAAGACTTTAACTAGTAACCATTTTATAATTTCATGACTACTAAGTATTTAAAATTATTCGTTACAATGTATCTTGACACTAGTGGTTGCTTGTGCGTAGAAACGATATTTTATCTAAATACGAACACATTTTATCGGCCCGCTTTAATTTATTAATTACACTTCAGGTCGAATCTAGATCTCTATGAGATGGTTAAAAAAGTTTCACCCACATCAGTGAGCGCGTTGTATAAATAGCTGGCTAATTTATTCTGTATCACTGTTAATGTGAATTTGGGTGTTTTAATCACAGAACTTTAAAAAATAATATTTATACTCTCCTTTTATACAAATATGAATACATTTCCTCTTATAGTATAACTTTCTCATCCTTATTCATAAGTGCAAATAAAATTTGTACAATACGAACGGGTTGTAAAACGTGGGCAAAAAAAAAAGTTAAACAAATTTGGAAGCAGATGCCTCAACTATCTTTTCCAGAGCTGACAAATCTTTCATGAAACAAAATTGTAAACCTTTACTATCTAAAAACAAACATTTCGTTACAATAAACTAAGTGAGGCAAAATCTTGATGAATCACTGGGCTGCTTCTTATGGCAAATACGCAATGTATTTTTGACATAAGTCTATTCTAAAATTAAAATATGCAATTGTTATTAACAGAATAAGGAGTTTCATATTTATTAGAGCATTAATAGGCCAGTGACTGTAAGTAAAACTCAACGTTTGAGTTTATTCCACATTTATTGACCCCTTTAAAATATTTGTTTTTAAATAAAATTAAATAAAAGTCGGTAACTAAAACATTGGAGTGAATCTAAACAAGAAATTGCGCGTCACATCGCTACATTGAAAAAAAAAAGGAAGGAAAAATTGGCACAACACAATCCTACAATCTTTCTCGTGAAAATCAAACCATTTCATATTATGTTATATATTTATTCATTAGAAAAACAAGTATAAGCCTATATAATATATAGTTATTAATATTGTAGCAAACTTAACAAGACCCATTTTAAACAAAATCACTATGGCCTTTTTTTTTAATATTCAAATAAAAAAAGTCATATCCAAACTACCCTTAAACAAATTGCCCCTCCTCTAAAAAATTATAAAGTTTTATTTGCCATCCCGAACACTCCCTGGATATACATTTAAAACAAAATCATTTGAGCCATTTTCAAAAAATTTCGAATTCTCGAAAATAGTTTGTTAGTAAAATACTCTCTAGCGAATTTCTACCCATAAAGCAAGTATACAGTGTTTATTAGTAGGTCAGTAGCTACCTAGATTTTCATTTCAAATAACATTATTGAAACCATTTTGGAAAAATTTTGAATTCAAAATATTCATTTAACTGTAAAAGGTAAACTTAATTTAAGGGCTAAGCACAAAATATAAAAATCCTAAGGAACATCTCTATAAAATCTAATTAATATAAAGTTTGACAAAATCCATCAAACCGTTTTGGATCCGTGGTCAGGACCAGACAGACAAGGGGACAGAGAAAATTGTAAAATCCCTTTTTTGTTTTCGGGTTCACATAAAACGTAAAGATTTAACAAAATTTCAAGACAGATTAATTTCACGATTTTAATGCTTTCTCTTGATACGAAAAAATAAAAAAATAATCAAAATTAACACTTAAAATGAATTTAGTTCATTTGTTCAAATTTCATGTCAGTTGAAAATAATTATTGATAACATTAAATTATCTTCCCAAACATTATAATTAAAAAAAATGTTCTGCATAGCAGATGGAATACTTTACGTTTATTGAAGTTATGAATCATTTCTTTCCTAAACATGAATCCAAATATGATGTTTCTAGTAAACTATGTTTGACCATACAGTCTTGCCTGAGTTGGATAGTGTATATGTAGGTAAACGATTTATATTAGTATATTAAATGGTGACATTATCTTTGTTTTCGTACATAGTCTAACTTGGTTGACCTACTCGCTGAAAAACCTTACCGTTGGCTTGGAAACCAGTTTATATTGCAGCATTATATGAAATATTGATGGATAATACAATAAATGAGGTGAACAGGTATAAGTTGAAAAATAAATCAAAACTAAAATGCACCTAAATGCTTCAAATTATGTTTAAAACAATAAAAAACTATTAACAGTTTTGAATTAATAAGACCAATATCAGCTCATCCGTCTTGTTTGGTTGAATATAGATGATTAAAATCAACCTATTTGTCCTTATTTCATTGGAGTAGTTTTGGTTTTCAATGTCCAGGGATAATTATTATTATAGTGTCTATGCTCCATAAAAAAATGACAAGTCATCATTTACACGTTATGTGGCTCTAATTATCAGAAATCATTTCAAAATGGCCCCGAAGGGCACACTTGAACAAAAACAGAGTCCCACTACATCGAAACAGATCGTCTGAAGGCTATATGTGGAAATACACTAACAAGATTAACGATTAGGACATATTAGCAAAGTCAGTATGGTCTTATAATTGTTAATTATAAAACAAGGTTCTAGAAAATGATTTAGAACTTTACCTATCTTCTTAAATGGGCTGACAAAGTCATAATTAAATGTAACAAGGGAAAAGTTTAAAAAATAGTATTTGTTCCCTTTAACCACTTAGATTAATTTTTATTTTAGGTTTTTATTAGTTTAGTTTATAAATACATTAAGTTGTTCTAATTTGTACTTAAAAACTAAAATATCTCACAAATAAATAAATTAACAACTGATTTTTGTCTGTAAGAGTAGTCTTATACCACTTTGTGTTCATAAGCTTTGCCAAGTTGTGTTATGTCACTACACAGAATATATTTTTAAAGCGTTACTGACAATACTTATCACGTGTACTAACTACTTCTTTTAATGGCGACTTTGTTATTCCACCAAATAATACATCAGAAAAGTTTAAGTTTAAATATTTCAACTCATTCTTTAAAAAAAATGATTTAGATATGTTATATATATTTATATATATGTTTAAAAATAGTATATTGAGTAACCTGTTATTCTTTTTATGAATAAAAACAAAAGACAATGAAGTGTTTTTTAAAAAAAGTTCCAAATGCTTTTTATGATCATAATAATAGAGTCCTATGGACTCATACAATGATCAATGTATTTCCAGATGATTAATTGAATGTGTCAGTGTTCGTAGACCATTCAGTGAAAACTTTATATGGTAGGCAGAAGTAATATACTACCTTAGTCACAAAGCAAGCTCCAGATGTGTGGCAATGAAGAAGGCAGATAAGGTTATATCTTGATTAACGCTCATTCGACAGTGAAACTTGCACACAAAGTAAGTCAGTAGCAACTTAACTAATTTGAATAATTGTTTTAACTCTCCGACAAGTTGAATAGGCTAACGAAGGCTTGAATGGGCGTATAGGCTCAAGAACTATTTTCCTCGTATTTTATGGTGCTCAGACAACATAGTTTTCTTCACTCTTTCAAGACACAGTAATAACATACATTTATAAGCAGAAGTAATGTAACTTAGTTTTTGTCATCGCATTTTACGGCCTATTTGGGTTAAAAGTGTATGTACTAATTAGGTTAATTTTTAGGAGTGGATATACCCGAATTTAGGAGAAGTGTAGCGTCATTTTCGTGGAGGAAGAATGGAATACTATTTACGTAAAAAAACACTTTCAATACACCAAAACAGTATTCAAAGCCTGATGTCCACGTCATTGGCAGTCCAGTTCTATTAAGAAAGTGATGTCTTTGACTATTCGACAACCGAAGCTGGTAGTATTATAACTTAGAATTTATGAGAGGCGTTTACCATTTAATAATAACTAAATATATTTTAAAATAAGATTTCAAATTTAATGTTTAATAATTATTTACACAAATATACGTTTATTAGTATAATGATAAAATATTGATTAAAAGCATTTAATTTTTTTTATCGTTATGATTAACTTAATTATTTGTCAGTTCATTAATAAGGAGTATGAAATTTACCATCCATAGTAATATAAATGATGAAAAACTATATTATTCATAGTTTTATGAGTATAATTTTTGTAGTTTTTTACCCTTTTAACATTTACCTGGGTGATCAGGGCTCGACTTATTAAATATAACCGTTGAGCCTCGAGGGAACGGCAGGAATTATGGAGAAAAGCTCTAACTTTTCTCTCTCTCGGTTAACTGTTCAGCAAAAGGTGGTGTGTTGGTGTAAGAAGGAGCTACTGACAACATCGACGAAACAGCTTTGCAAAATTTGTCTTATATTTAAGGAAGCATTGATCCCACAAAATCCTGAGAATGAACACCTGTTTCCAATTAGTAGATTTAAAATATTGTTAATAACACCTCAATTTTAAACAAGAAAATGTGTTACATTCTCAAAGTGTGTGTCTGATAAAATATTAATTTCAATAACTTAAATTAAAAATATTGAAAGAAACACCCTCAGTGAAAAAATTACAATAAACTAATATATATTTTAAAACAAAAAACTTATTATTTTTTGTCACCGTGTATTATTGTCTGTTTGGAGTTATAGCCTACGCCTATGAACTAATGGCTTTAATGGGTCTGGCATGAGGAAAACTGCATTTAAAGGAAATGTACCCGCATTTTAGTGAGAGAAATTGGTAAATTATTTAGAAAAATCATACTCAGTACATCCGATTGGGATCAAACTCTGAATTCCTCATCATCGGCAGTCTAGTCTATTGCGAGAGTAACGCCTTAGAGCAGGTATGGCTTATGTATGGCACGCGTGCCACTAGGTGGCATACGAACAAGATTTGTCTGGCTACTCGGCATAAAAAATAAACTTTTACCACTGGGTGAATTATATTTTGAAATGAATAATATTTTGACCACCATTCCATTCAATGTCATGGCACTATTGGTTTATGAAGTCAATGGTTAGAAAACGTCTTGGCTCGTACTAAAGCACATCTTGTGTTTGTTCAAAACAAAAAAATACAAACAGAAAATAAATTACTTGGCTATAAAAATTCAACAGCTTTCAAATTAATATTGAAATTATGATTGAGTTTTGGATTTTAACATATATTTTTATTTTCTACGTTTCACTGAATGTACCAATCTATATGCTTTTAATTTAAATTACTAAACATGATTTTGTCTAGGACACTTTATTCGATAATTTACTAAACCTCCTTACTTTAAATTCAGCAATTATTAAAATATTGAGTATTGATTGTGAGTTATTCATTACATTTTGTCATATTCGACAAGCTTAAATTAATGAACATATTATTAAAACTCTTAAATAAGAGGAATGGACTAAATAATAATTAAGCTAGTCCTTAAGTGGCACACTGTTCGGGAAAGTTTCTCAATCATTTCCTAGGACCATTCGGCCACCGAATCGAGTAACAACGGTGTTTTTTTATCACCGCGTCTTACTACCCGTTTGATTATGTATTAATAATGGCCGATATACTAATAACACTAATGGGCTAGGGATTATCAAGGCATAATTTAGAGGAAATGCATCCGCATCTGCGTGGAAGGAGAGTGGAAAACCATTTAGGAAATACCATAAGTGCACCCAACCGGGATCGAACCTTGATATCCCCGTCTTCGGCATTCTAGTCCAACACGAGAGTAGCGTGATAGACTACGTGGCCACCGAATCGGGCAACAATGGAGTTAGTGTCGGGCTTTAAAAATCTTATGATAAAATCGTATTTATAATCGTTGACAAATCTGTGTTCACAAGACAACAAGATCTCTACGGTGTTTGTTCTTTCTCATGTGAAAAAATAACCGTTAACAAACGTATGTTCTACCAAACATTACACATATGTGGTGCCTAAATTATATTATGTTTGGTAATAATCATCGATCCTTGTTTAAATAAGAGTAGATTCACCCAATGACTTCATATGCCAGAATTCTACAAACTATGCCAAATTTCAAAGTAGGTATCTCATTCCAAAATGTTATATTTCTTCAACGTTCATAAAATGAATAGGGTCAATTTTAATTTTTATTCATCAGTGAACAAGGATAGGACCGTGAATTTGACATGCCTGCTCTAGGCCAATTATAGAGATCTCCTTTTAAATATTATCCAATACCGACGCCTTTATATTAGATTTTAATTAATCCTTGTGTTAGATCTGCTAGTATCTATTTTTTTCTAAATAATACATTTTTTATTATTAGTTAATTAACATAAATATTTTGTGTGTGTTGACTCTTAAGACTCGTCTGGGCTATCCAAATTGTTCTTCACTAATGGGGTAAGGATGAATAAGCTAAAGATTTAGATAAAAAAAACATCTACGCATGTGTGTGGAAAGGGAGAGTGGGAAACCACTTAGGGAAAGAAAACCTCAAAACAACAGGTTGAAATTTGAAATCTAACTCCCGGTTACCGACAGATAAGACTATACAAACTTAACGTTTACTCCGTGTCCTAATCGATATACGTATCAAGGTTGTTAAGGTTATGGGGCTATTAGAGGTTTTAATAAGGTAAAGGGTATTGTAGCAACATTCCCCTGGATAGGAAGTGATAAACCACCCATCCTTACATCCCATAGTACACATGAACTCCCTATCAAGTGTCAAACCATCTAGCTCAGGGGTTTTCGACCTGGGGTCACTGGAGAGAGTTTGTATTGGCCGTGCACTTTAATCAAAATTAAATTGTATCTTTATTTTCTCTCACTTCTAAAAAAAATTAGCATTTACTTCAATTATGAATGTAGGCAATAAACCACAGTAGTATTTAAATTTTGAATTTAACTTTAACTTGTCCCGTATCGGTGTTCGAATGGTCTAGGGCATAACTATTGCAAAAGATTGGACTGCTGATGATGGAGAGATTGGGATTTGAATCCCGGCCGGATGTACTGAAGGTGATTTTTCATGAATCCCTATTCACCAAATCTAGGTACACATATTCTAAATTCAACCCTCCTCATACCTAGAATACTACTATATTCAGAACAGATGCATGCAGCCCAAACGGGCAGTACGACTCAAAGTTAAAACACAATCACACAAACTTTAACTTCCATACTATATATGTATTGTCTTGTTATTTAGTGTTTAATAAAGACGAACATACATGACCATATCGAGAACTAGTTTGTTTTATCCTAAATATTATTTCTGTTGTCAACATCCCTTTTTATCAACTAATAAAAAGCCTACAGCAATGAATAAGGTATCATTGGATATAATTTTTTACCTACTTCTGACATAGAATACTAAGTTTACGTTAAAACACGTTTTTTTTTAAAATCTAAGTTAAAAGAAAATTGATAATTGCATTCTGACATCAAATATTGTATACAAAGAGGTATTGTAAATTGTAAATACGGACAAATTAATAAACTATCTCTTCTATTTTGTGTATACACTTCGCTGAGTATTTAATTTCAACAACTTAACAAAAGCTTAAATCTTTTCTTGGTGGTATAGGGTGTGGGGGAGGTTGAATGTGCAAAATTTTCGCAAGGGTTTACTGGTATGTTTAAAAATGTATTAAATTATAAAAGGTTTCCTGTGTGTTTTTTTAATATAGTTTAAAGTATTATTATGAGAAGGGATTTCACCAAACCTACTAAACCTACCAAGAGGTCCAGGGTATAAAAAAGATCTCAGCTCTAGCTCATAGTTCACTCTAATTATTTCCACTCTTTGTTGTCTTACAATTTGTTTATCATTTTACATCTAGTGGGCATTACCTAATAAGGGGTGAGAGTGTCCAATGAAAATTAGAGAACACTACTCTGGATGGTAGACAATGTTAGTTGCTCAGAACGGCTTCCTCTTTAATAACTGGTTTATTCATAACCTATTTGATTTTTTGGGGGTTTGGGACTAGCTATAGTTCATTTGAATTTTTCAAATCTAACTCAATTTAATAGTCTAAATTTTTCTTCCTATAACTTTCATATTTATAGAAATCTTCACTTTTTAAACGTTTAAAAACTATTTTTTTAATTGATTATATTAATAATTGATTTTAAGGAAAAAAAATCACAAATTGTATCTGTGTTGTATATTAACATTTATTTTAAATATATTCATTTAGAAGTAGAAAGGGAAAATATTATCAAAAACAAGAATACGCTACTGGTCGAAGTACATTAATTGTCCAGTTGTGCGAATTCGTAAAATCCAGGTACACTTTAATATGAAAATTCACGTAATAAATATTATCTTGGAATTCTCAACTTAAAATGTATGTTTATGAAAATATGTTAAAATAGTAACATTGTGACAGTTATTAATTGTGTAGTGTACAATACCGACATATTTTAATTTAATGATTTTTTCATAGATCTAAAAATGATGTGTTATATAATTTAAAATAAAAACATATTTAATATGTGATTGTAATATCTTACTATTTTAATTTGGTTTATTATGAACTTTTTTTGTGTGTTTACTGAACACCAATTATTTTTAGCACCATGTCTTGTTATACATTAGGGTTATACGCTTACGCCATGTTGTTTTATATTATTGTAATCTGCTACTGAGGAAACACAATACATTGGGAACTAGTGTGGCTACTTCCTGCTCCCGTGAGCTGATGTGTTGTGATGGATTAGTGGGATGGATAGGTAACTGCAATGTGGGGTTCATTTTGATATTGTTTATTGAAATAGACTAATTAATATACATGTGCATATATGTGATGTAGTATTTAGAACTAATTGAAAGGGTTTTGAATAAGGTCCTCGTTTTATCAATGTCCCTACCGAGCAGTTCCCTGACCTATATTCAACTTATAACTGGTGTCGAACCCCCGACCGCCCGACGCCACGCTGTTGTTGTCTAACTCAAAACTTTCAAAATAGGTTGGGGCGTTCTCCTCCGTACTGAACAGAGACTCAAGCTGTAGGTTATACGCACTTACGCTAATGTGTAATGGTAGGGTGATTGTGAGATGAAATGGAGGACCTACAGTTTAACGTGTAATCCGAACACACGGTGGAGGCCTGGCATTCCTCACATAAAATATTATTAAACAATTATAACACCAAGGCTTTATTTATTGATATTAGAATATTCAGCTTAAAGTAAATTCAATATAGGCATTCATGATTTAAATTTATTACTGAATACTATAGTACAATGCATTGTTTATATTATTATTATTAATAGAGCCACGTCTTAGTACCCGTTTGTGTTGTATGCACCTACGCTAATGTTTAATGGTAGGGTGAATGTGAGATGAAATGGGGGACCTACAGTTTAGCGTCGGATTCGAACCACGGTGGAGGTTTGGTATTCCACACATTCACAAGTTGTGATTAATACATGTCTTGTCAGAGGTGAAGGAAGGGTTTGACAACCAGCGAAATCTGCACCGGGACCTAGGATTGAACATCGGAACCCAAGCACAGAAGTCTGACACCTTACCCCTAGACCACCAGGTCGCCCTATAGTACAATGTAGAAGTCATGAAATAATACATACTCAC
The DNA here is from genome assembly GCA_901482245.1 of Timema douglasi. Taxonomy (NCBI): domain Eukaryota; kingdom Metazoa; phylum Arthropoda; class Insecta; order Phasmatodea; family Timematidae; genus Timema; species Timema douglasi. The sequence continues at coordinate 259,719 of CABEEJ010000276.1, forward strand.
TTGATTTTTGTTTCAATCGCCAGTTGTAGACTTAATTTTAACCTAAATATTGACCTTTAATTTTTAATAACTGAACAGCTCTTAAAGTCCATATTCAATTTTCATTATTTTGTGCATCCATATGGAACTTAATAAATTAACAAATCAAACCTCAAGGCCTTCTTTATATTAGCAAATTGAGATGTTACAAATAGCAATGCCAAGCAACAATTTTGAAACAGGATTTTAATATTTACATTGACCAGAGATTTGCACCAATAACTTAAATTGATTTTGCATTTAATTCTAATGTTTCCATAGCTCATATATATTCAAAAACATTTTATGAAATATTATCATGAGTGTCAAGCTGGTGATTAGGAAAGAACATAAAGGACAATAGATGAAACAACATAAGACACCTTTTTATCATAATATTTTGAAAACTACATGCGGCTATACTTTAACTATTTTTAGAGCTTGCTAAGGCGATGTTTCTGGCTTTTTTCCGTTTTATCAACGGCTTAAAGTTTTATGCTAGCTTATAGAGTATATTCACTATTTTATTACATAAGTAATATTAATTTTAAGTGTAAAATTGTATTTAATTGTAATTTTTAAGAAAATATATTATGGTTTGATCTCACTATAACATGAATGTATTTTGATTTGCCAATTTTATCATAAAACCAATATAAGAACGATGTTATTAAACATACCACTAATATCGCTAAAACTAACCAGTAGAAAGGGCTGAATATGCTAGTAGCACTAGTTCCACTAATAAAAGTTGTTTCACTGGCTACTGTCTTAGCTTGGATTGTTGAGCGGATGTAGGATACAAGCATTGGGATAAGGTTAGCCCCTTTTCAAGGTTATCGTAGGAGAGCCCGCAGCCAAATAAAGACCCTAGTAAGGCAATGCATGGTCGGGACCTGGGTAATAAATAATAAGTTTTGTTGGGGTTTAACAACTTTGTTTCGAGAAGAATTCATCAACATCTACTATATTCATGAGCATACCAGCTAACGTCCCGTATAGAAAAAAAGTTTTTTTTAGTGTCAAATAGAGAACGGTTTCTTTTTGATTGTTTCCCTTTTTTATCAGTATTGTGTAGGACTTAAATTAACAGCTCTGAAGAATAACCATTATAAATTAAGTGAATGTGTTTCATAAAACCAACAACAAGATTTTATTACATTCTAATGTACTCGGGCGACACGCCCTTTTGAAGTCACTAAACAATATGGCTCCTAATGACCCACTCTGTGTCAAACTTCCTCTGAATAATGATGATAATAACAACACTTAATTAGTATTTATATTCGAAAAGATGTAAATGTTTCATCAGTAATATTTATAATTGACGATACCATCAGATAAACATTGAATTGAAAATGTTCATAACTCAAAACAAAAGCAAAATAATATGTATTAGGAATGATAAAAAGAAAAATTAAAACGTATTCTGCTAGAAGAAGTAAATAAAGACTTAACCTTTATTTTATTATGTTTAATAAAATGAGTAATTTCACATTAATTAGGATGATTAAATTAATTATATTATAAAACTATAACCAAACTTTCTCATTTATATTGATAATTTGCAGATTATTTTAATTGAATTGAGACACTTTGTTTGTTCAAGATAAGGAGTTTAAGGAATTAACATTGGTTTTTACTTACATTTTGAATTGTAAATTTTTTTTAAAGTAAAAAATAATTAAATTAATTAAAACAATTTTATAAGAATATGCATCGATCTTAATCCTTAAGTAAATTAATAACAAATATTTTCTTTGGGTTTTGTAGAAATGCTAAATTTGATTGAGAATATTTGGAATCTAACCCACGTCTAGGTTCTTTTTTACACTTCATTTATATTTTTAAAATGTGCTCCTTTTAATGGCAGTATACTTGCACCAATGATTACCACGGCACTTAAATTATGTATTTATTTTATTATTTGTTAAAATTAATCTGTAAGTAAATCACACATTTTTATAGTGGTCTGATTTAAAGTAGATATGGTCGTCATCTGTGGCATTGGGGTAAAGTGCTTGCCTCAGGGCCCAATGTTAGTGGGTTCAAACCCTGCCGGAGTTGATGAGTTTTTCTTGAGCGAATAAAATCTGTTGCACAAATTCCTTCGGAGAGGAAGTAAAGGCGTCTGACCCACGTTGATAGTGGCATGTAAGTCAACCCTAGAAGGTAGGTGAAAATACATTTCTGTCAAAAATGATAGTGTCTTTCACTTTTACTCAAAGACATACTCATGTGGTGATTATAGTCGGTTTAGAAAGTGCACGTTAAATACATCAAATAAATAATTGAGACAAAGTAGAAATTTCCAAATAAGCATTTAGGAAAACATATGTATATATTTAGTCCACCCACATTGGTGAGAGTGCAGACTAAAAGTAAGTATAAATTGTGTTGGCTTTATAGTGATGGAAAGTTGGGGGTTTAAATCCCATCTAGATGCATTATGGGTATCTTTTATTAAATGATTAATCTCGTCACTTCCAATTAATTTGTGCAAATTTCTTAGAAAAAAAATCTACCCGTCTTAATCCTAACCCCTTTATTACAATGAATGCGTATTGACAGGACGGGTAGTAATACACCGAGTGTGTATAAACTACTGGAGCTGCGCAGACTAGTGCGCATCTTCTCCCGAGCAGGTGCTCCTCAGCCAACTCAGTCGCTTCTTTCAGACTGGACTGGTTTGATACCACTAATTCCTAAACGTGTGACTCAGGAGATAGAGCAGCAAACACTAGGATAGTCTTCGCCACGTCTCCTCGGCACTAGCAGGGCATCAATGAGACGTGCCGCGCCGCGCTTCACTTGTTTTGTTCCATGTTCCGTGCATTGATGTGAACGCATGCGCGTGTCTCACCAACTTAATTACAGAGTTGGCGTGCGGTGAATCAAAGTCAAGATCGAGTTGGAGCATGCACGTGGATATTCTAGGAACGAAAATAAAAAAATTTATATATATGTCTAAGAAAAGTGTTATATTTTTTTTGTATAAATTTACATTCGGAGTCAAACGTCTCGAGCTTGGCCTATGATCCGTGTCAAGGGTGACTGGAATTAAAGGTGATCTTGGTGACTACGCGCTGATGACATCTCTGTCCTTCCTTTGAGGAATATTCACATTTGAACTTTGTCGACAAGCTTAGAACAGGTCTTTTGGCCACAACATTCTCAGCTGGTTGGTTAGGTATGAATACGAAATGGGTACCATCAATTTTTATATCCTCAATGGGAAGTAAAAACTTACATCCTTTATCTGTTATTCATCAATTTTTGCTTCTCTTCATCATTCGAATACCAAATAATTTCCATATCTATTCTTGGTAGTTTATATGTAATGTAAGTTGAGCCTATTTGTCAGTAGGTATAGATTAATAGTTTTTGTTATTTGAGAATCTGGTTTTAAAACAAATATATAATTAACAAAAATCAACTATAAAGTTTAAAATTACAGTATATTAAAAAGTATCTATTAACTTTTGGTCTAATATATTAACTTTTTAATAACTAAAATATATTTTCTATATTTTATCAACTATAATATCTAGAGTACACCAAACATATTTTTAGAACTCTTTGCCTAGTTTTATCCACTATCACTTTATTACACCCACGGTTTTTATACATAAAAATATATTTCATATTATTTAATTAATGCCTATTATAACTATCACTAAACTAAATTTGAGAGCATATTTGATGAATATCTAATTGGTTTTATTCAACAATTTAATATTTATTTAAAATTAGTAAATTTAAATTTAGGAATTAATGGCCGTATTTGTGAATATATTAATTGAAATATTAGACTTTAAAATTTTTAATGTATACGGATGTATTCAGGGATACTTTATAATTTATCTAATTTGGTTTTGAGAACAAATATTTAATTTGAAAGAAATTTATTATTAAATCTACCCCTATTTTAAATCGTTTATATTAAAAATGGTAACAATATACTTAACTCTATGTGTGGTTATACTTTTACTGTGTCCTTATACTTATTAAAATTATTTAAATCATAGCTAATTACACTCTAATAAAAGTATGTCTAATTTAGTTAAGAAATAATATATAGCCCCTTTCGGTGGCCACATGGTCTAAGGCACCACTATAGCATTAGACTGGACTGCCGATGATGGAAGGATCGAGGTTTGAATCTTGGTCAGGTGTATATAGGGGGGTTTTTGACTCTCCCTCCCTTAAAATGCGTGTAAACTTCCCATAAATATATACCTTCATCATTCCTATTAGCGTAATTAGTAGGCCTACATAAGCGTGAAACCCGAACTGTTCGTAAGACGGGGTGCTAAAAAAAATATAAATATATGGGGTTGGAAGTTTGGAAAGCTATGTAAAAATTATTGTAATCTTCTTGAATCTTAAACATAATTATTATAGTTTAAAATATTACATTTTACGATTTTTTATTTAAGGAAATCGCACTTTACTGCCTCATTAGTATATCCACAGTTAATTACTAATATTAGTTCAAGTAAAAAAATTCAGGAAGGGAACATTTTACAGGTGATATACTAGTTGGTTCCTGGAAACCAATTGAGAAACTCTCCAATGAAACTCACATTTTTAAAATACCACCACTTGTGCACCCAGTCAGGACTCAAATCAGCATATATATATATATATATATATATATGTATATAAAAATCAGTCTCTAGGAAGGTTATTGTGTATTACCCGTAAAATGTTCCCTTCTTGATTTTGTTTCCTTAATTTAATGTAAGTTGTGGGTATACCATCAAGGCAGTTATATGCATTTCATTTATATCTTATAAATAGTAAGAGAATGTATTCTTTTAAAACTAAAATAGTTATTTTAAAAATAAAATAAGATTAAACTAATTTCGAGATGGTTTTTAAACTTTACAATCATATCTAACCTATTTCTTCAATGATTGCATTAAATTATAAATAGCTATTTCAATTAAATTCCTTACTACCTCATAAAAAGCATAAAAACTGTACCTAAATGTGCGATTTTTTTTTTAAATTGATGCATTTATGCTTCACCTAATACATAAATATGCCCTTCTTAAATCATAGTCTTTAACTTTTATTTTCATTTGTGACTGTAACCTACAAACAATATTAGTTAATTTATGATAACATTTTACAACTAAACATAATTCAATGAGTAATTTAACGATTTGAACTTATGATTATTCTTACTATATTATATTTATATTAAAATAAAATATTTAGATGGAATTGTGTTTATTTTTAACAATATAAATGATGTCAAAAATATTCAAATAATATTCTTGTAAACCTTAATGATATTTTCATTAAACAAATTATAGCACTGCTATTAATACATTTTCTTAATATTTAATTTAGTTTAGATATATAATTTTGAATGATCAAATTATACTTTTTAATTCACATTTGTTAAGTCTAGTATAAATACTCAGTATCCGTATGATCCTTAGTCCATCATCACTAGCACTTTCAGTAAAGTTCTAGCGTGTAGAGAATATCCACCCGTAAGTCCGTACTCTGTGACAAATCTGTAGGTATATAATAGCTTTAACTTTCTAAGGACCATCGTCACGGATGGTAATGTAGAACTATTCATATTTATCTGAATAAATGATCACTAATAATAGTAAAGGGAACAGCCTCCCATTTTTTTTAAACTTATCTCATTTCCGTCTACGAAAAATCATCTGTAAATACTTTAAAATTTCAGTTAATAATGGCTATTATCCTTTTGAATAAAAAATATCAAACAAAATTCGGAAAATTTTGGTTGTTTTCATTTAATTCGAGGAAAGTTTTTGAGTTTGATAAATTTTATTGGAACAAGTTTTTAAGATTAATTGGCACGATATCCTCTGAATAATGATACGGAATGTTTTTCCAAATTCAAGTAGTCCAAGGATTGCAGGTTGATATGAGTGTAAGCCAACTAGCACTGCCTGAAGAGAGACTGATGCCTCCCAAGGCTGGATTATGCTCGTTGAACCGCGATCTAATCGAATAGAAAGTTGTCGAAGCGTGGCGGGATCTCTTTCTATACAATTACTTCCCGGTAAAATAGCTGAATGGGAGGATTAAGTTTGAAGATTTACATGATAAATTAGATAATAAACATTTGTATCGCAAGGGCGTGTTGTTCCAGAGGAATTTAATTAAATTCAAATTGATTAAACAATAATCTGCGACCGAGTCTAACCCATCGTGGCTAGTTGAATAATTGCCAAAGCGTGACTTTATTCTGGGATATGTGAGTTATTATTTTTTAACCTAATACTAATTTACAATCAGGTATATCTTTAATTGGCTAGCTATAAATTTTACTAATCACGAATTGTTAATCAAAGTTTAAGTAAAATACTCTTCAAGTTTGATATTAATTCTCAAAGCATTATTTTATCAATGTGACTTCAATATTTTTAAAGAGTAAGCTAAATTGCATATTTTTAATTTACTATTAAATCCAAAATATTTAAATGGGCAAATTTGACAAAATCGGGTTTGCTTTGTATTTCATCCAAGACGCTAAGTTTGAAAGATTTCTAGCTGTCGCGTACTTTGTGTAGTAAACTTGTATGTTTTATTATTATACACCGTATTTTAAAAATATTATTAAAAAACTTAAGATGTATTTGTTTTGTGTGTATCGTGTCTTAATGCCCAGATGAGCTATCGGCATATTCACAACAATATGATAATAATGAGTAAGACAGTATTTTAGAGGAAGGCTACACAAATATGCGTGGAAGGACGCTGGAAAACCAAAGGGATAAAACATATTCTGTGCTTTTACCTTGAATTAGGCCCCAACCTACTATCTCCCGGCACACCAAATTCACCCCACGTGACCCCCTATATGTATATGTGAATTATTAGTTACTATCAATATATGTATTTAAAGTTTCTCTTCCTCAAGGTTCAAATAACGCAAGTTTTCGACTAATGTATCAAAATGGGTTAAAAATAACGTTTTAAATAATATTTCCTTAATTTAAAGTAATAAAAATTTTGGTTACAGTTAACCTGACGTGGACTTTGATTAAATAAAACAATGTGCTGGCCTTCTTACTAACTTTCTAAGATATCGGCATATTTTATCCAATGGAGAGAAGTAGAAAAAATGTACCAGAATTTGCGTTAAAAGAAAGTGATAAAATATTTAGGAATATCCATTATACCCAGCTGGGATTTGCAACACGACCTGTCTTTCAATCGCAAGCTGAGTCAATTGTGAGAGTGACGCCTTTGACCATACTACCATTGACGTGGTTTGTTAACTAAATTAAATTCAGATATTTTAAATTGGGGGTAGGGTGCAATGCGCCAAAAATTAGTAGGAATTAAATGTACAATAAATACATATAATCTCTTTACATCATTTATAGGTCCAAAAGAATTTAAAAACAAACATATATTTATATAATATATATAAATATATAGCCGATATAAATAAATATATATCTATTTTTAAATTAGTTTCTCTCGCAAAAAGAAATATAAATTGACATTTATCATGTAAAATCATTTCCAGATAATTATACATTTTTAGCAAAATTGTTAAATCCACTATCTAAAAATTTTAAATTTTCAATAACCAGGCACTAGTTTACGGATATTAAATAACTATGTCTTTTCAAGCCAAGTACAGTACAGTCATCTGATATCCACTTTTAATAAAAAATTGTCTTAGTCATCTTATTAAAATTTAGAGTTTTCAAAAGTTTGCTATTAGTAGGCCTACAATACCCTTAATTTTAGAGCTAAAATTAAAACAATGGTAAAGTTTTGAGGTTGGACTATATAACATCTAAATATCGAGTCTGAGTGAGATCCATCAAACAAACTCAGCTTTAGCCCCAGGTAACGACAGACATACAGGTGGACATAGGAACAAACAGAATTGTTAAAAAAACAGTATATGGATTGCATGGGCTTACCACGTCTAGATCAATAATAGTCTAGAAGTAGACAATAATTATCCCTATTAAAATAGTTTCCATATAATATAAAGTACATTATTATTTTAAATATATTTCTTAAATTTGACATTTTATTAAAGTGTGTTTAGTATAGTAAACGTTTATTTTATAAAACTAGTAAACATAATTAAAAAAAGGTAACAATGTATTTAAAATAATTAAATACAATCATATACTAGATGCAAGTGAACAATATTTAAGATTTATTATAACACAATAATAACTTTATTGTTATTCTAAATTTAGTTGTAGATAGTTGTGTAAATTAATAAATTTAGAGGAATATTTTATGTATTTTAGTATCAGTGAAAATTAAATCAAATAAACATATTATATATCAGTAAACATATATATTGGGTTAGTTTAATACACGGCATGTACTTGATTAAGATTGCTTATGGATTTCCTTATCACTTGGAATTAATTCAATGAATTATTCGAAAATGAATGCTAACATTCATGTTGTAATTAACAATTAAAGTATTGAATGCTTGTTCAAATTATTGAAAGTAGAGATTAATAAAATAATATTTTATTTACACCTCTTGTTTATACCAGGTCCACCAGTGTAAGACCAATTAGGACATAGCTCACTGATTTCAAAACCAAACAGTTGGCTTCATTGGCATGTTTCGGGAGTTACGTATGTCTCCAAATCCTTCAAATCAGGTTGAACAACTTTTTATATGCGTTGATTTCCATTGCGGAGCGTAATCGTTATCTCGGGAATGGATTAACATGTTTCCATTAAGTCAATAAGGCCGACGTTCGTTCCTCTAATAAGGGAGGATGTTTGCACATCATTGGCCGTCATTCCAGCCAGCCCGACCGACGACATTATTAGGACTGCAATGTGGTCAAAAAGATGAATTTCTTATGGGAATGACACGAAGCTGCTTAAGTCGAAGATTGTAATCGTTTGGATTATACACTAAAGGTAGTTAAATCAAGCATTTATTATTTACGAAATAAATTAAAACTGTTTTAGAAAAAAACTTTGTGGCAAAATAAAATAAAAACAGTCGTTGGGTTTCAGATAGCATTTAAATGAGATCTAGCCAGAAGATATTTAGAATTTAGAATTGTATCCTTTCTTTTGTGTTGCTATTTTATTATTATTATTATTATTATTATTATTATTATTAGACTAACCAAAGCGTTGAGCCAATGTTGTTTCACTTCAGTGGATGATATGCAAAAAATATTGTTTATCTACCGATTTGTTTTGTATTCTAAATGATAATCGTGTCAATATAGTGTAAATTTCTGAATCTAGTTTAAGGACTGTGTCATATCATAGCTCCTATAATCAACTGATTGGTAAGTCTTTATAGAACCAGTGAACACAAATACCTCAATTAAATCAAATAATGTGGAATAAATAGTAATTGATATTACAATTTAACTTAAACATAGCATTTTACCAATCGTCCTAGCTCAATTATTTGCGCTTTAACTAACCATTTGGGCTATCCCCATTTAATTACACTAACTGCACATAGCTCAAGCGTTCACTACGACGCAGTTAAATAATTTCACTAACTTGGTAGGAATGAGAATGTTACACGATATAAGAAATATACCGATATTTTTTTGGAAGGTGAGTGTGAATCTATTTAGGAAAATACAAACTCATTACTTCCATAGCCAGCTAATTGGTCTACCCAAGACTACGTTTATTATGCGTGTCTATCGATGAGGGTTTTATTAATTTTAAGGTAGGATGAAAAAGGACGCGAGAAAAGGCCAGTATTTTTTGCAATTTCTATGAAAAAACTCTTTTTTTTGCTGTAATAAATAAAATATTGGTCCCGTACAAACATATAGTTTAATTGTTTTCACATGGTGATATAAACATTTCCTGAATAAACATCATGAGCATAGCAGGATAAGATGATACATTTTTTAAATGAAGAGAAAAAGCTGCCATTAAATCTCATGACATTTTTGAAAGATATTCAAGAAATGTTGAGGCCACCCTGTGGTAAAATTTTAATTCTATATTTGTACTGAAGCGATATTTTATTTTAGCCAAAACAATGTTTTACCATAAAAACTGAATAAAAAACACTGACTTTTTCCCGCATACCATCCCATTCCACCTTAATACTTATTTTTAAGAGAACCAATCTTAAAGACTATACAATCAAGTATACATTAGGTGTTGATTTTTATTGACTGACAAAACAGAACTATGTATAGTGTCAGTATCCAAATGTAAGTTTTTAAAACTAAATTATTTATTAGTATTACTTCAAATTTGAATTATTTAGACAACTATCAAATCATTTAATACATTTTTGATTTTACATTTCATCCAAATTGACACACATGATAGGTATACACGTGAGGGTGATACTACATTGTTTCTGTTTTTATAAGCGACAGATTGGTTGAATTATGTCATTGACTATGATCCGGGAAGCCAGGCTATGAATCCAGGTCTAGGATACAGATTTTTATTTCTTTAATAGTGGGTTAACAGCTTCTATTCGGTCAAAAGCAGGTGAATCATAGTAAAACCAGCCTTCACTGTTCCATGTTTCTAAATGTGTAGAGACTAAGATTAGCTCAAATGGTAAAAGTATCGATAAGAACTCAAAACAGTTTGCTAAGGTTAGTTTACTAAATGTTAGATTAAATAACTTAGGATAAATGTATCAATACAATATAGGGAAAGCTATTTTAAGTACAAGAGTAGCAAGTTTGGTTATAGCAGGTATAAAACTAGCTAAATTATTCAACATTTTTATAAATTTTATAGGTGACCTGGCGGTCTAGGGGTAAGGTGTCGGACTTCTATGCTGGCGGCCGGGATTCAATCCTCGGTCCCGGCATAGATTTATCTGATTACCAAACCCTTCCTTCACCTCTGACAAGAATCACCCTACCATTACACATTAGCGTAAGTGCGTATAACCCGAACGGGTAGTAAGACGCGGTGCTAATAATAATAATTTATAAATTTTCTTTAGTTGTTTTTTGTACCTACTCCTATTTCAACATTTGGTTTAAGATAAAAAGGAGTATAAGACATTCACAGGTCAAAACTTAGATTTAGATAGGCGTAGATGGTTTATCTATATTACATTCACCTCAAAACGTATATTCAATATTTTTTTTAAAATTTGAATACCCATATCTCTTGTAGTTAAGACACTTGAGGGGTAAATATAATGCTGATGCCCTTAAAAGTGTATTATATAAATATCAGATGTATTTAAAATAAGGGTGGGCATTATTTTGTGTCTCTTTGGTATGTCTCAGAATTATTTTAATATACAAGTTTATAAAGATTCATCCCTAGTTAATACGGCGTAGCGCCTGTTTTATAAGTTTGGTCTTTTATACATATATTTATATGCATTTATTTTACATTTTTAGATACATATAATCATATACATAGTGTATATACATACAGTGGAATCTTCCTTAACGGATACATCTGAATAGCAAACTATTTTCTATAGTTGACCGGTTAAATTTCTCCGGAAAAATAACATATACTCTTAAGGTGAAACAATTTCTCTCAAATGGACTTTCTCAGTAACGGAAACGGACACTGCTATATACGCTTATTTATACATAAAAATCTTTAAACAGAGGAACATTTTTTAAAACCTTCAATCCATATTCAGTATCTTACTGTAGGGATGTTAGGAATGCCACTGTATCAAGTGAAGTGTAGGTAGTCCCATCTTCCCTTCATAGGGAAGCTGTTTAAAATAACTTTCACAATAATCTATACAGTACTTAAAGGTTTATATATATATATATATATATGTGTGTGTATATATGTATATATATATATATATATATATATCGATTATTCAAGCTAACTTATAAGCAGTAGGGTATATTTATAGGTAATTTAGAAAATTTTTATTCAAAATTAACAAAATTAAATTACTATTTAAAAATGATATTCCTATTATAAAAACTATATTTTTCTATAAATATGCCTTTTTAAAAGTTATATAATTTCTTATGAGCGTTGTTCAGTTTTGGTCTTAAAATTTGATCTCCAGTTATTATAAATAATACCTTTTTCACAATTTTGTTATATTTCAGGTTAGTAAATAAGTGTTGTATGAAATAAATTCATAGAAGTAATTTATATGATAGGACACTAATATATATATATATATATATATATATATCAAGTAATAAAAGTGGGTCTAAACGAATTATTTTGGAAAACTTTGGCCGACCTATGTTCAATAATGTTGAAAAAAATGTTGAAGCGTTGCTGCACTTTTATAAATATGATACTTTTTAAATATGCAATTTAGATTCATGGGTTGTGCTACATTAGGTGCTGGAAATATAATTACTCAGTCGTGCATGACAAGATTAAGATAAATCAGTTAGTATTAATAATCTGTTAAAATTTGAAATTGACTTACATCAAATTTTACCATTTGTATTCAAAGTTTAACCTGTTTTTTTGTTCGTCAGACGGCTTTAAAATTTAACCGTTTGAATTCGTTATTGCTATAATGAAGGCTATATGAATCATTAAGTATCACTCCGTATTTTTCAGAAAATTGAATTTGAGGCAGAGGAAAAATATAAATATAATAATAATAGTTATTATTATTGATTTATTAAAAACTGTTATTGATTTTGAATAAAGTGAGAAAAATTATTCTAAAATACAAATGCATTTTTGATTAGGACACCCTTGGAAAGGTTAATATGGAATACGTATATACAAATTTGGAATATACAAAGTAATATCTAATAATATAGTGCATGAAAAAATATTCACGATTTTCTCATTTGTATCCATTTATAATAGATTTCAAAGTTATTTAGATTAATTCTAATCAATTTTTTTATTCTAATATCCCGAATAAAAATAGTATAATACTTAAAAGTGTAAATAAATTATTTACACCATATTAAGTGTAAATATTAACACAAGTGGTTAATTTTCAAGCTAGAAACTCCTGCCTATTGTATGCAATCTACAAATATATGAAATCAAATACAAATTATGATACAAACAATTTTCTTGAGTATTATATTATAGTTAAAATAAAATTTAAAAAAAAATCCCTTTGCAGTAAACCATCCTTAATTTTGGAGCTAGAACTAAATTACGATTTGAACCTGACTTATAACAAATACAATTAGTAAGTTTGATCGAAATCCAATAAACTGCTTCTGTTGTAGTAGCAGGTACGGATGGATATACAGACATACATACATACGTACAATCGACAATAAAATAGAAAAACAAATAATTTTCAAACGCACTTATTTGTGTTATTGAGGACACATAACGTCATGAACCATCCAAATCTCGAGATTTAAAGTGTTGATTGGAAAGTAGAAACAGAATTGAATATGGGTATAACATTCCTATGCGTGATTCAAGTTTGTTTCCAATAGTTCAATCAACTCAAATGTCTACTGATGGGTTACACTCTGGCCCTATCTTATAAACTAGATCATAATGGAACTATGAAATTTAACTTCAATTTTTAGGGTAAACGAAGGGTACATCACGGCCGCTTCATTAGGATTATTTCTGTTCCATAGGTAAAGTAATAGTTTAAACTATACAATTATAAAAGATTGTGTGTGTTAGCATAAGATAGTGGTCTATAATTGTTATATTTAATTAGTTTGAAGTAGGTCCATTGTTTAAATAATAATGACACATGAGAAAAACGTACACATTTACTAACAAGCAGCCACACGCTACATAACGCTTGATTATAATCGTGTTTCTGTGGTGTAGAAAGACGAGATATGAAATAAACAAGTATTGTGTGTGTGTGTGTGTGTGTGTGTGTGCGGGGGGTAGGGGGTAGGGGCGATTTTACTACCTTTACCCACTTTAATATTTATATATTTTAGGTTATCTTTATGTTTTATTTCACATTAATGTGTACTATATGTCCTTATGACATTTTGGTTCAGAACAGATTGCATATTTTGCTTGTCTACTTCAGATTACATTTTAAAATTCGTATTCAAATTATTAATTTTATATTTATAATATTGAGTAACACAAAGATTTAACAATATTTACATGTATAGCACGATGCTTTGTACAAACGCTTGACTACAAAATACGTATATATTAATAAATATTCCCCGAATAATGTACAGACTCGAACTGGTAATGTTGGTGTCAGAATCAAATCAACATAAATAAATGTTTTACGGGATTCAATAATCATATCAATGGTAAAAACATTTAATTTTTTATCTAAGATTCTCAAATATGTTCTGCCCCTCTGATAAATACAGTAATAATAAATAAATCCACTACATATTTATGATGCTTAGGAGAGCAGGTAAATTTTTAATTTGACCATCGTTGAAATTTTATGTAAAAATATATATATGGCTGAGGTGAAACCTTTGAAATCCTTTTATTCACTCTAAAAATATTTCAGGCAAGTTTTAGGTTTGCCTATTTGGAATATGGTATTCCTATTCTGTAGAGCTTTTTTAATGTCACTAAAATAGTGATTGTGAACATGTTGCATGAGAAATTGTTAAAACTATTCATTTCTACCATAGAATTAGTCGTAAAATAGAAATAAAAACCCAGTTCCATGTGTTCGGGCGATGGCTAGGTGTGATTCAAGTTTTCTCAAGTTCCATTCATTAATTCAGATTAAAATATTTCGATAGTACTTATTATTAGTTAACAAATGATTTAATATAAAGCGAAAGTATCCCCTTTTCTTTTGATCCAAGCGCTCGTTGTGACAAGCTCATCGATTCTGAAATAACATCCTATAGGCCTACATTTAATTGTGAGTATGTGTATGTCTACAATAATTATGTTGTTTATTTCATAATATATTCATATTTTCTAAACAGTGCTGGCCATAAAGAGTCACCAATCCACAATGAGGTTTAGACTTAAAAGCCAAAAGATTTTGGAAAAAGTACTGTGTTGCGAGTGAAATATCGCTCCTTTCTTCTAATTGAAACTATAAACCATTAAAAATTGACTAAAATATAGATTAGATATATATTCTATGATCAAAAACTATCTAACAGTAAAATATATGATGATTTTGTTCAAAACCAATAATAATTGGTAGAGAAAATACACGCATTGCCCAAACAAAATGTATGTTACTAATTATCAAATTTCACAAAAAAAATATCCAAATTAAAACAATTTTCAATATCAAGAATATCGAATAGTAATAAGAATATACGTTTGTCAAGACCATTTATAAACAATACATTAATAGTATATTATTTAATATTTATAAACAATTGAATTATAGTTAACCAAATAAGAGATTTAGTAGTTTTAAAAACTATTAGATACAATTCTCCTAAACATATATTGTTTTTTATCGGTTGTCTCATTAGGCTAAATATATTTATATATTTATAAAGCAGAAAAATTCTGCAAAATGTCTAGAGCACTAGAAGATTGTTAACTAAAATATCCCAAATAAAGTACTTTTATAATAAATAATATTTACACACTACAAAAGTTTTAAACTGTGAATACCTAAGTAAAACAAAATTTAAAACTTTATTATGAATTTTCAAAATATCTGATTTTTTTTGTACTTTAATCTTCAAAAATAAAGGGCAATTGATATGCATTTCCCTATTATTTTTATATATTAATATCTTAGAGTTAACAATAGGTTTGAGTACATAATTTTGATAAACATGAGTATATTTATATGTATTATGAGCGTAGATTGTAAACTCCACCTTAAATGTGAGCACTTACCGTTGTCTTCATTGCAGTGGGGTGTTGTGTCGGGGCACAGCGAAAAGAAATATATCAGAGAGCTGTTCTCGAGACCACGTCTACAATCAAACAATTCGTGCTAATTAGATTCGCCCTTCCTTTTATACGCCCATAAAAAATTGGCAAGTTAACCTTAAAATCTAAAATACAAATACGAAAATGATAGACGGAAAAATCAAATAACATGAAAAGGAGTCCATTCCATTGTTACTCTTAATATTATTCCTTTTACTACTAATTCATTTTTACTTTCTTGGATTCGCTTTTTTTTTATGTATTTGTTTAAGTTTAAACTCGACTACCCAAAAAGAAGAAATACTAGTTTGAATAATATTTGTCCCGCCTGCCTACGATATATATTTTTTTTTTACCAGACGTTGGTTTTGTAGAGGGGATAATTTATGTCCGAAGGGTTTCCTGGCTTGTGTTTGATCGGTCAGAGTTACGGCCCCTCCTTCTTCTACAGTAGTAGATGTAGGGGAGGAGACCTCGAATGTTGAACAAATACGGTGGGCTATTGGTCCTGTGTAGACGACCTTCCTCGGTAGTAGTAACTTCACCGGTCCACGCCAAACGGCCTTGCCTGCCTTGGTAATAGCTTGTTAGCTAACACGCGGTCCAAAACGCTCACAACCTTGCACAAAATTACTACACAGCTCCACAAACCCCTCCCCTTTCCCCTATCAATGATTAAATAATCACTGCTATGTGCTTTGAAGCTTATACCAAACTTCTTCAACTATTGTTCTTCGAAAATCACTACATTTTTAACATTTCTTCTTCCATACGTGAAAATCATAACAAGTAGCATTTCCAAATAATCGTCTTATAAATTAGTTAAATTCTTTTAAATAGGCTAGTTTTTCAATTACTAAGAATGATATTATATTGAGCTGTATTTTATGTTATGATAAATTTAAATTGCATTTATAATAAGGTATTTTATATGTATAGAATTTTCGTAAATTAATTATAGCAATTTGATAAGAAGGAGTTGGATAGACCCAACTATTTTTATTAATTTATCTAAGCTTTCGTTGGTTATGTCCTACAAACCTAACCTTGGCCCCAAAGTTAGTGTTAATATATTTAACTTGCAAATTATTGTACTTGGAAACCACCAGAGAGAGTAAATTACGTGGAAAAGCATTTTTTTTTTAAGTTGTTGGTGATATTTTTGCATAGGAAATATAGTGGTTAAATTATTGGAATTATTTAATTAGAGTCAAAAAAACACTATATATATATTATTTTCCCTATAATAATCTTTTCAAACCATTATACATTAGGTGAAGGGGACAAAACATTGTTAGTCTATACCTAACTAATCTTAGGATACCTATCCATTCTCTCACCATAGAATATAGTCTCACTATTCATCCAGGATATCTGAATATTTACACTAACGTAGGTTGTAAGAGGAATGTGTAATTTAGAGAATATGTACCAGCATTTGCGTGGAAAGACATTTAGGATACATAAATTTCAGTGCAGCCAGCCAGGATTAAATCCCAGACTTCTCTCTAACAAGAAAACCAGACCGGATGAGGTTGATGGATGCCCTAGCCCTCATGCCCAACGATGTTGATCACGTTCCTTTAAAAGTTAACATTTTCTATCCATCGTCTATATAAAGAGGTTCGTTTACATATAGAAAGTTTCTTTTGCGAGTTGGTATATTTAGTTACACATTTGTGATAAACACGTAAACCGATCAACTGATTTAGAATGGATTTTCATTTTTACGTATAGTATACTCTCAGGACTGACATTGGATATATTTATTCCTGTTAGACACTATACAAGTGATGATTTTTTCTAAATATTCTCTCTTAAGCCACGCAATCGAATTTTAATTCTTTCTTCTTCTGTCTACTTGCTCTCCACATCAACTGTAAATCTAAATAGTAGATACAGAATGCATTTCAATCTTAAATTCAATATAAACTAACTAATTTGAGTTGGTTAGTTGTTAGAAGGTGGAAGAGTTGGTTTTTACTAGTAACATTTATTACACATCTTTATTTGACTGTCTATTACATTTACATAAATAAATATTATGATGGATAACATAAGACATAAAAGGGCAGCTTAAACTCCAGAGTAGAAAAGAAAATAACACTATACTTGCAGAGCATGTAAATTTATGTGTAAATTCTCTAACTTAAATACCCATAAACCTTGCATATGTACTTGGGAATACCTAAAGATTGGCATCTCAGAAGAATTGTTTTACTTTTACCTATATTGAGACCATAATGCCTTAAGCCCCCTGGATGCAGGTGTAGGTTAATTCAAAACACAGGAATTTGAAACCAAGCATTCTCAGCATAGTGAAAAATTTATCACTTATTTATTATAAATAGTGTTGGTAGCCTGTCACCTTCAACTCCTTGACCCCCACTACAGTCAACTCAAAACCAAAGCCTAAATTTACCATAGATTCACGTGGCCAAGGACTTTTTGGGGTGTTCATCTTGAGCGTATTAGCTTTACCCTTACATTATATTCAAAGTTTGAAGCCTTAAACCACGTGACATGATATGTGGTAACTCAAAATCTAGAAAATATATAAAGGAAAAGGTTAGTGTATGCACCTTTCGTTTACCCAGTAAGGTAACAAGCTGATATTGCATTGATTCACTCGGGTGTAGCTTATATATAATCTACACTAATATTATAAAGAGGAAATATTTGATTTTTTGTTTGTAATGGATAAACTCAAAAACTACTTGTCCGATTTTAAAAATTCTTTCACCAATATAAATCTACATTATTAGCGAGTAACATAGGCTGCATTTTATTTTAAAAATTTAATTTATTCCTTATAAAAATGTCGATAGTCACTCATATTTTATGGTAGAGTCTATGGTGATTCTTCAATATATGTGTTGAAAATAATAATGCAGGAGGGGGGCGGGGGGTAAGGGGAAGGGTCTAGTATAGAATATAGGGCCATAGCAATATCCATAAAGGTAAGATTGCTACCATTTAGGGTAAATAAAATGTACTCTGGGAAATTTGAAAATATGCACATAGTTTTTTTTAACATCTACATAATTATTATATTTTTAGACTATCACCAAACAATGCGTTACCACTAACATAGGCATCTCCAAAACTAGGACAAATATAAATACCAAATTTGGAATAGGTCTACGTATTTAAAGAAACCTAAAGGTGTGCTCTCTTCTGGGCCATTATATTTATCTATGATCTATAGGTACACTACTAACTATGGATTTTTTGGTAATGAATATTCTGCAGTAATAAGCCTAGTCAATTTGTTTCGATAAAAATACATTTCAAAACTTCGTTTTAGGGACGCTAAGAATTGAAACTAAATTGAACAAAATGTCATTATAAATTTGTAGTTCGTTAAAAAAAAATATTTTTTGGTTGTATGAACTTAAGACTTGGAGAAACAGGCTCTCTACCTGAGTTCTTATTTATGTAGCACATAGGGCAACTTTGAAAATATTGACTGAAAATAGTATGAAAAACTTAGTGCAGAGAGCAATTGAACCCCACACTCCAGGATTAAGCTTCATACAGCATTTGAAGCAAGGAAGGAACCTGCTTTGGTGGTTGGATAGTCTAATGCACTACTCTCGCAGTAGACTAGAATGCCAATGACATTTCAAAATTATTTTCCCATAAATGTTTTCCACGCTCCTTCAACGCAAATGCGTGTAAATTTGCTAGAAATATAACCTACTAAAACCATTAATGTTATTAGTACATAAGCACAGAACCCGATCAGGTAGTAAGACGCAGTTCTAAAAAAACGAAAAACAAAAAAAGCAGTGAAAGACAGTCAAGCTTTTTCAATGTACGCTATCGGCTGTACCTATGATTCCCATATTTTATTTTATAAAAAGTAGAACTAAAGAATATGGAGGTTGTCAGGATTTTTCTAATAGTTATTGAGTGTTTATTATTATTTTTATTATTATTATCATTAGCACCGCGACTTACTACCCGTTCGGGTTATACACACTTACGTTAATGTGTAATGGTAGGGTGATTGTGCGATGAAATGGAGGACCTACAGTTTAACGTTGAATCCGAACCACGGTGGTGGCCTGTCATTCCCCACATTCACAAGCTGTCTTGTCAGAGGTGAAGGAAGGGTTTGGCAATTAGATAAATCTGTGCCGTGACCGAGGATTGAACCCCAGAACCCCAACACAAAATTCTGACATCTTATCCCTAGACGAATGTTTTTCGAGTGTGGAATTGAGTATGGAAATGCTTATACTCACTAGAAAAAAAAAAGAAAAAAATCACAGAGTATACATCAAGAAATAGCACATAGCCAACTACTTAAATATTTATTAATAGATTTCAATAAAATTGAGTCCGTTAGTGATCTTTTGTTTTGTGTAACCACCCTTTTCAACAAACTTCAAGAGTAAACACAATTCTGTTTTAGTAAAATTCGAACATTGTGAACTAAATATCTTTGTCCGTAGGGTTAAAAGTGGTTGTAATTGAATATTGAGATTGTGATGCCTTTAGCCCTGTAATCACCAGTGTGGGGGATTGAAAAATAAACGCACAAAAAAGTGACACTTTTTCACGTAGGCCCTATTCTTACTTCTTAGTGGAACCACGGGGTGCACCTTGAGCATATTTTTTTTAAATCAAATATATTGACAATTTAATGGCGTGGCTACTGGAAAGTGTATTTTAAAACTCTATTAAACAAGACATAACATCGGTAGTGAAATAATTAAGTTATGTACTAACTTAGGTTATTTTTACATCTAAAGTCTGCCCGATGCATTAGACATCTTGAATACTGACTCGGGTATTTAAGATACCAAGAAACAGAGATTGCGTTAAATTTGCATCCGGACTTAGGTAAACTTCTTTTTCCTACTAAATATGTTTTGAGCCTATAATATTAAACATGGTATAATTACTTAGAGAAGCTAGAGAATTTGCACTTCATGCGTTTTTTTTAACTGTACATACAGTATCGTGTGAACTCTACTTCATAGACTGCGTTACCACCTGTGTGGGTGACTAAAAAACCACTAGACCTAGACTTCTGAAATTTTCTATAGGTACTAAGGGAAAACATAGATAGGAACGTTTTTTAATTCTTCCTACACTGCAAACCTGGATAATTTAATTACCTGATCACTGGTGTGCGATGTTGCTATGTTGGTTTGTAATTTCACATATATTGTGATTCTGAAGTCTTAAGTTTATTATTATTAGCACCGCGGCTTACTACCCGTTCGGGTTATACGCACTTACGATAATGTGTAATGGTAGGGTGATTGTGAGATGAAATGGAAGACCTACAGTTTAACGTGGAATCCGAACCACGGTGGAGGCCTGGCATTCCCCACATTCACAAGAAGTCTTGTCAGAGGTGAAGGAAGGGTTTGGTAATGAAGTCTTAAGCCACGTTATCACTGGTGTTGGCAGTTTCCAAAACATAAACATAATAACCAGGTATAACATATTAAATTAATTAGGATTAATGTAACAATTGCAATCTCAGAATTCTATTTTTATATCCAATGTGAGCCTGACGCCGTATACACCATGACTAACAGTGTGGGAAGCTTGAAAATAAACACACTTAAAAAGCTGACACTCTACATACGTATGAAGAGAAACGTGAAGGTGTAAAGTTTCGTTTTTTCTTTTCACTTTTAATTATATTACGAAACTAAATACGTAAATCTTGTGAATACCAATTTGTGATATTAAAACGGTATCAAATATTGCTCTCAGTCAGTAGGCCTATGTGCTGTAATTTACCAACTCCGGTGAACTTGGGGTTAGAATTATGGTCATGTGTAATGAAGGTGGTCTTTATATAATTAATGTTATTTCCACTCTCCCTCCGGAAAATGCGTGTTCACTATTTATATTTTATCTTATTTTATCTTCCTCAGCACAACCGTTTCAATGTAATTATGCGCATAGAGTGATCAGATAGTAAGATGCGGCACACTAAGATTAAATACATAAAGCTAGTAATTAATATTAAAAGGTAACCTTAACATAACTATAAGTTAAAATTAACTAAAATGATGCCTAAGCTCAACTAGCTCTTTATGTTTTTACTTGTCCGAGTCTTGGGATAAATTACAGCCATGTAAGAAAATTAATCAATCTAAAATGGAGTTGGTTTGCATTTCTAATGTCTTTTGGTTTTTATAATCTGGAGTCATACAGTTAATGATGAATAATATCTAAGACACACTTGGCTACTAAAACGTGATGATAAAATAAATATAAAAATTATGTGTGTATATAAAAACTTTATTTATACAGATTAACATTTCCTGATTATAATAGTTCCTATGTTTTGATAGTAGGTATACTAGTACTATATAGAAATAATATATTATGTACTGTACATACATATCTAAAAAAATTACAAAACCCTATACACTCTACATTGTGCAAAAACTAAAATATATAAACTACGTTCAATTTTTAGTGCCCATGATGATTTTGAACACAAGTATCCTTTTATATAGATTTGTTTTTTGTACCAAAGTTCTACAAAATTAATTTAAGCATAGTTGTTTTTGATCAAATTTTGAATTTTGAATTTTTTCAAGCCAATATTTTTCTAGATTTATATGGACAATATATATTATATTGAGGACACTAACATTTCCCCAATTATCTTTCTCACTACAATCCTGTGCACATCGTTATTTTATGAAACCTCCTCAAAAAGTTTGTCAACGAAGTATGGTCCTAATTATCTTTGAGCTAATTTGTTTATCATCTAGATACTGTGTTAATGACAGAATACACGATTTTTCCACCACGAATTTTTGTTATCACCCATTTATGAATCTCCTCACCCCTTCTCTTGCTGATGTTTTGGTTTGAACGAAATGCTTGGAAAAAAAGAGTAAAAATTGGTAGATATTATAATGAAGGCTTATAATAAGAAACAAATATCGATATATATATATATATATATATATAAAAGATAAAACATAATATTTGTAAGCTATTTTTGTGCTAAAATTATTTTATATAAATGTTATATATGTTTTTATATATGTATATATTTAAATATTTTATTTAGAGATATATCATTCTTGGTACTCGTATACATTTTTATTACACACACACACACACACACACACACATATATATATAGTTAATAGGCATTGCATTGTGGATTTAACTGTTGTGTATCCAAGCGTACATCTCATACACTATTGTAAATTCATATATATTCATATATATATATATGAAATTACAATAGTGTATGAGATGTACGCTTGGATACACAACAGTTAAATCCACAATTCAATGCCTATTAACTTTTTTTTGATTAAAACTTCTTATTGATTTAATTGGTAGTATTATCTGCTACACTTAGAATTCAGACAAGATTGTTGCAAAATATCCATACATTGATCTTATCTTCAGTGTAGACTGGCGAGCAGGTAATAAATAGACAGCTGTACATGTTGGATGTCAGGACCCATAAAATGATAAACTTCCAGTATTTTATTGAAAATAAACCACGCCTTTCTTTAGTCCACTTTCACATGGACGAGTTCAGAACCAGAGAAAATGTTATACAGGAATTTATTACTTTCAAAACTTTGCGACATCTTCCCTCTACCCACTATCAATTTTGTTCTCGAAAGTCAAGATATTTTTTGTAGTCATATTTTAGTATTAGCACAAACAAATACTTATAATTAGTTAAAAATCTAGAAACTTTTAACACATTTTTATTTTGTATAACTTTTTTGAAAACTTTTGACTAAGGTAATTTGGGGTTCACGAGTGAAATATTTTATAAAAGTAGGCTAGTAGCTTAAAAAAGTTTACTGAATAAATTAAATTTGGTTTTATATCAATAAAAATTATTTTCATACTGTTATAAAAGTATGTATGTCTGTAAATTAATTTTAGTATCTAGATTAATTCTTTAGTTCTTATAATATAAAAATGCACATTTAGTTAAGTATAGCTTTAAATTTTCGTTTTTATGCACCAAGAGAATTTTTTTTTTTGTACATAGTGATTAAGATGTAAAATCACTAGCAATGGTCACATTGCAATAATTACTTATAAAATTACCGTGTTTACCAAACATGATCATTAGGGCTTAACTTTTAGAGTTTTCAAACCATGGTTTTGATATCGTCGTTTTTATCGTGCCAGCAAATCAGTGAAGCAGTTATTGTTTAAAAACGGTTAAAAGAAAGGCCTATTCAATGGGTCACCTTATTATAAGAAATAGCATATTGAGTGATGCAGTATAAGGCATAATGGAATATAAAAAAGGGCCAGAAAAATATCGAATACAACTGACTGAAGACCTCAAACACGGAAAGAAGATGAAGTTTCGGGGTCTAAAATAACGGAGTTTATAATTTGACATTCTCGATGACTCAATTTGAACAAGGCAATAGGCCTCTTGTAATACAGAGCACCTAATAAATAATAATAATAATAATAATAATAACAATTCAATTTCAATTTACTTTATTATAGTGCTGGCCAACAGTCGTGAGACCTATGATAGGCCTGCACTGAAAAAACTACAAGTACCTTACAAATAAGTATAATTACATGAGAAAATAAGATGATAATAATAATACTAATAACATATATACATATATAGAGAGAGAGAGAGAGAGAGAGAGAGAGAGATAGAAAGAAAGAAAATATAACATATACAATAATAATCATGTAACATTTTATAGATTCCCATCCGTTATTTATATTATGATACTAAAAATAACATTTACCAAATTATAGACTTGATGAATATGAAGAGGAAAAGGCTTGTTTACCCTAGGTGTTTCAAATCCTTAAAAATTTCAGGCTGTGGCTATTTTTGGTAATAAGGATTATTGAAGAACCGTATTTTTGACTTCCGAATTATCGATGTTCGACTCTAGTTGAGTTAGCAAAGAAGTATTTTGGTTTTGTATAACAGAACAAGCAGAAATGTACGAACATGGGTGGCACCTCGCTATCAAAAATCTCATCAAGTTTTGGGGGATTCTGTCTTTATTGTATTTGTATGTACTGCAAGTATTTTAAATATTAGTTTCGTTGAAATACGCAAATTACTAATTTCAGAAACATGTTCAAGATGTTACATAATACTACAAAAATGAAGCACAAGAATTTTTATATATATATATATATATACCAAGAATTTATATATACCAAGAATTTATATATACCAAGAATCTATATATTTATATATATACTTGGTATTTATACTATGGATGCTGCATTTTTGTAGTGCTATGTAACATCTAGAACATGATTCTAAAATTAAGTATTTGCGTATTTCAACGAAAATAATATTAAAAATACTTTCAGTACATACAAATACAATAAAGACAAAATCCCCCAAAATTTGATGAGATTTTTTATATCGAGGTGCCACCCTTTGTCGTACATTTCTGCTTGTTCTGTTAAACAAAACATATATATATATATATATATATATATATATATATANATATATATATATATATATATATATATATATATATATATATATGCCAGGATAGCCCAGTATGCGGATCAGAAAGTGATGCATGAAATTGTAGATAGAAACTGAGGAGCTTTTATGAGTTTATTTAAGAAGGCAATAGGGTGACCTGGTGGTCTAGGGGTCAGGTGTCGGGCTTTTGTGCTGGGGTCTGGGGTTCAATCCTAGGTCCCGGCATAGATTTATCTGGAAACCAAACCCTTCCTTCACCTCTGACAAGACTTGTATTAATCACGACTTGTATTAATCACAACTTGTGAATGAGTGGAATGCTAAGCCTCCACCGTGGTTCGGATTTCACGTTAAACTGTAGGTCCTCCATTTCTTCTCACAATCACCCTACAACAACACATTGGCGTAAGTGTGTGTAACCCAAACGGGCAGTAATACGTGGTACTAATAATAATAATAATAATAAGGTAATACAATATACGAATAAAAATAGTCTTCAAATTGTACAATGAAAGTAAAGAATCTGTCAATCCTTCAATCGGTCCACGGTCGAAAAACATCTTTCCACCCGACGACACAACTCTCTCTTCCTCTATCAGCTCACTTGGTTGGCTCCCAGACGCAAATATCTAGCATATTCCTCCTTACGAATCCAACAAAATCTTGCTTCTCGTTAACAAGTAAAAAGACCTCACACTCCTTTTTTTTTAATCATGTCAAATTATTCAGTTGACTCTGAAAATAATATTTTAATAAAATAAAAATTCAACTAATTCCTAAAACATAAATTTTAATTATAATGTAAGCAACCGGGTGATTATTGCAAGTGTTAATTGTTAATCTAGTTCATGTTATGCAATATAATATGAAGTGTGGCATTTCAATGTTAGAAATCGCATATGGTTGTCAAACATGTGCCAGGATTGGGCTCATTCTGATTCAGCTGTAGTTAGCGCAATAGTGGCGTGTTTCTCTTTTAGGACATGGAGAAAGCCTCCTTTTTAAGTTATTGTAATGGTACAGCAAAATCTCTCGTGGCATCTGTTTGTTTTTCGTTTGTCTTCGTGTAGTAAGATGGACAAGTAGAGTGAGTTCTCAGTAGGAACACAGAGTTCAAGTCTACACATCCACACCACATGTGTTTATTATGGTTAACTTAGCTTATAGCGCCATGGATAAGTGTTGTCTTATAAGTCGATAGGTAATTCACGAATAAGGACTTTGGTTTGTATGGCGAGTTAGGTTTTCCTTCTTGAAAATAATGAACGACATGTTTGCCAACCATGTATTTTTATAAATTACTCCTGATTCGTAGGTGACCTGGTGGTCTAGGGGTAAGGTGTCCGACTTCTGTGCTGGCGGCCGGGGTTCAATCCTTGGTCCCGGTATAGATTTATCTGATTACCAAACCCTTCCTTCACCTCTGACAAGATATCTTGTGAATGTGGGGAATGCCGGGCCTCCACCGTGGTTCGGATTCCACGTTAAACTGTGGGTCCTCCATTTCATCTCACAATCACCCTACCATACACATTAGAGTAAGTGCGTACAACCCGAACGGGTAGTAAGACGCGGTGCTAATAATAATAATACTCCTGATTCATAGACTACTATTATCACACTATTACCATTGTACTACCTCTACAAACACTATGCAATTTACATCAATTTCAAGATGCTCATGTATAATTGGTTTCCGCTTACTCCTGCCCTTAGAAAATCCTGAATAACCACTTGACCAGATTGCCCAAACTAGGGGTGCAAATATGGGGAATAAGTGACACATTACATTGTGTGTCGACATTGAGGGTTAAGCTCCTTACATTTGGCGTTAGAGTGAGATAGAAAATTTATATATGATGTCAGAAGTAAGGGTGACTCGTACCTTAACTTTATTTGTAAATTTAATAGATAGGAGTTCACTGTTTCAATAAAATATTCTCAAGGATGTAAACCTTTCAGAGGTATTTTCTAATGGCTTGTACATATTGTTCATTTTGTAGTTTAAAGGTTGTGGAAGTAGACAGTTGATTATCAGCAACAACATAATTTACTTCCAAACAATAGAATCAATAACATCCACGATATGTTTAATTAGTTCAGTGCCGAGTAAGCTGTAATTGCACATAATAAAACCATAATTATTATCATCCAAAAGGACCTAATTGCTGTTTATTGACTTGGTCACTAGATGATTGAGGGATAATATATCACCTCCTAGTGGTTAAATACGTCAGTCTTTGTTCTAGCAAGAAGGAGCTCGTATGTGGTTACGCTCGCGGGCCGTCTTAATGGCGGAGGCTAGATTTTCGGTTTTACTGATTTAGTTTTCAAACATTAGCTCGAAGGAAGCTCTCTTTTATTTAGGGTCAAAAGGGTCAAGATCAGTGGTACAGTTAATTGATACATAGAGGTAGTGTATGAAGGCCACGGTGCAATGGCATGGGCAAGCACTAGCGGAGGCGAGTGGGCCTGTCGGGTATCGACCCAGGTCATACTTACTTTAGTATAAGTTGCTAACACATCGATCTCATTTCTAAACAATTTATTTATTCAAACATAAGCATGATCACATTTTAATACGTTTGTCATATACTCTATCCAGTTATTTTATAATAAAACTCTTAAAAACCAGTTTTTATTCACTTATCTTGATCGCTTCCTTACCCTTCCCCTGCTACCATACCGAAAAGAATAAGTGGTGGCAGGCAGCGACAATAAGTGAGCTACCTGTCTTGTATCGTCTACACTTATAGATCTGCTCAAGATAATAAGATATTATGATTTGGTAAACCTTAAGTATAATTGTAAAATTTGTATTAAAATTTTAAATAGTAAAAAAGTAGGAATCAATAAACTTCAAACTTATAGCTAAATATTGAGAGCTAAGACTTAAATATGATAATCTAGAAAATAACAAATTTACGTTCAAATGTTAAGTTGTTATTAAAGTGAATACTATATAATGTGTTACTGAAAATTAATTAAAAATAGAAAAAATACTAGAAAATTTTTGGAGATAAATATGAACAATTAGAGATAGATAAATTCTTCGTAAACTTATACAATGGTCAAACGAGTTGATGGATAGTTTAAAACATAGGTTAACACGTTAAAATATGAATACACAAATATAACACAATATAACGTGATATGAACATACAGATTAAAGTCAAAACTTATTTTTAAATCATTCAGAATAAAATTAGTTTAACATTAGCAAAGTTTATTTAGATAATGTGGAAATGTGATATAATATAGAATTAAAAAAGTATGGTTATGTTGGTCTAAGGCTTATCTGTATTGATGTCCCATTACTTCTTTGAGATCCAGCACTGGAAAAAGTGTCTGGACTGTTAACATCTAGCAGTCATAAAAACACCTTACGTTTTTCACAACGACAATTATCCATGAACATGGTACTAATGTACCGAAACATGTCGAATTGAAAAAGTTCATACACTTTTTCCAGTGCTAGATCTCAAAGGAGTAATGGGGCATCGATACATATAAGACTTAAACCAACATAATCATACATTTTTAATTATATATTATATCATACATACTTCATCATAATCTAAATCAAATTTGCTGAGGTTAACCTAATTTTATTCTTAATGATTTCAAAATAATTTTTTTACTGTAATGTGTATGTTCATCTCACGTTATATTGGTTGTTATATTTTATGTATTCATATTTTAACGTGTTAACTAACCTATATGTGTTAGACTATTAATCAACTAGTTTGATCATTGTTAAAGTTGATGAAGTATTTTTATTTACTCTAATTATTCATATTCATACCTAATGTTCCTCTAAAAGTTTTCTAATTTAAAAAAAAATTGTTTTAATATCACATTATATAGTATCCACTTTAATAACAACTTAACTTTTGAACGTAAATTTGTTATTTTCTAGATTAACATATCTAAGTCTTAACTCTCAATTTAACTACTTCTTACTTAAGACTTGATCATATAGGATGTTTTCTAAAATTCTTTATAGCTAGATAGTTGTTGCTTACCCCCTGTCTCTGTGGGCTTTCTTATCAGGGTGGATTAATGGGTTGGGTTAGGTAGCGTCAACATAAGTTTGTGCGCTCGCTTAATCATTTATAGGAATCTATTATACTAATAAAAATATACAGATGTGATGTAGTTTAAACAGTTTTAGTTTATGATTTCTTGTGTTTGTCCAGATGTAAATACTCTAACGTGGCCCTAGGTATACTTAGAGTTAAGGAGAAGGGTTAGGTCATCTCTCCCGTGCAGTATATGGACTTACTGCATGCAATCAGGATAATCTCCTAAACACAAGTCATTGACTTGACAGCAATAGGATACAGGGCACGAGAAGGGACCTCTGGAATCAAATTGATAGTCCTGCTTCCCTCCCGGCTAGCTGATGATCACGAACCTCGATTTTATATAGTACTGAAATTGACTTTTTCCCATCTGAGTTTGTGTTTATTTCTCCACATTCTTTTAATATTCGCCATAACATTTGCTTTACTAAATAAACATGATTTTACGTGAATGTAGAGCTATTGATTTTAAACGAATTATATAAGCAAGTTTGGTACTACATCATACTTCTACAAGCTTGCGCAAGAAAGTTTACAAGCTATAACATAACATAATTATTTGCAAACAATAGAGCTGCGTTTGAAACCATGTGTGTTTGTGTGTATATATGTATATTATAGTAGGTGACCTGGCGGTCTAGGGGTAAGGTGTTGGACTTCTGTGCTGGCGGCCGGGGTTCAATCCTCGGTCCCGGCACAGATTTATCCGGTTACCAAAACCTTCCTTCACCTCTGACAAGACATCTTGTGAATGTGGGGAATTCCAGGCCTCCACCGTGGTTCGGATTCCACGTTAAACTGTAGGACCTTCATTTCATCTCACAATCACCCTACCATTACACATTAGCGTAAGTGCGTATAACCCGAACGTGTAGTAAGACGCGGTGCTAATAATAATAATAATAATGTATATTATATATACATATATATGTATATTATATATTATATGTATATTATATATACATATATATGTATGTAGGAGCCTGATATTTTAAAGTGTATTCCAGCAAGACGCTGATCCAAACTTGCTCATTCCTTGGAAGTCAAGCAATGTACAAGTTTAATACCCTGCTTAGAATGGTTTACTTGTCAGAGTTTTTCAATAAGTTAAAATCATGATATTTCTCGGGCCATACATTTAATTCAATATGGCTGTAATTTTGAACGTTATTAGATTATACTTTTGTATTTAAAAAAAACGAGGGTAGTGAAAAGTAATTTGATTTTATATATTGTATTCTATTGATATATTTCAGTGAAATTAAAAAAATGTAAATATTAAACGATTATTATTTTTCTTACTACTTAAAATAGAAATTGCAATTCTTGAAAACTTACAAAAGAATGAAAAGATTAATAAAAAGCAAAGAACTCCACTATTACTATAAATAATGCACAAACAATAATCCAGGCAAATATCAACTGGCGAGATATCGGCTGCTGTTGGGTGGAGGGGAAAAGAGGGTTGAGTCACTCTGAGACACCCTGTCGCCCGGCCACCTGCGTTTTTTAAGGTTTAAAGTAAGAATGTGTTATATAGCTCAGCCGTTATTTGGTGGCACTTGGAGGGAGATATTCTGGGTTTAGAGTGGGGGACGCACACCTCTTGAGGGTAAGTTCGCACTATGGATGTGGTATCGAATGAAAAATAACGTTAAAAGTATCGGTATAGAAATTTAAATTGGATTTTTTTGTCTAGTTATAATAATCTCAACTTTTGCATCATAAATGTATTTTCCTATCACACTGAAAATTATAATCATTTCATTATATTATAGTTTACTTATGTTTATCGTGACACTCGCCGTTTATATTGCTTTCTCAAGATATATTATTATTAGGTAACTATTGACAAACAATATAAAAATGGACGTCCTGCCCTACTTCATCGGCTTAAACAACGCACATAAGCTTGTCTGCTTAGTCTGCTTGGGGCACCCTCTAATTAACTGAGTTAATTGAGCTCCAGGAGAGCTTATTTTGTTTAGTTTGTGATGACCTTGCTCATTGATAAAGGGTTAGGTTACCGTAGCCTGATTTTGGTTGGAAGAACATTTTAGAAAATTCACACATATTTCTTTGAGGCTAACAATGATACCATATTAATACATTATTTGTGTTATTTTATGGTTATCGATACGATATATCTAAAGGGACAACTCCAGATAGCATGACTTGATGTATGAACTTATTAAAATGTTTTAGTAACCTTAATAACAAACTTCTACTGTTATTCCTACCAAAATCATACTTTAAGCTAGTCGCTACTTGCCCCTTCACCCAGTCAAATATCAGGCTGTATGATAAACCAAGATTAAATAACAACTATGAATTATCAAGAGTTAAAAGAGATTGGCTGCTAGAGTTTCTTCCTGCTTGTTATGCAGAAAATGAGTGAAAGTTGAGAAATATTGTAATTTATTCTTCCTCCACAGTGCACCGTAGTAAACGTTTAATCCTAGCATGAATGAAGTTAGCAAAAAGTTATTTCCTTTATGTTCACATCCCTAGCTCGCACTCGCTTATAAACACACGATGTAAATGACACCTAGGACAGAGTAACCCTTGGATTGTATCTTCCACCACCACTGATTAGAGACTGAAGATCTATCTGGCCTTTCAAGCTCAGATGCCTCTACCAACCTTCTGGAACATACGACCCATCTCCATTAATACAGTAGTTGGACTTTCAATCATCCGCGGGACAATCTGCGGAGCTTGGCGGGCTGGATGTGGCCCACGGGCTGCTGATTTAATAGCCCTGGCTTACTATATCCTGTTGGTGAGTGAGCCTCGTGCTACTGGTGAAACTTGTATACTTGTTGGAATGTCGAGATAAGTGAGTTTCAAGTTTAAATGAGTAAAACCTTGATAAAGTGATTGGTTGTCTATATAATCAGGGCGGAGCTTCACCCCAAATATAAGAAAAGCACAGCTCTAAGATATAGTCCTAGGGAACTCCTAAAACAACAATCGACGAGTAGACATAAGAGACAAATCGTGATTCCCGCTGTTCCTATCGCGTGGAATCGTACTCGGGTATAGATAGTACACCAGGTCCAATCTGTGTTGTGACTGCTCCCTTGTCAAAATACCATGTTATTCATGTAATCATTGTAATATAGTTGAGCTGTAGACAATAAATATACGTGATATTGTGGCATCCGACAGTACTTAACCCATACAGCTCACCCAACCCTCTAGGACTACCTCTCGTGGTCCATCCTAGGCATGTGCTCGCGGTGCCACGGTAGAGCTGTAGCTAGGGGTTACTATCGTGCATCATATATATATATATATATATAGAGAGAGAGAGAGAGAGAGAGAGAGAGGTCTTTATTCCTATAATACAATTTGAGTATCATGTGTCTTATTAAGGTTAAATACATATAGTTTTATTCTTTTAAGGAGGTCTTTGCAATGAGATATTGATTATTATGCTTTTTGCTGGACAAAGAGGTTCCTATTTTCTCAAAGTTTTTGTAGCAGTCTTTATTATTCAATTTAACTTGAGATTTGTACGGATGTCGACGTTTAATGGCTCCCTGAACACGAAAACAGGTTTTTGCGATGTCATCTATCTGTATGTTTGTATCTTGGTCTAGAGCCAAACCGATTTTAACGATTGGGCTAGTATATACGATTTTCATAGGAGTATACCAAGTAATTTTTTGAAATAGGCATATAACCATAAATTTAAGATTAGAAAAAAGAAGAATTTGATTTTCTCAAAATAGACGCAAAACATTTTGTTTAAAATTTGTCTCCATTTATCTGTTTATTATTAAAGACAAATGGAATTATCATTTTCTCATGAAGTGACTTAGAGTGTACTTTACATAACAGATATCTATGTATCATATTTATACAACTCTCTATGAAATGAAAAAAACCTATCACTGTTAAGATGTAGGTCTGTTAAAGATCAAAATTTTATCTGTAAAAATATTTTACAAGCAAATAAAATTATTTTTAATATATAGGTCTAAGAAATGAAAATTTGAAAATGTACATAAATATTAATATGTTTTTTGGTGAAATGTGATGCTTCATTATGTTTTAGTAATAATGTTTACTGTTCGTTTCACTTTTCTCATTATTGATCTTAGGCAGATATTGATGCAGCTAGCTGTATGAAAGGTGGAGTAGAGGAGTGGAAGGGAGGAGGCTACATAATGATGAGTTACGTAACCTTAACCAATAATAAGACATTGTAAGGACAGTCAAATCTCGCAAATTATGGTGGGCAGGACACGCAGCACGAATGGAATACTCTAGAACCGTGTTCAGGGTATTGACTGGTAAACCCAATGAGACGAGACCAAGATGCAGAAGGGAGGGACATTATATGAGCCTAAAGGACTGAATTAAAATAGCTCATGGTAGGAATAGGTGACATACTTTTGTAAGTGCGCTAATTCATTTTCGAGATACTACCTAGTATTCAAGAGTAGGTAAGTAAGCTGTATGAAGAACGTTATTTTACTAATTTTACTTAAATTGAAATTAAAATAAGTGTTGAAAGATGAATAAAAGGGCAAGGACTACACACCTACCAGATAATTGTAGGCCTCAAAGTTCACAAATAAAACACAATAAAACACTTAGCTATGCAAGTTTCAATGTGCCATACATCGAAAATTACATAATTATCTGTTTTGTTGTGTTTTAATCGTCAACTTGAAGGCCTCCGATTTTCTGATAATTGTGCAGGCCTTGCTATTCTATTCTCCTTTCAATGTTTATTTTAATATAGCCATTTGGTACATTTTTCCTTTGTTTACATAAATTAATTTTATAAAAAGATATTTTCTATCCCAGAAATTGAAACTTTTTTTTAACGTATTTCATTCGGTTTCATTTACTGTTCAACCGTTTGGTTTTGTTTCTATAATTAGAGTATTTGAGTTATTTTTCTTTTAGCTTATGTTATTTTAAGAAAAATTAAATATTTAATAATTTTAAGTTTAAGTTTACCAAATGTTCTAAGATAAATTAAAAACTAGGCCTACTTGAAAAAGATTGCGCTTTGTGATTTTAATAGGTGGCGGAAGAAAGGCGAAGGAAAGAAACGTGAATTTTAGTTTCAACGTCTAAATATAGTAATGATTTTTTTGAACCCGATAGTGTAGTAATGGGTACAATTTTCCAGAACAACCCTCTGTTTGACGTGTCTTTACGCAACACACAGTGCACCAACAACCGCGTTGTGGCTCTCTGCCTTGTCCATCTGACGCCACCATCATCTTGATCATCCACTCACACAAATCCCATTCTGACCAAAAGGATAACGATGGCCACATTTCCTCCCTCTCCAACTTCCGTTCAAAATTCGGTTCCTCGCTTCAATTGTATCTTGCCGCTGGTGAAGTCGTGACTTGCATTGCTCTGAAAAACACCCTGTTCCACGTATCCACAGAGAACGAGCCATTTCAAGGGATCTCAACGCAGTCTTTCTCTGATGAAATAGTGAGGTCTTTCAACTCCTTCGAGAATGGCGTGTTGGCCGCCAATAACGTATCAGTTTCCTCAGAGAGGACTCAAAATATTGGGTGTTCGATTCTTAGAGCAGGGTTAGCTCAGGGGAAGTATTGCCGAATTGATTTGCTGTCGCTTGTTTTTTGAACATCTTTCAATAACCTTGAAAATGACTTCATCTACAATTTTTCATTTACATCAATCCACTATGGCGCAGCTTATAAGATAAAACCATAATGTAATCCATCAAAATGATAATGTTAACTTTCAGGGTAAATGGAGTGTACATATTCTATTGTTTATGAGGCCATTTAATGAGGCTACGCATTATAAAATCTAATAATTGATTTTTATAGTCCATGCAGTATAGTTATTTCCAAAGAAAAAAATAATACATTACATACTGTAAATTGCTCACTGTACAGTTTTCAAAATACTCAAAACAATATGCAAATAAAGTGATATGTGTACAGGAATAATTATGTACAATATATTTAATAAATTTAGCCTGATGACTAAAGCTAAAGATAATATAATACGGTGCTAAATTGACACTGCTGTAAATCCTTAAACATACATTAATGACCAAAATAAATAGTACCTTTAAACACTAAGGACGTCTTATGTATACAAAATTGTTTTTATTTACCTCAAAGTAAACAAAATAGCTTTTATCAATGATATCAAAACCTTAAACACAATTTATTTAGTATGAAAATAATATAAATAAATGAAGACTGTGTCATTATGAATTTTATTTTAAAGATTAATTATTGTTATTTCTATATTTTTTAGTCATTTTGTTTCCCTCTCTTATAACATAGTGTGTTCAATAAATGGAACATTTTACCTATCAGGGGAAGGTGGTTACTCAAGACAAGCTCATTCCAAGTATCTGTACTGTAAATTATTATTATTAGCACCACGTCTTACGATCCGTTTGAGTTAAGCTAATTTGTAATGGTACGGTGATTATGAGATTAAATAGAGAACCTACAGTTTAACGTGGGGTCCGAACCACAGTGGAGGCCTGGAATTCCACACATTCACAAGTTGTGTTGAATACACGTCTGGTCAGATGTGAAGGCTGGGTTTAGCAATCAGATAAATCTGTGCCAGGACCGAGGATTGAATCCATGACCCCCAGCCAAGAAGTCTGACACCTTACCATTAGATCACCAGGTCACCCTTGTTCTGTAAAATATATGGATTTGTACTATAATTTTGATCTACTATTGAGGGATTACTATGAAATGTATGCATCTTTAGCACTGTCTAAATCCATGATTGAGAAATTGTTTCCCCATAAAAGCCCATATTATTTGACAGGGAGAATTTAAACTGCCTGCTATAAAAAATAAATCAGACATTTAGAGATGTCCTTTAAGAGGGGATTCATAGAACTATAATTTTTATAATAAAATATAGCCTAATTTAGATGGCTATTTAATGAATACTTTGTGATTTATTACTTTAATTTTATGTTTGCTTAGATTAATCAAAACATATTTTTACTTTAATTTCAATATTTTAAATGTTTTAATTACAATTAAAATTGATTTTTATTAATTTTAATAGCGTTTAAACATTATCGTAATATATAATACCCCTTTAAAACTTAAATTAAAATTTTAAATTAGCTATAATTGTTTTCATAGAAATGTATTATTTGTTGTTGTAAGCGTAACCAGTTTTACTGTTGTAGGTCTTGTGATGGTTGGTCAGGAATTTGATAAAGACAACTATTATTATTACGTTAAAGTTAAGTTTAACTAAATGTTTTAAAATGTTGGGTGAGCACAGAAATTGAATAAGAAACTAATTTAACCAAATAGCTAAAAACAATATAAACACAATCTTAGCGCTTTAAATAATAGTATCCAAATGTAAAAAGTATAAAATCTATTAACTATGCCAGAAAAAGTATGTAATGAAAGTTATCTTCCAAATAATATAAACTTTCTTAAATTGATGTTAATTTAAATGTATACCATTGTTGTATAACTAGCTATGATTGCGGATAGATTTGATTTAACTGACGCTTTCACTGATTTGCAGATTATTTACTTTCCAAAAATTCAATTTTTCTCCCTGCCATGCCCAGTGGCTTTCTTGCACAAACTTCGAAACTCCGGGACGTCAGGAGTAGAGGTATAAATGAGAACTTTCTACCATAAGTTTAACAATGTACCACCTCACCCACTTGTTTGGCTTAAGATTATTTGTTTTATGTTTGAGTGGGTTTTTCTTAAAGAAGTATATAAATGTTATCCTTATTTGAGAAAGCGTTTTACCTCCATGGCGTGGAGGATCCAGGTTAAAAGATGAATTCATTTTTTTCCCCCAAAAATAATATTTTCTCATACAATACTGACACATTATGATGCGAATCAATTTTATTCTTACCGGAGGAAGTAAGACAGAACTCTCATTTCTAACTTCACTATAAAGGTTTTATTCCCATATTAGGATGTCGAGCAAAGCAGGCTCGGTTGTTTAGGATTTAAATAAACAATAATTAACCCACGATAAGTTTAAACATTTAATAAAATAGTTTTACAAATACCACGTTATAATATTTAAAGCGTCTTTATTTTCTATTAAAACCCTAATGGAATAAAGATGGTGTATAGCAAACTTCTAGATACTGGAATTTAATACTACTTAAAAATATGTTTAGGAGTGGGTTTGTAATCGATTCCAGGAATATTTTTACATTCAATACCTATATTAAAGTCAATCTATCATCCAGTTAATTGGTCAGTAGTTATAAGCTATACAATTATTGCAATTACTAAGAATATTGGAAAAAAACTACTAAACATGATCAATTATATGGTCAAGATAAAACGGTTGTGTCGCGGATGACTTAGAATCAATTTTAGCTCAAGGGCATGGAGAGTAACACTTTAACTTCATCATCGTCCATAGTTGGGCAAGATATGCCGCCACAAGAGACGTGGCTCGATTACCAAAAGGCAATGAAAAATGGCTTAATTATTTTGTTCACACTGGCCTGATGACCCTTACAGTTTGCCAGAGTTATTTTGTACAATTGTATAGTATAGGCAAATTCTCGATCATTATGACAGTGAAATGTCACAGAAAATAATATCCGTTTTATTTAAAGCCTTACTACAATATCAATCCTAAAAACAATCCATTAATGCTCATTGTTAGTTACGTAACTTGTATTGACATGCATATTTCACGAAATGAAATGGTAACTGCCAAATATCGCCACACAGACCGTCAGACATTTGATTGGTTTTTAGGGTTTTTAACCAATATCCTTTGCATGTTATGATAATATTAACAATAATGTATTGAATATACTGTCATTGGAAGAATTAACTTTTACTTAAAAAAGTTTCTAATCATTCTAAACATTGTTCATCATAACTCTTTCCCCCTCCAAGGCCCCCTCCCCTAATAAAACTTGTTCAATTATTTATATTGAATACAATAGGCTGAAGAAAAACCTATTATTATAAGAATGGGTTTATAATCCTCCATACTGCCTAACTCATTAATAACAGTGTATATCTCCTGATGCACATAGAATTCAACCATATTAATTTCACTGATAATGTTCATAACAGAAGCATAATGAATAATGGACAATTCATAAACTTAGTAGGATAATTAGAATTCGAGGAGATATTCTAGTCAATTAGGATAAACATTTGACGGAAAATATATTCTAGTCGTTCTTGAAAATAGTTGTCCATAAGCCAAATTTTTTCTTTGTTAATACGTTTTTTTCTTTTAATTTTAGCTTCAATGACTATGATTATAAGTGTGATTGAAAATAAAGTGGAGATAAAACATTCCAATCTCTGTTGTTGAGATGTACCCTAGTTTTAACATAATATTTATGAAATTAATAAAATCAGAACCTAATAATAAAATTATATCTTAATTAGTATCGCAGGAAAAAATAAGATTACTATGTTTCAAACTATTGAAGCTAATTATTAAAGTTATTTCCCGGGAGAACCCTTGGAGGAAGCATTATTAGGAGTCTTACCTCTTCTATTTAAATAATGATTACTACATGCGTCTTTAGTTTACTGCTGAGGACGGGGAGATCAAAGTTCGAATCTCCCTCGGGTGAACTGAGGTTTATTTTCCCTAGATGTTTTTCCACTCTCCCTCCACGTAAATTCGGGTTCACTTCCTCTATATTCAAACTTCCTAATTCCTAAATCATTAGCTTAATTAGTACTTAAGCATATAACCCGAACGGGTAGTAAGACGTGGTGCTAAGTATAATTTTCTAATTATTTTATCGTGTATTTATTTTTATTATAAACTACGTTCTGTAATGTTTTATTACTCATTATTAGTAATAAACTAAGAATTAATACAAACACAACATAATTGTGTCGATGGTGGACTGGACACTTTTGATGTGAAAAATTGTAGATTTAGAACGTTCGAGTCGACTAGAAGAAATATGAAAACAGTTGAATTGAAGAGGGTGGACTCAACCCGAAGAAATTTTAAGCCAGTGGATAGGCCACTTCATAGTTTTATATAAATTTTAAATAAATACAATAAATCGACAGCAAATTACTATTCAGTACAAGCCATCCAGATGAACGTTAGATACTTTGTCAGGTAAGAGCGAGGAAAAATTAACTCTTGGTAAGAGGGAGAGAAAGGTTAGGCTAGGTTAAGTTGCTTTAGGTTAAGATAGGTTAGGTTTGTTTGGGCTCAACATACCTAGGGAGGGAAATAACACTGCAAGCTAGTAGAAACCAATCATCCTTGGGAAGAAAATAATGGTCCGAGGTAGTAATACCAAGTCTACCTGGGGTCAAAAGCAGTACCCAATCCACAAGTTATATCCTAATTGCAGACAGTCTAGATGGCAAACAGGGCCAAATTTGTCCAAATTGAACGCACCCAAAATGTTATGGCAGCCTAAATACCCAATGTCCATATTGCGAACAAGTAAGAAAGCAACTCGAGGAAAGTCCTATGTGGTGGTGACATGGGTGGAAGAGGTTACTGGCAAAACCCACCGGCCACCGGGGCTTTCCTCTTGACCAAGCCTACCCTAGCCTAGCCTAACCTAGCCTGACATAGCCTAATCTAACCTAGAAATACTCGTGTATGTAATTTAGTTCAATTAAAACTGACGAGGTTGAAAGACCGTACAACTTTTAGGTCCCCTTGGGCTGCACCTGTTATCAAATTCGGGGCAGGATTGCATATCAACATGGCATGTCCTCAATCTGGACCCTCCCCATGTATAAAAAATCTCATCTTTGAAATCAAGACTGTTTGGAATCAGGAGGCCACCAGTCCACCTACATCCACCTAATTGCTTCGCGTTAACCTAATCTTGACTCCGACATGCAAACTTCTTATAATCCCTGCTTTCTAACAAATTCTTAATTGCGTAACTCCTTCCCCTTTATGACCACATGTTTTTAAAAGCGTTTATCTCGTTGGGTTATAACTTTATTTTAGTGCTTACCCGTCTTGGTGGCGTAGTTAGCTAACGCACAAGCGTCATGTAG
The DNA here is from genome assembly GCA_901482245.1 of Timema douglasi. Classification (NCBI taxonomy): domain Eukaryota; kingdom Metazoa; phylum Arthropoda; class Insecta; order Phasmatodea; family Timematidae; genus Timema; species Timema douglasi. The sequence continues at coordinate 300,035 of CABEEJ010000276.1, forward strand.
AGCTAGACTGCTGAGGACGGGGAGTTCGATGTTTGAATCTCGCCTGGGTGAACTGGGAGTAGTTTTTTCTAGGTGGTTTTCCACTCTCCCTCCACGGAAATGCGGGTTCAATTAGTTTATATTCGAACTTTCCAATCCATAACCTAATAGCGCAATTAGTACTCTAGCGTATAGCCCAAATGTGTAGTAAGACGTAGTGCTAAGTATTAAGTATTATTATTTAAGCTTTTTGTGAAACTTTTCTTTTCTTGCTATTGTTTATAGCTTATGTAAGTAGGCACACGGTAAATTTGGTTATAATTTATTTATGAACTGTAGGTGTAGCTGTTATTTGTACAAGTATTCTATAAATTAAGTTAGTTATTTGATATATTATCAAGTTGACCCCAGGGAGTATTAACAAAATCTTAAATTATTGGTTTAAAATTGTGTTTAAAAACGCCAAAAGAAGGTTGACTCAAACACAATGTCAAAAATATATATTCTAAACAAGAGCTAAAGGCTGAAACATCTTTTGATTACTAAGATATAACTTCTCTATACACAATATTTGATTTAAAAAAATGAAATAAGTGTGATACGGATTTAAAAATTCGTTAGAGGGTTAACAAAATATAGTTACAACAGTTTATAATTTAGAGAAGAAATTATTTATTTTTTAATATTTCTGGCCCTATTTTATCTACTTTTTTAACGCTGCCATATTGAATTTTAATTTTTTGATATTTTATAGAGAATATTTGTTAATACATATCAGTAGAGCAAACTTTAGAGTTCTAAAATGCTTAGAAGTGTTCAAATGATTCATGCGGACAGATATCAATGCTATATCAAATCAAGAGGTTCGATATTTTGATGGACTCTTAATATAATTTCTTCTTGTACATATAATCAACTTAGCCATGAAAATCCCAAACCAAAGTTGACAACCAATAAATTAAAAAAACATAATGATTTTGAAATTAAATATTAACTAGCTCATAAACTTAGTGCACAAACGAACGCGATCCAAATAAAAAAACAATATTTGCCTAGGAGTAATCCTAATGTGTGAAAATAAATAAATACATTGTTACATCTTATAAAAAAAATAGTATAACAGTTTAACCAATATTCTTAGCATAGATCAAATAATAGGTTGTTAAAGAGTTAGATTAATACCTGAAATAACACGCCAAATTTCCAAATTTTTGCCCTAACATTTTTTTTATAATGTTTGTGAAATGTTGATCCCACTATTTCTTGTACATAATTTTCATATTTAAGACTTTCATCATTCTATGAATATCTGGCACGGTTGGGGGGAGGGGAAGTCTTTGTACGTTCTTGATTGCCATTGCCAATATTCAAATTTTCTTCTACAGATTCTTCTTCTTTTTAGATTGTTTTGGCAAATTTAAATCTTTTAACACATTGAGAAGTAGTTTTTTAATCAAGTTGAACATTTCGAAATTCCCTGTTTCGCCAACCTACAATTCTTTTAAATTTCAAATATACATGAATCATTGGCATATTTGGAATAATCTCACTATATTACGGGCATATATTAATTGTCTATATCTCTTCAAAGTATACAGTGGTTTGGGCTTGACTGAGCAATAGACAGCCAAATTTCAATTCATTATATTTTATGATTTAATCTTAGTAAGTCTCTTGGATTTGGAGTTATAGTGACTACACACATACTCACAAACATATATATATTTATATTTATATATATACATACAGAGAAATAAACAACTATACAACTTATATTATTTACATGATGATTTATTAGTGGTTTTCATTGTCAGGTTTCTCATAGTTAATGAAATAGGACTTATTATGAACTAAAACGTAGTGTCCTATTACCGTACTATTCTTTCAAAAGGACCGTAATGTATAACATATATCTAGGAACCCTTAAAACTTGGTCCAAAGAAAATCCAATTAACATAAGCAGAAACAAAGGCAAAAAAGTATATTTTTTTGGCCGCCATATTGAAACAAAATGATGGACAGTTATGTTTCTTGATAATTTTGTTAAACTATTTATTTTAATGTTAATGCTAACAGTCCCTCCATGTAAGATAATCATTTTTAAAGTGCTTGCTTTTTTTTTATTAAATTTAGGTATTTTCACTGATTTTTTTTGTTTTGTATGTAAATAATGTTTATTTAGTTTTGTTTCTTTGATAGTTAACCTAAATTATGTATTTGTGTTGCTCATTACAACATGCCTACACGTAAAAGAGCCACTGGTAGCGTGTTCGTATTTGTGTCCTATATATATGTATTTTTATGTAATTTCAAGTTCTCGTTTATGAATTAGTTTTATCTAGTTTTATTACTTGTTACTAAATCAATTTGGTGTGATAGGAAGCTTACTATAGGGTGCTTCTTTTAATGAATTTCATTATTGTTTCTTAGATAGAAGATATTTACATATAGTAAGACTGATATTCGTTTACGCATTGAAATTTGATGAAGTTCTTCTTTTTCCTGGATAGTATAGAATATTTAAAAGGTACCAAATAATCCATTTTTAGAAGGTTTGTTTTTCTGTAGTTTTTTTCCCCCCAGTAACCGCAAAACTACTCTTTGAGTAGAAACAGAAATTCTTCTGTTGTGTCTCCCCCAGTAAACTCAAAACTACTCTTTGAGTAGAAACAGTAATTCTTCTGTTGTGTCCTTATCTTTCAAGATAGGATTACTATACTAATCTATCTATATACCTTACCGATATTTCATCAGCAAGCGAATTAGCGTCGAAAAAAAAGGTGTAAGTAGTGAACATTTGTCGTGGGTGGTATTGCGGGTACATAAGATGGCAAGTGATATGTGCAGGGATGTGAAGTGGAAGGGGTTAGGGATATGTCAAATATGGTAAACGATTCTTCTTACGCACATAAAACACAGCTTTCAAATAAGCTTAATTCTTTTCTAGCATTAAAACTTGTCGAATGTTGTGATGAATTTTTTAATGTGAGTGAAAGCGCGATCAAATACTAGTTTCCAAAGAATTTTCCTTGAATAATCACCTCACTGAAATTCAGACCTTGATATCTTGCCATTGGTGGTCTGTGCTAAACCTTGTTAATTCTAAAGATAATTTTTTCTTTAGCTAATAAAATTTGAGTTTTAAAAATATGCGATTGGAAAAAGGTTTAAGTCTCACCTGTCCAAATATTCCAAAATTGTACAGTTTTTATTTAAATACAGTTCTAACGTTACTTAATATATTGAAGACTTTGACTCTTATATCTGATACATAGATGCATTGACAAGGTTGACCAATCGCAGGGTAGAAGATTAGGAAGGTGGAAGGGGGGAAGGTTATAAGGGGGNCCTAAGTTCTAGCCAAGATATTCAGAAGACTCTGGCTTTTCAGATTAGGATATAAATAACTTTTTTGACAGTTACAAAATCATTTAAAATATTTTTTAAACTTTAAAACGTGTTATTTATTGCAAACACATTTGAGAAATACTATCAATGCTTATAAAAATACTAATAATAGTAAAATATTATACATTTTTTACTTGCAGCAAATGTGTTTATATTTTATAAGTCTCACTTCCTACTAAAACGAGTGAAGAAAAAGTTGTATTTTTTAATTTACAGAAATGAATAATGTTAGCTTACTAAACAAAATTTAACATCTAGGAAAAGTAAATCACTCTAACTTACACAATTTTTAATTAATTAACATTAGTTTACACTACACCCTAAACTCACCAAACTATAAACATTAGCACATCGCGGTATTTATAATACACACTAATCTCCAGATAGGTGGTTCTCAAATTGCCACTATTTATATTTTCACAAACCTCAACCAGTTGGAGGTTGATAGCTCAATCCTCTCCCAATCCCTCTATTGATACTGTGACAACCCTTTGACTCTTATTCCTGCGCGGATCCATTGGAGATGTGTTTTTGGAACTACATTTTGAATAGCTTCAAGTAAAAAGGTTTTGACCTTTCCTAATCCCAAAGACCTACCCACGTTCACAGCTCTCCACATATTCACTAATTATTTCCATTTCATTTGTCGCTATTTAGTCTTAGTCTACCCATTTTTGTTGCTTGATTAATGAACACTTCCAGGTTTCTTTTGGACCATAAATAAGGAAATATTAATTTTGCCCACTTTTGAAGAGGAGGGTGTTTGAACTACCAAACATCACCCTCCCTCCTAGCTATAATATTGCATTAAAAGTGAGTACATTGTAATTTAAAAAAAATTAAGAAGCAAACCACGCTGACTGTTGATCTTTTAGACACTGCTTTGCTCGCTAATGAAATAGTCTGATAGTACACAGTTTATCCTGTTTCATGTAAATAAGAAGTAGGTACTTCTACTTAGAGGTGCCAGCCTTATAGGTATCTGATGTGTCCATGTAAGTATCTATTCTATAGAGTTTGGGGCGATACACGTCGACGGAGATATCGTTCTGCCATTTGAAATTAAATAAATAAGTACAGCATTAATGATAACCGTAAACTTACCATACCTCTTCCAAACCAGGTATCTTCTAAGCTCACCCAGTCTTTAGACGTGCAGTGTTTTATATGCTTAGGAGGTAAAGTATGACGTTGTACTCGTACCTTTTATCAAAATCATTTTTGGGGAAAAATTCATATAGGTCTAAATTGAAATATATTTTTTCAACCCTTCTTTCAGCATGATGCAATAACTCACATGTTAGAGAGCAATTTACTTTTAGGCTTGGTTAAAAACGTGATTCATAAACTTCGTGTTTACTTATGTTAATGCCCGATACAAGAAACTGTACAAGACTTATAAAAGGCAATTCATTGTTGATTGAAAATGTTTTCAAACTGTTGGTGATCATTGCTCGACAAGGCTAAAGTATAATCCACCAGGATTCAGATTAAGACGGAACCAAGTCAAATTTGTATCCATACTATGTGTAAGCTCAATCAACCTGTCTAACCGTACAATTACACCCATTGGTCAGTGGTCTAAATTGCCATCGTGTTCATTCAATTTACTCTTTATAAATCTTACCACGGTGATGTATTCTGGTATAGCTCTGTAAAACCATCCCATTGGAATCCATAGGGTCAAAATAAATATTATGTCCCCCAGATTGTTGGGAGAAGATTATAAAAGGACTCATTCGAGTGCGTTTTGCAGACGGCTCTAATATTATGGTAAGAGGCTCCAAGCTTTTAGACATAGGTTACAAGACAATCGATTGGTATTAGACCGGGAATGCCAGGCCTCCACCGTGGTTCGGATTCCACGTTAAACTGTCGGTCCTCCATTTAATCTCACAATCACCCTACCATTACACATTAGCGTAGGTGCGTATAACCCTAACGGGTAGTAAGACGCGGTGCTAATAATAATAATAAATAATAATAATAATAATAATAATAGACCCTTCAATCTTAAAGTATAACCAGCGGTATACGTTAAAGGAAGGCTTTCTAACAATTTTAATAAATTCCTCTTCGAATGGAGGGAGATGCATAGCCCGTTAAAGAACACGACAAATGGGAAGGTTTATAGAGTATATATCTAATATTGTAACTATGCTGGTTCTCTAATAAACCTATATGTAAGAAATAAAGTGAATTGAGCCAAACCTATTTGCGATAAATAAAATGATAAAATAGTAGGAAAATAGTAGAGCATAAATCAAATTAAAAACACTAAAACATATTTACACACACTTCAATATGTCTATGCTATTATATCATATTCCTCAGGAAGTAGTAGTAGTAGTTGTTGGATTAAACGAGGTGTTGTCTTTAGTGATGCCAACTTGATTGGTAATCATGAAAACTTCTCTGGTGGAGTTAAAATTCTCTGAAGGTTTCTCTATTATCCTGTAGATGGTAGATGATGCTAGTGTAGCATTTGGGTTGAAATTAACGAATATTTAGGTTGGGTCATCCATTGATGTGCCAGACCACCCAACCTAAATATTCGCTAATTTCAACCCAGATGCTATATTAGCATCACCTACCATCTACAGGGTAATAGAGAGACCTTCAGAGAATTTTAACTCCACCAGATAAGTTTTCATCCTTACCAATCAAGGTGGCATCACTAAAGACAGCATCCTGTTTAGTAATAAATACTACTGCTTTCTGAAGAAGATGCTATAATAGCATCGACATCTTGAACCATGAGTTAATATGTGTTTGTGTTTTTTTTTGTGATCTACTATATTTATACTATTCTATAATTTTATTTATTACAAATAAAATTATATGTAATATGTAAAACTGTTTGAAAATATATTTTACTATATTTTCCGGATTAATATGAGGCTGCCCAAGCTAAAGAACGACACTATGAATGAATCTAATTGGAGGATTTAAAGCAGCTATCATAAGAACCAAAACTATCCACCACGTTTGAATTGACTAAACACACAAACACTTTGTATATGTTAAAGTCTTGCTAACACTTTGACTATGTTAAAATAATATTATTATTTTGAATATGTTAAAAGCTTAATATATGCACTGGAACTTGGCAAATTATTAATATTATTTTACAATATAGTTTTGAAGATCTGTAGTTTTGAACAAATGTTAAATTTTCTGCAAATAATGTAAGTTGAAAATCGAATAGTCTTGTTTAGTCGTTTTATTAAGCTACATTATGATTAGATAAAATAATGTTTTTGGCCTTCTGATATCTAACCTGGTTTCAATAGCTATAAGAGTACACATACCGGTATTTAAAATAAATTAAAGTTATTTGATACAACATTAATAAGTATTGAGGTCATCAAAATAACTTGGCTGATTTGGTAATATGTCTCGGAATACCAGATAAATCTCAATCTAGGCGAAGTTTGTAACTTCTTCTTCTGTCAGTTGGGCTAACTGAACCAGTAAAAAGACGTTCAGATGAAAGTTCGAAGCAATGAGTAGCCGACGACCAAACTTATTGTTTAGCACATTCAATCAATCCTGTTATGCGGTATGCTCTCCCTAAGTCCAACTCAGCTCACTTTCTCCTAGCTAGCTCGCTCCTTCCCACGGGATTCAAAAGTGCGGAAGCAGATGCGTTTGTAGCTATGATGAACAAACATGATTTTCTTGTGTCGATAAATTATCATGATCTTAATGATGTTCATTGAACGAGTGGTTTTGCCTTTTAAAATTATAAGCTATACTTTGTTTGAACACTAAAAAGTTTTTGGATTTAACAGTTGTCAAAATGGATAAAACTATTTATGATGACCCTTTATGTTTATGTTCCCGCCGACGATCTAAGAGCAGCCTTCGTAGCTGATTTGCTTATGACAAATTATAACGTCAGGTTTGGAAGTTTTTAACTTGTGCAGTTGTCATCGTTACTAATAGAATTTATGATAGCTCTCCTAGGTTAATGACCTCACCGAGTATCAAAGTCTGGCCTTGAACCTGATATGTTTATGGCAATTTATAACGTCAGGTTCGAAGTGGACAGCGTACCATCCTGGCTGACAGGAATGGTAGGGAATAATTAGATAATATACACTATAGAAAGGTCAGCTGTAAAACCTTGTCCAGGGTGGAAAGATAGGGGTTGGGAGTGTGTGGTAAGTAGAGACATGGTCTCAACACGATTAGATGCAGTGACCCTTCTACGAGAAAATGGCAATAAAACCTTGGTCCAGGTATGGAAATTTTTGATGGGAAAGCTAAGTCATAAAACTTTCACGTGAATGGAAAGGTGGCATTAAACTCTCAGGGGATGATATAAAACACGCACAGAATTAAAGGCATTCTCTAAAACTGATTTAAGTCCCTTCTAGCAAATGAGGTTACATTTCCTCTGTTTTCACAGAATCCACATTCTAAAATACTGACTTAAATTGTTTGAGGAAGTAGAGATCTATGTTTCTCACCTTTGACCTAAATATCAAAACTGTGACATTTCGCCTTAAACATCGTTCAAAATGAGCTTGTGCCACACATTTTTTTAAATAACTAAAATAATATGTAAGGTTTTTATTCATTTAGGGGCATGGTGATAACTTTTAACTCTATTTTGACATGAGCCATAATTTTAAATGTCAAATATTATCTTAAATTTAATGGTATCCCTTTACGTCTGCCTTGCGTCTTGGTTCTCTAGGCGGTGGCCCCCTTAAGGCACTTTTACTTAGGAGTTGAGATCAACATTTTCTTGAAGGTTTCTTGTAGGGAGGGAATTTGATTGGGGGAGTGCTGTAAACTCCTTTCCTACGGATCGGGTTGAAGTGAACATATTGATCAAACGCTTTGTTTCTTTTATCTCGCTCACTCTCCAATTACTCGCTTCAGTAACAAACACTGGTACCTGCTTTAATGGCTGCATGTCCTAAAGCGCTACGCTCACCATATACTGGACTGCCGATGACGGGGATATTGTGGTTCGATCCCAGTCGGGTGTACTAAGGGTAGTGTTTTTCCTTAATTGTTTCCAAATTTATCCATGCCAATACGGGTACAATTGATCAAAACTGTATTCTCCTCATACTTAACATATTTGAGTAAATAGTAGATAGGCGTATAGCCCAAATGGATTGAGAGAATCAGTGCTAAAAAAACAAAAAACTAACAATGGTACATTAAGTGTCTCGAAGCAATTTTTATTTCATGTCTGGGACAAGATCTGATTTACATTCACTCCAATTATGTGTAGGCCATTGCTTCTGGGGACAACCTCCCTCCCCCCCCCCCCCCCCNGTCGCCCTTTTGTCTGGGGACAAACCTCCCCCCCCCCCCCCCCTAAAGATGATTGGTATTTTTAGTGGAGAATTGTAAAAAAGTAACTAATTTGATGACCATGTCTGTGCGTGTGTGTTTTCTTATAGTTCTAGAACTTAAATACGGATTTTGATCAAATTTGAATACCCTAGAGCTATTAGGATTCTTCTTCTTTTTATATTACTTAATTAACTTAAAATTTATTTAGAATAAAAATTACTTCATGGAAACCAAAACGAGCCAAAGTTGTTATAAATAATTCACAAATAATTATTAAAGCTAGCATGTAAAACGAGCAAAATACAACTATATGACTTGAAAAGGGCTGTCATAATTTTGAGTCTCAGAAAAGATTCTAAATACAGTCAAATGTTTAAATAATTACTTTCTTGAATGTTGAACAAATTTAAAGTTATACTTTTTAAGGAGATAATATGATTATCCTGTTCCTGTGACTCATCATAAGTAGGTCAAGGCTGTCATGTATATTAAAAAGGTTGAATATGTGGTCCTCTGAAGGCAGCACAAAGAGTAGAGATTAACATCAAACCATTAGAACCTCTAAAATATTCTTGACACTGAAGAAGTAATAAATTAAATAAGGAAATCAATTAATAAAAAGGTTATAAGCTATATAAGCTGTAAATATTTGAACAAATGTTTGTTTTAGTCTATTTATAATACATTTGGCCACACACACATAGAATATGATTGTAACAAACAAGATATCTCATTATTTTGTTCTCAAATTTCATATTAATCGGCAAAAATTGTTCAAAAGTTTATATTTTTTCAAAATGGGTGTTAAGGTATATCGAAGGTTTTTAGATGCCCCACAGTTATATATTATTAAAAATATAGTTTAAAGTGAAGTGGAGAAAAATGATAAATGTATGTAATATATATTTATATATATAATAAATATTATATATATTTATATATAATAAATATAATATATATTTATATATAATAAATATAATATATATTTATATATAATAAATATAATATATATTTATATATAATAAATATAATATGTATTTATATATAATATATATATTATATATATTTATATATATAATGTATATATATATATATATTTATATATATAATGTATATATATATTTATATATATAATATATATATATTTATATATGATGTATATTATATATCACCTTTGGTTTTAACTTTTATATATAAGTATATATACTTATATAAATGTAAGTATATATACTTATATAAATGTAAGTATATATTAAATTAGCTTATTTCAAATAAAGATTTTTGAATGAATATAAAGTTAATTATACATGTTCCAGCATGGTTTAAGTACGGCATTACTTTCACAGTTTAAGATATTTCCAGTGATGGAAGGGTTAATGTTCTAGTAATTATGAGTGTAATTAATTATAAACTGTTTCTCTCTTCCACTCAAATAGGGTACATTTCTTCTGGTTTCTAACTGTCCAAACTCTACCTATAAGATAACGCGTATAGCTCTTATTGGTTTTAAGACGCCGTGGGAACATAAAAGGTCACCAAATGTTTTGAAATATTTAAAAAGAAATTTATGAAAATTTTCATAATTATTATTGCTGTTAAATACCCAGTTTTTAAATCTATTAAATAACATTGCCTTTTAAGATTCTTCTTAAAGTATGTCGGGATCTTGAAACATTTGGTAAGTGGTTATGTTTATGTTTCATCTTATGAGATTTTATTCTAAATATAATTAAAATAAAATATATTTGGTTGAATAGATAAAATATTAAGTACTCTCCGTTTACCCTTAAAAGGTAACACTCTTACCTTGAAAAGTTATACCTAAGTTTTGCTTCCAGGATAGGGCCATAATGTTATCTGGCAAGGTAACTTTCCAGTGTCGGCGATGTATAATCTAATTGTATATATGATTGCTTATAAAATAACTTAGAATTACATAATTCTTATATATATATATATATATATATATATATATTTAGCGAGATAGCTAAGATTTTTTTTATTAGAAAGCATGATTCTTCACATTATCATTTCATTTAACTGTTTGATTTCTTTTTACGATATTTTGGTCTTAGATAATATTCTTTAAACATTTTTAAGTGTTTAGTTTTCCTTTTGTTAATTTTAAATGATTTTATTAGGGATGTGTGAAACTCGAAGGTATCTCTAAAATCCAAGAAAAAAATAATATTGATCTCACCTCAAAAGTTAAAAAATGAGTCTCGAAAATTCTAGAGATAAAAAAACCCGCCTATAATGACCCTAAGAAATAAAAAAACCAAACCGGGAATTTGTTAAATGCATTTAAATGTGTATTAGGTATCTCAAGTGTTTGAATGAACTATATATTGGACAATCTAAATCAAGTGCCAACTCAAATGTCAAAAAGGAACTAAAAACTATATATTTACTTTAATAAACATATTTTTTTTTAAATTTCAAGTGACGTTTTCTCGTATTGTTCTCGTGTCTCGATACTTTTTTATATTTATATATAATAACTCGCTTTGCTCGTTGGCGGCTCCGCCCCTGATCCCCCAGTGGGTTTTCTTTGCAAGTGGATGTAAACTGATGTAATTACAGAGTCGTGTTTTAATAGGTCTTACTGTTTAACCACAAGAGACCCCCAAAGAATGGTTCACACCGACTTTAAAGTTGCTCCGCCCTTTTAATAGGCGTAATAATGATAATTACATTTTTTATTTTTTTGGAATTTTACCGTCAGTTAAAGTTTAGAAGCTATAAGTTTGCCAAATTTCAAGTTTCTAGCTCATATGGAAGTGGGCGAACATTCATGTCAGTGAGTGAGTCAGCCATGTGGCTTTATAGTAGTCTAGTATAATATAATTTACTGGCTTTAAAAAGACATCACCAAGCTACACTAAAACAATTTGTCAAAATTATGGCTAAAGTATAATACATTTGTAAATAAAATAGGAATGGATTTAAATAATATTAAAAAGGTCAATTTTAGCTCAACATTTTCAAACACAGTTAATTTAAGGTGATTTTGATATTGGTTATTGATTATTGGCATGCTAACAAAAGTTTTAATTTGGTAACGGAGTTTATTTTATATATCCGACACCTTATCTCAGTCAGTAGCATGTCTCTCTAATGAGCTAAGGGCCCCAGGTTCGATTCACGCAATGGCCGAAAAATCTACCGTTTGTGAAATGTAGGTTAACCCTTTCACGGTGATGGATTAAAGCCGGGAACTGGAGGTTGTGCCTGACTTAGTCTAAAGTTGATTACAAAGCATACGAAGCTACGCCATACCTAGCAAGCCGTTAGTGGAAAACATATGGCTTGAATAAAAAACTGACACAGGCCCTAGCCAGGAAACATTAATGAACGTAAAAAAAAATCTATGTTATATTATTTAGCATTAGAACCTTAGAAAATGAAACGAGTCTACCTTTATCAAATACTATTCTTCAACTATATATAGCTACCACTCGAATCAGTGGCTGCACAGTTTAGGGGGTCATTATTGTATTAGAGTAGATTGAAAATGATGTAAAGATCTGGGTTTTAATCCCGTTTGTTGGTGTTAAGGATCTTTTCCATAAACTGTTTCCCACGCTCCCTTCTCTCAAATAAAAATGCATTTACTCTCAATTATAGATTCATAATCACTATACAATTAGCATTAAAATGCCTACTTTCTGGACGGGCATTTAAAATATCATATATTTAACATCTTCTAGGATCTCTTACGCTTAACCAAAATTTGACTGTTGAATAAGTTTAAGATTACAGTCAAGCAAACTATATACAATAATTATCGTAGCCTAAGAAAATATTATAATACAATATTAATTGTCTAATATTAATGTTCTGAAAGATAATTTTGGAGTTAGGTCTAAAGGAACGTTAGTACAACTATACGTACGTATACACATATGCAAACACACAATAGAAAGTGTCATACAAGCCTTAGATATCATGCTTGGGTTATTCACAAGTTTTAGCTTGATTTAATTCAATAATAATGGTTTTGTCATTGATTAGGGTATTTCATGAACGAGATGATGAAACGGTTATATAGTTTAAGCAGTGATTGTAGTTGTTAAGAGGAATATTATTATTATTATCATCACTGCATCTTACTAGCCGTTCGGGTTATACGCACTTACGCTAATATAAAATGGTAGGGTGATTGTGAGATGAAATGGAGGACCTACAGTTTAACGTGGAATCCGAACCACGGTGGAGGCCTGGCATTTCCCACATTCACATGATGTCTTGTCAGAGGGGAAGGAGGGGATTGGTAATCAGATAAATCTGTGCCGGCACCGAAGATTGAACCCCGGTAGCCAGCACATAAGTCTGACACCTTACCTCTAGACCACCAGGTCACCATTTTTGAGGAATAAATAAAGACAAGTTTTATTGTGAATGAGTAGGGAAATTATGATTATAGTGTTGAGGACCGTACATGGGAAGAAATATATTAAAGAGAGAAGAAAACCAATAGTTTCAAAAAATGGTCAACGAGTGTTGAGTTTGTCTTTATTTAGTCATAAAGAACTTATTCTATCTTAATATGGAAAAATATATCAGGCTGGGAAAATGAGAAATGATTAATTAAGTTTGTAAGTTGTGTTTAGATATAATCAGTTCAGAAATTGTAAGGAAAATAATTTAAGCTAAAAAAAGCTACCAACTCTCGATTATTCCCAAAGGACCTTGTATTATGCTGCTACTATCTCGTCCCTATTTGTGCGTAACACGGACTACCAAATTCTCCGCCCAACGGTTTCCTTCGCCCTTGGCTTCGTCACTAATTGATAGTGGCACGTATTAAAACTGTACCAGTATATTATTCTCATTCAAAAGTATCAAGCTCGTTTGCATACCAAATTATAATAATCACCCCGAAGGGCCATAGATTTCCGAGAAGCAAAATTTCATTTGTGAAGTTAAGTCGTCCTTGGAATATTGAAGAGCTATAAAAAGTAAAGATAAGTATATTATAACTTTTCTTTCCATTTTTTTTATCAATCATTCATTTGTTTTCCTATATACAAATTATTGTGTTTCTTATTTATATCTACTAACACATATATTGTGCAATAATAGGCTTTATGTTTATATATATGTATATATATATATATATATATATACAATTATAGTTTTCTTATTTATATCTACTAGAAAATACATTGTGGAATAATAGGGCTAATAATTTTCAATGTATAATTATTATTAAAATTAAAATATTCTATCAATTATTTGTAATCAATATATGTGTATAAATTTCCGTCAAAGGCTATCTTTTTTTAATAAGGATAGTAGGTTTAATGTTTAAAAGTATTGTTTTACTCTTAAAGTAATATATTATTTACAATTGAATTAGTTGTAAAATAATTGACAATGTATAATTGTGTATGGCACGTTTATATGCCGAGAAAATATTACATACAAATTATTATGTATCCATTCAGTTTCGTGAGGAGATATTACATATATTAGAATGGGGTGTGGTGTATAGATCAGTGTTATACACAAGGTTCTAATTTGTAGAACGTATGATAGTAATAAATACTAATTTTTTTATATAAAAAAAAATATATTCGATCATTGTGCTTATCGTCTTTATTTTGGTTTTTAGAAAACATACGTAAGTACAATGGCTTTAATATTAATGTGAGACTTTTTTTCTTGTACCGCCTCTTACTACCTTTTAATGTTATACGGCCATTACCCATTTTGGTGACCACATGGTTTAAGGCGCTATTCTTTCAATAGTCTAGACTACTGATGACGGGAGATCATGGTTCGATCCCGTTCAGGTGTATTGAGGGTGGTTATTTCCTAAATGTTATCTCACTCTCTTTCCACGCAAAGGTGGGTACACTTACTCTCAACTAAACCTTCCACATTCCTAGCCCATTAGCGTAATAAGTACGCAAGTATATACCCGGATGGGTAGTAATACGTAGTGTTTTGAAAGATATAAGTGCCTATGTACTAACTACACTTATGAGTTATGGATGATGAAGGTTGAATTTAGAAAAATTGTACCCGCATTTGACTGGAGGGAGAGTGGAAAAACATTTAGGAAAAAACACTCTCAGTAAACCCAACCAGGATTTAGGCTCCAATTAACATGTCACCGGCAGTCTAGTATATTACTAGATTGACGGCTTAGACCATACGGTCATCGAAGAAGGCGATATTAAATATAATTATTGTAGGGACATTACTAATTACAAAGGCCTCTAGATATGTGGCTATAAACTTTTTTTTCGCGTCACCCTTTTCTTTGTCGTGAATCTAAGAGGCACACTTAATTGGTGGCACTACGGAAACTCGCTACGGCGGCCTCACGGTCTAAGGTGTTACTCTCACAATATACTACACTGTCAAAGACGGGGAGATTGAGGTTTTACCTATTTTAGCTGTACTAGGGGTAGTGTTCCTAAATCGTCGTCCAACTCCATGCAAATGTGGGTACACTTTATCTCAAATATAACCTTCCTAGTCCCTAACACATTAGTGTAATTAGTACATAGGCGTATAACCTGAACGGGTAGTAAAACGTGGTGTTAAAAAAACAACTATGGGATACTCCAGACTACGCATGCGCTAAGAGACTTATCTCAGTTTAACAGGAAATGCGCGTGTTTGTTCTCTTTTAAACCACGAATTGAAGTTTTCTGTAAAATACACGCTCAAGTTTCTCATTAATTACTCAGATTCTTTTTTTTAGCACCACATCTTACAACCCATTCGTGTTATACGCCTGAGTACTAATTACACTAGTGAGTTAGGGGTGAGTAAGGTTGAATTTAGAGTAAGTGTACCAACATTTACGTGATTAGTGTGAGAGAGAGAGAGAGAGTGGGAAACCATTTAGGAAAAACTACCCTCAGAACATACTACCGGGACTTAACCATGATCACCCTGTCATCAACAGTCTAGTCTATTGCAAGAGAATAGTGCCTTAGAACATGCTCTCAAATTTTTGATTGTAAGCTAAGTAAAATAAATATTTTAAATTTATCGAACATTTTTCTTTCATTTCTTTTTATAGGTTAATATTGAATGAAACTAATTTTAATGTGTTCATCAACAATAACAAGTCAAGAATTTCAAAACACAACTAGTGAATTTCACGGCACACTAATGTGCCACGGTAAACCCTTTAAAAATCACTGCTCTAAATGTTAATTTTTTTTAAACTTTATTATTATATTTCATGAAATTGCTTTAATGACAGATAATAATATATTTAACTAGGAGGTAGGTCTATTATTTACATTCTTAAAAAAACTTGACATGATAAACATAATTTGGACCAAAACAGTATCTAATTATTCAATTCTGCATCTCATTTGTAAATTCCTCTATTTGAGGTTTTCGATGTATATATATATATATACTTTGGAATTAACCTTTGATATTCGGTATCTTAAAAGTGTAATATATGCCGAGAATATTACTATTTATTTTACTTGAGTACAGCCCATATAATACCAAAACTCCAACACAAATGCTAGAAATATTTATAACCGGGCTGTAGGCTAAATAAAACCAAACAGTCTTTTTAGTACACCACGTACTGCAATCCACCCAGTCTTTATTTATTTTAACTACGTTAGTGGGGTGAGGATTAGAGATGTATGAGGAAATTTATCTCCATTTGCGTGGAGCGATATTAAAAACTTCTTTACTTAGTCTGGCCGGGATCAAACCCTTACTCTCCAAAACCATCAAACAAGACTAGATGAACCTGACATTTGATTCGTGTGTCGACAGATGATGGTTATAAATAGTCAAAACTTGGAATCCTTAATGATTTGTTTGACCCTGTAAGTGAAATTAAAACCTAAAAGAAAATATATTCGTCAACAACACTAATACAGAAATCAATATTCTTAGCGAGCAAAGTAATTGGATTTAATATCTAGCCATATTCCGTGTCTAAGTTGTTCAAGGAGTTGATTGCAGGTGTAGGGGATAGGGGCTTGTTTCTCAGTATCTATTGATGAAGATGCTGAATTAAAGGTTATAGATGTATTCATAAAATGATTATAAATAAAGATGAATATTTAGTGGAAATTTGGGAAACCACCAAAAGTTTAGACGAGCAGAACATGAACCCAAACTTCCTCATCGATGGTTGCTAATATTAATGCTTGGCTTTTTTCTCAAGGTAATGTTGGGTGGGGTTGAATAATATATTTACTGTTTTTACACTGGGTGAATCTACGGTATAATAGCGATTCCATCTTAGACTAGGTTTAGTTAGTAAGTCAGATTTAATATTATATCGTTTCTTAGAAATATCACTTTAATTGCATTATATCCAATTAAAATCCACATCATATTGCACGTGGATTAAATGGAAGGGTCATTTGATTAGTTTAACTGGTGATGATGGGGTAGGGGTCCGAATCTTGACCATATGTAACGAGGCTGCTATTTCCCAAACGATTTCCCACTTTAACCCAATGCAGATGCGGCTAAATGATCTCTAAATTATACCTTACACATCCATACTTAATTAGCATGATTAAAATTCCCTATAACCTGGACAGGAATCAGTAAGAAATCTCAACATCGAAGTTTTGGTTTGTAGAGAGAAATGGAGATAGTAGCCTATTCTACAATACCTAACAACTGATTCGCAATGTAATGATATGCTCTTGTGGAATGGTCTAATCTATTATTATGAACTAAAAAAACTTAATCATGTGTATAATCAGAGCCTCCGTTTACCTCGTTACAAACAGTGGTGTACTCCATGGAGGTCTGGAATACTCGAACAGAGACCCCAAGTGCATTATTAATAGATAACCCTACCACTCTTTTTTTAATGGTGCATGTACAGCCCATATGTTAATTTATCTAGTTCTCTCTAGTAGACTTGTACATTCTCTTTTAATACATACTAGACCCCATCATTACTAATATTTTTTCTATAAGAGACGATATATTCAAATTAATATACTGGAACACTGACCTTCCACTTAGTGTAGTATTAAAACTGTCTCTCTGGGAAGACAGGCATTATAAAGCTCTGATAGAAAAATTATTTATGTAAATAGTTTTAGATGTATTTATTTTGCTTAGTTTACATTTTTTTACTAACTATGTATAGTTTTGTAATAGCCCTACTTACCAGCGTAATTAATTTTCCAATTACAAGTAATAAATAACGCAAGTAACTGAATACGGAGATCAGTTATTTAATCAAAGTTAAAACTATTTTTATCTAGGCTAACAAGTGAATTTTGCAATCCTTGATTGCATATATTAATTATTTTAGATTAATCTTATCTCAATATAAATTAATACAGTGGTTTTATTTTTATAATTGAGTTATCAAAATCAGTATTAAACTTTGTATCTTTCTGATAAACGTCATTTTTAAGGCAGATGTCATTCGACGATACTAGTCAATAAACAGTTATATATTATTGTGGTAGGGGTTACAATTCTCCTTTTTAATAATAAAAGGAAGATCATGTTTTAAGATGATACTCTACAAATCCCGTTTTTGTCTGAATTGGTGGTGTAGTTAAATCTAAAAGTATCTATTTAATTTAATGAAACTAGCCGAGCTATTAATCCTTTATGGTGTATATAATTATGTGAATTAATATTAGTTTAACATATTATTTATGAAAGGGAATAAAGTAATATTATCACCAGGATAGATAAAAAATATTGATAAAAAAGATAGTATGTTATTATTATTAGCACCGCGTCTTACTACCCATTCGGGTTATACGCTCTTACGCTAATGTGTAATGGTAGGGTGATAGTGAGATGAAATGGATGACCTACAGTTTAACGTGGAATCCGAACCACGGTGGAGGCCTGGCATTCCTCACATTCACAAGAGGTCTTGTCAGAGGTGAAGGAAGGGTTTGGTAATCAAATACATCTTTGCCGGGACCTGGGATTGAACCCCGGCCGCCAGCATAGAAGTCTGACACCTTACCCCTAGACCACCAGGTCACCAAAAGATAGTATGGAAGTTGGAAGAAATACAGTTTTAGCGAAATAACTAGTACTACCAACAAAACCGATTTTGTCCACATTTATAAAATGAGTGTGTGTTTAAAAAACTTATTTGTGGCTGCTATAAACTAGCACTAATTTACCAAATGGGTGGTCCTAGAATTATATCTATTCATTTTAAAATACAAAATACCTCTTCCAATAATTTATGACTTTTCTTCAAAAATTATGTATAACCTAAAAAAATAGCTGATTTAAATCATACACTAGTATTTCATATTCAGAGTAATTTATTAAGAGAAATGTACATAGCAACACAAAATATAGTGTACATTTAGTTTGTCAATTTAATTTCAAGTGCAATGATAAATAGCCGAATTCATATTTCACTCTAAAATTGTTGTTTTACAAAGGTGTAAGTAAGCCAAGGTAGGAGCAATTATAATAATTGGGCACAGGCTACGTGAGGAAAAGTTGTGGAACAAAACTGGTATAATATATACTGTGTATGCACCTGACAAGACATTCAAATATTATACTCAAACCTAAATATAGAAAGATTAATTGAGATCGTTATAAATAACTCGTAATGTTTTGAGCAGTATAGTAAAAATATTTTTTTTGCAATTAATCCCACTAGAGAAATGAAAACTATTGCTGTTAGTAAAGTCCATATACCAAAATAGTGTAGGTAAGTGACAGCTAGCAGAATTTACTAGAGTTAAAACTCTCATGTATCCATTCACCAAATTATTTGATCTGTAATACCATAATTTGAGTTTCTGATACGTTTAAATAAGTCATAACCGTTTGGAAGGTCCTTTTTTTAAGCGTCGTGTTTGGTTTACTTAAATAAGTATACTAGAGACACACAAAACCTGTTTTTCTTCAAAAATTCAAGATAGTGAGCCATCAGGCAAAATAAAGGCAGTTTATGACGTCATACAAAATGTGTTTGGTTGTGTTCATACTCATATCTTTACTAAATAATAACGTTTTATTTTGAAGCTAATATTTTATATGAATATTTCTTTAAGTTATAAAAAAATTCTTATCTGTAGGTGTTCTGTCTTATGACGGGTTAAATCCTTTTGTCATTGAGCTTAGACCACCTATAAGCCCTGTCCACTGTCTCCTCCTTCAAATCCCAAAATTATCTTTCCTTCAATTTATCCAATATTTGAATCCTCCTAAAGTCCGTTCACCGTAGGAATGGTTTTCTGAAAGCCCCTTTCCCCTACCAGAAATCTATTATATAATAGGATATTGGTAGGAAAAAAGACCTTTCAGAGAGTAATTCCTACCGTGAATGGAGTATACTTCCTAAGCACCTCGCTCTTCAACCTTTATTTCTATGACTGCGTACAGAAGACAGTTCTTCCTAAGGATGTGTCCAATCCAGTTTGATTTGCGCCTAAGAATCATCTTTGAACTTCTTCCTTTGCCACCCTCTCCATCCACCTTATATACTTAAGTCTTCCCCATTACCACATTTAAAAGCCTTCCAAGTATTTATTTCCATCTTCCAAAGAGTAAATCTCTGCTCCATGCAGCGCGATGTTCCAAATGTAGTAGTTCATCAGTTTCTTCCTCAGTTACAAACCAAACTTGCTGGTCAGCAGTAACCTGACGACTGTTTTTAAATAGTTGAATATTTTAAAAAATGACTAAGTTATTTGGCTCAAAATGGGTTTCTGTTAGGTTTTTTACATTTTAAATGTTTATATATATATATATATATATATGTACTTATGTACGTACAGTACATTAGCTGTTTTTATAAAAATGAAAATAATTTTATAGTATTTCAATGATGTCTGTTTTTTTCAAATTTGTTTGATTTTGAAAATAGCTATAACAAATATGTTCAAAATTGATATTGGGGGACTATTTTACATGAACAATAATAATGTGTATTTATTTTTCTGACAAAATAATTCAAGGGTTATATATTTGCAGCAAATTATGGAAAATATTAAATTTTTAGAAATTTACCTTGAAGAATAAGTTTAAAATCGTCGCCTGGGAATAGTTTTTCATGATAAATAAAAATATATTTTTTTCCTACAAATAAAAAATAGTTTCAGGATAGCACACAAATAATTATAATAAACTATTTAGATATAAATTTAGCTATTTAAATAACTATAAATAATAAATTTTTGAGATACATGTACACACACAAGCCAAATTCTTTCTAATATTTTTATGACCCACTTTGGTGGCCGCATTGTCTAAGGCACTACTTTTGCACTAAACTAGACTAACCGTTAACGAGAAGACCGAGGTTTGAGTCTCGGTCGGGTGTAATGGAGGGTTTTTCAAAATGGTTTTCCATTCTCCTTCCACGCAAATACGGGTATACTTCCTATAAATATAATATCCTTCATTACTAAAATCATTAGCGAAATTAGTATATGAGCGTATAATCTGAACGGATATTAAGACGTGGTGCTAAAAAAATCTTACAATTTCATAATGTCAGAGATATAACGTTATAAGTTTCTCATTACTACTTCATATGAGAAGATTCCATAATTTATAGATGGGTTTATTTTAATTAGAGTTTGAGTTTAATATTTAATGAATAAGCTAATGACAACTTAATGTGGAAAAAGACATCTGTGGAACAATAGAGAAATATGTTATTCCTCTCTTAGTACAATATAGTATTTACGCCCAATATTTGCTTACTTTTTAATTATTAAAGGTAAAATTATTATTTAATACATTTGCTTTAGTTCTATATCCATTTTCTGACACTGGCCATTCATTGTGTTTATACTAAAACTAACCAATAGGTGTTGTAGAGGGGTAACGAACATACCCGAATACAATTGAAGTCCAGCAGCCGGTGCGATTTGAGCCAGAAGGTGGCTTATACTTAACTTGCTTGTTTTAGCACGCATCGTGATGGAAATTATTCTTTCTCTACAATAATTTGCCGTACGATGTACGCTGTAACAGGTCAATACCACGAATTCTGTGCTGCCCTTTCATATTTAATTTTTCCAACTTCTTAAAATGTATACATTATATATACTAGTAAGTCGTGGAAAAATCCAGCACATTGGAGATTTTTAGATGTAACATGAACGTAATAAGTAAATGTTATAATAACTAAAGGATTTATTAAAAAAAACATTGAACCGTGCGAAATTATTCGTCCGATATCATGTAAAACCGTACTTCAACTCTTTATTTAAATTAGATTTTTTTCCTCTATTGCAGACATTGAATCTGTGATAAGACTGATCAACAGGTGTTGTCTAGGGGTAAAAAACATACCCAAATACAACCGAAGTCAAGCAGTCGGGGATATGCGAGCCGGAAGGTAGTGCACACTTGACCTGCTCGTATCAGCATGCATTTCAGCGGAAAATATTATTTCCCTAAAATAATTTGAGAATATTTTTTAAGAACTATTAAAAATGTATTAATATTTCTTATCTTAACCAATGCATTTTTAAAAATCTCGACAATTTAAGTCTTCGTGTGACTCTTCTAATTACTATATTTTTGACGAAAACGGGGAAAAAAGCCGGTAAAAAATTAGAATAAAGAACATTTTACGATCCGGTGTGCAGCGATACGAGCTGATGCAATAGGGACACGTTTGCGCGCACCTTAAGGGTCCACTTTTAATCAGAAAGATTTTCTTATTAGTTGTATTTACAGTTTATATAAATCATTTTTTAAAGTCAAAGTTCAAAAAAGGGTTATTCATGACGTATTATAAAAAGTAGTGGCAGGAAAAAATATCTTAGAGTAATTATACCAGCTTTAGCATGGGGAGAAAGTCTGAGAATCACAATATAGATCAAATAAATAACATATAGAATATACACATCATAGCATCAAGTAATGTTTTTAATCCTTACATTCCTACAAATGATTATCAAGTACCATAGCTGTCTAAATCTTCGTAATCCATGCAACCATTGAGGATGACCAATCATGTCTCACAAACTCAATCTACATTACATTTATCTTAAATAACAAATAATATAATTTGACAAGTGGTTTAATTCGGCCCAGCAATAAAAACTGAAGGTTGAAGTATATACATTATTGATAATATGTATGTTTAATCTGGTTGTTTGTCCTAATTGAGAGAAAGTTACTTATATTTCAAGTAACTACTCAATAAAATCCTGCTCAATTTTACTTGACGGAAATATAAATTAGCTTTTATTTAGTTTGTATTCTAATATAAGATTGACAATAATAAAATATTACCCACTTTACTGGCTGTGTGGTCTAACGCACTAGTCTCATGTTAGACTAGACTGCCAAAGACGGAGAAATCGGGGTTCGATCTCATACGGGTACACTTAGGGCGGCTTATCCTGAATGGTTTTACACTATCCCACCACTCAAATGTGGATGCATTTCATCTCAATTAAACCATCATAATCCATAACCAATTAGTGTTATTAGTACATACGCGTCTAACTCAAACGGGTAGTAATAAACGGTGCTAAAAAAATGAAAAGAAAAAATATCCACAATGTCAACCTCTAGCACCCTAGTCATTACATCTTTTTGTAATGGTAGGCCCTAATTCTACTAATGATCTTAAATTGGCTATTTTGGGAATTGAACCGCAGGCACTTAGTAAATTCAACAGTGAAACTGACCTATCTAAGAAGTGACACAATGAATAGTGGCTCACTAATTTTGATAATCATCACGGAGAAGTTTTAAATAAATTCAATTAATTACAACACACACAAAAAGTTACAATAAATGCAGTGTGAACCTCAAGTTCTGTGGTATTAGTAGGTTATACAAGACCCAATACTTTACTATTAAAGGAAAAGTTGATTTTCTAAGGGCGTTTAATAATATTTAATATTTAGCACCACGTCTTACCACCCGTTCGGGTTATACGCTTTAAGTACTAATTACTCCAATGGATTAGGAATTGGGAAGTTTGAATTAGAAGAAGTGAACCTGCATTTGCGTGGAGGGAGATTGGAAAACCATTTAGGAAAAACCACCCCCAGTTCACCCGACCGAGATTCGAACCTCGATCTCCCCGTCATCAGCAGTCGAGCTCAACACGACAAGTGCGTTAGCCAACTACGCCACCGAGGCGGGTTAAGGGCATTTAAATTATTTTGAAACTATTATACTATGAAACTAGTAATAATAAATTTAAGTTCAAATTAAAGAGGTATTGCTTTTAAATTAAAATATTAAACCTATCAATCATCTAATTTTTAATACAAAGAGTTGATATTTACACACACTTTAAAAAAAATTTTACCATGAGTTTAGACCTAAGTTCATGATTTTTGAAAGATTTATTTAACAAATACTAGTTTGTGTTTCAAGTATACATAGCTATCAACTACATAAATATTAATTAGGGGCTCAGTCTTTCTAACAATAAAGAATATAATTACAATTTTGCATGATTAAGTCTATGGGTCAAACATTTAAAACTGACTTGTCACAAACATTGGTTTAGCGGAGGAAGGAGGGGTCAGGACGAACGGGAGGAGTTGGGCCATCCAAAACCTCAAAAAGCTAAGTAAAAACTAAGTACTGACATAATTGTTCACAAAGAGGCTCAAACAATATAATATAAACTACAGAAATTGTGATTACATTGTATATATTAATAAAAGTATAAAGGTGAATATATAGCTCTTCAGAAGACCTTTAGTACATCTCAATGAGCTAGAAAGCTTAAATTTGGTGAAATTCTAGGAGAGACACTTTAAAAGTGGGCAAAACCTTCAAATTTGAAAGCTTATAAACAAATAAATAAAAACTAGAAAAAATTACAATCTCAAATACAAAGATAATTTTCAGTTTATATTACAGCGACCTGTTTTTCTGTGTTTTTTTTGTTGATTCATGTTAATACTAATTTAACAATAAGTGTTTCTTGGTCAAGTAAAAATTACACAGTTAACGTTCAACATCATAATTTAATTTGAGCTTACATTTACATACATAGACCTATATATTCAGGAAAATTGATTACTACTATAACTAAAAGGCATCTTGAAAATTAAAAAATTTGGGAGGATACATTAACCGAAAGAGGCTGTTTTAGTAAAATACCAAGTGTTCTCAGGTAGCTCTTTGTTTTCAGTTGTGTATTTGGATCTAGTCTTTTTCTCTACTTTCATGAAAATATATGTACAGTATAATTCCTCTATATTTAAACTTCTTTGTCCTTATTTGATTAGTTTGAATATACAGATATTCCAGCCGGAAAGTGAAATACAGTGAACCAATAATATAGATATTTAAGGTAAAAAACTATAGGTATTTTATATCTTATATTTATTTCAATCCATAATTATGTGTAAAATGCTATTTGTTTGCTTTTCTGATTATATTGTTTGTCTGTGTGATTTTAGAGGATAAGTGAGCAAGAGAACAAATGAATATAAGATGTAAAGACCATATTGTTGTATGAAAAATCAAATCGGCCTACTAATTCAATTTAGTACATTTTAGAAAGTTAAAAGGCTCAATATAGTCGTTTTTCCTCAAGATAATTCAATAGCTCACATTCTATTTGACACATTCTCTAAGTTACTACTTCTGCCAAAAGATTATTCATTGAAACAAATAATTCCACTCAGTTGTAGACAGGGATGCGTCTAAGTAGAGGGGTGCGGAAGGGGGAGGGCAAAGGTGGCAATTGGCCCAGGTCTCACATTACAGGGGCCACATTTCCCCCCAAATTTATTAAATTCAATTACAGTAACTATTTTAAATTTCAAATCAGACTGTGTACAGATAATTAACAGCAATAAGTATTCCCATGGTGATAGTATTCCATTCCATATCCCTGAAAACCCTTACTTTTTGTAATTTAAGATTTACGTTATTCGAGTAATATGCTGTAGTACAATATAAGACGCCACTATTGTACTAGCGCTGTCACTATACAGGAAACTAACAGTGCAATAGTACAAAGAGGAATTTAATTTTGTTAACTTAATTTGTTTGCATTTAACAAATTACACTCATTTAATGGGTTGATCAATATTCCATAAAACATGAAAAATTATTAAGTAACATAAGTACCGAGTACGTATCAATATATTATAAAGGTTTAATGCTAAAATTGAAAAAATGCCGTACAAAGGGAGGCCTCAGATTTTTTTTTCCCCAGGCTCAAATTTTCTTAAAGCGACCCTGGTTGTAGACATTGCAATGTAATACTTGTGATACCCGCTTTAAACATCTACTTATAATTGCTAGTGTTGCTCAAGTGGGTAAGTTATTGTGTAATTCAGCGGTGATAAAGTTAGTATTGCTCTAGTTAAACACAATCTTAGCTCTACACATTAAATTAGTTTTCTTAAAACTCTTGCTGTAGGTTAGATCACTGTTTTATCTGCTCCGCATGTCTCTGGTTCCAATCTTGTTTTTGTTTTGTTTTTACTTGGTTTCATGTAAGTCGCTAGCAAAGTAGCTTTGGTTTATATTCAACTCACATCAAGGGGCCCTAGGCACTATTAACACAAGCGTGTTGAAAAACCACTAATTACCAACTACTATTGGGGTCCGCTTTAATCGGAAGGTCAAGGCGTAACTAAAAAAGGCATTTCGAGTGCCAACTAATTAAGAAACACTATTGGAATCCGATTTAATCAGGACGTCTCAGTTGCTATTAACTTAAGCGTGTGGAGTCAAACAATTATAAGTAAAATTGATGTTTATACTAAATCAAGAGGTTCCCAGACATACTAGCACGGTTTGAAACCTAGCAATTGAGAGTTAATATTTATTGCCTGTGGGATGCATTTGTGTTAATAACTTCAACCATAAATAAGATTAATATATTTCATAGTCTTTATTTTAGTTTTTCTATTCAAATTTTTAAATCGAATTTGATTATATCATGTTTATGAAGTAATGGACAGAACAATGGTAAATATGATAAATGGTTTAGATGAAATCAGCAATGATAAAATAATAACTAACTTTTTTTTGGGCGCTTCTATACCTAGGGATCTATACATTTTTATTAAGGCTCCTATATTACAGGGTGAAAAATAATATATTAAATGTATTATATTTACGTTCAAATAAATTAAGATATCTAAATTAAGCTATATTTAGCAATAGTGTTGATTTATATTATTGCCATTGCATGATTTTATTTTAGTAAATGCATAAGATCCCAACAAATAGATTAATTGACCACACTAAAAAATGTCTCATTATAATTATTCTTAAGCAGAAATAGCATTTAATATAATTACCTAATAGGATACTGTTTCACTCAGGATAAAATATGAGATTTTAATTTCCCCTTGTATAAATACTTAATATTTGTGTTTTATATCTTCCTGTTTATTTAATATGATATATTTTTTATTTTAATGATTATAATACTTTACACGTCCATTAAATCTTTTATTTTTAAAAAACATTTACGCCTTATAGACAGTTTATAATACAATATAGGTATATACATTTTAAGCTTGGGTTTGGATTTTAATCTTGAATATTTTGTTGGTATAGTAAATATATATAATTTTTATTAATAAAAAGTAAACTAAGAATAATAATTATTATTTTTCCAGAGTCTGCTAGTCTTATCTTATAATAATTATATTTAACTAAAGTAATTATAATTCAAAATATTATCTTTATAGATTTTATAATGTTAGTGTTTTTAAAATATTATAAACTTGATTAATACAGTAACCAAATACGATTTCTTATAGTCAAAATATTCTTTAAATTGAAAAATGACAAATTTAGAGGGGAATATAGCTTTAAACCTATGATTTAGCACGCATATGCTTTACCACTGAGCTATCTAGGGATCATTCCATGCTCAGCGCCATTCTTCCATCATAAATTTTAGGCATGTCTATCAGAGAGATTGCCTTATAACATCATTTTAAATTTGAACACCTTACCAATTTGATCTACTAAAATATATTGCCACACAGTCGCATTGTATTATAAGGTCAGTCATATCCTGACCATTGAAATCAATTCAGATCAGAGGATCTAACAGTCAAACATAGTTCAACCTTCTGAAAAATAAGGCCACTAAACTGACACCTGTAGGCCATCAACATCTTATTTGTCTCAGTTAGACGTGATTATACCAGTTGATTTATTTTTTTAATATAAAAACTTTTTTATATAAGGTTTTTTAAACTATTGTAAAATAGTAACATTTCCTATTTCTAAAGCTTAACACCATTTTTGCAATAAGTTGAGAAATCAAAATCTAGGTATCATGCCAACAATAGGATCACTAAGTCTCCGCGAGTGCTGCCGTTATAAATGCAAAAAATAAATATTTATATATTTTCAAAGTAAATACAGATTTAAATTTGTTTTTAACCAATTATATGAACATTAGGTCAAAAATATATGTCGAATAGTTGTGCGTCATATAATTCCGAGAGCATAAGATGGTCCATATCAAAGTGAATTAATCTTTAAATCTATTTCAATTAAGAAACATTTCAATTAATTTTTCAATAAATTATCAAACCTATTAACAAAACTGCCCCTATAAAATTGATTTGAACACATATTGCTCACCATAATTATTATTTAAAATCCCAGCCCATGTTTTAGGTTTTCCTAATTATGGAGTGTTCGAGAGGTTAGAAGAGTCCCAGAAAGTTGCTCTGACCAAACTGAAGTCAGGTAAGCCATTAAACCCACCTCTAAACGACCGTGTCAGACACGCACTCAAAACTGTTACCATGGTTTAACTACAGCCTCGTCAACAGGTTTCACTGAAAGATCAACTTATTATTTGAGAGAGTTAGTACACTTTCCTTGGATATATCAAAGTGGCTAATTGCTTATCAGAGAAATATTAGTTCCTTCTCTATGAGGGGGTCTAAAGTACATGACTAATTCTTGGAGGGTTTGACATATAGCTCCGGTAGTGAAATATAACACCATTGATATTCTTGTAAGAAATATTTTTAGTTTTTTTTTTACTAACCGTACTAACATATCTGTGTATTAAAGTACACTCTACTACAAAAATAATATAGAACATTTGTAAGACTATGTACAATTGCGTTATACTATACATCAACTATTTAAAAACACTACAGCCAGATAAATACTAGATGTAAGGGTTATTTAAGATTGTAGAATAGTCACGTAACTGACATGGATTAAGGTTAAAATCAGTTCTCATAGCATTTAATTGATATCATTAACTTTTAGATTTTGGTGAACGATTAAAACAGTTAAATATATAGAATGTCCAAAAACACACATTTACAATACATGTATCTTAGTATATTGTATTATTATATAAAGCAGAATTTAAGTTTGTGTGTACGTGGGTGAGTTTGTTTGTGCAGAGCACTGAAATTTGTCAGGATGATAGAGAGATGGTCTCATATAACCATAAAAGTCTTAAAATGGGATATTTCAAAATATGGCACCGACTGGGAATTTGGCGGTCTTTGAAAGTATAAATATAGGAAATGCTTATGAGGGAAGTAGATAATTGATATTTAATATGAAGGTAGAAGTACCACTCCAAATAAAAAAGCAGAGCTTAAAATTTGAAATTTCTAAATAAGAGTTGGTGAACTGGGGCATGCAGTGTTAAACACTCTTAAAATGGACAGAAAAAAACTTACAAGTGTGGTATAAGACTTGAACTTGGCAAATAAATTTTGATGATTTCAAATTTTAAAATGGAACTCTTGGAAAAAGAGGGGTGCGATATTATCTTTACTATTTTTTTTCCTTTTTAATATATTTGAGGTATTTAACGTGCACTTTTTAAACCGACTGATTATATCAGCATACGATAATTTTTTATGAGAAGTAGCAAAAGAGCTGACTAATTTTGCCTTGAAAGGTATTTTCACAAATCTTTTAGGGTTCTTTTATATGCCACATTAGACATGGGACCGACGGCTTATTGACTGAGCTATCAGTTCCCATTATCCATGGATGGGTTCTTAATAAACACATCATAGAGTAGCATCACGAAACCTATCCTTAGCGCAATTTATATGATTGATTTCCCACAGTGTTTTTCTACTCGTCTGGGTTATATGATTTTCTCCACGCTAATTGGGTAAGGACTTTTAAGTTATATCTTAGGGGACACGCACCTGCACTTATATAGGGATAAAGCGAGAAATAATTACGTAAATCACTATTAATTAACAGGCCCCAGCCGGGATTTGAACCTTGACTTCTTTATCATCATAATAAATTAACATGAAATTTAATATTTAACTAGTAATACCGGCAACAAAATTCTCCCTCCTTTAAAACATGCAACCCACTCTGGTGAGGGTTAGGTTTAAGGTGCTACTCTCAAAGTAGACTAGATTATCAATGACGAGGAGATTAATATTAGAATATCAGTTGGGTGTACTGAGAGTGTTTTATCCCAAAAGGTTTTCCACTTTAACACCACGTAAGTGTGGATACACTTACTATAAATACAAACTTCAATATCTCTAAGACCATTACAACCATGAGCGTGATTATTACATAATCGTGAAGCCCGACCAGTTATTAGGACACGGTGATAAAAAATAAAAAATAAACATAACATATTTTTAAACACATCTTTCTCTACATCATCTGTTTTTCTTCAGTTAAGAATATTTTTACACTTTGAATGCAATGACAGGTTTAGGCAATAATATCCCAACTTTATAAATGTTTGAACTTGACTCTCATAAATGGTCATGGCAAAAACAACTGTCAACGGATATCTCGTACGTTGTTATTTTAGTAGTAAAAAGTTTTACGAAGGAGATAATTTCACTCTAGGAATAAGTATCCGTTCTCTGCGTGACTCCAGTTAACATTTCGCAATCAATGGTATTATTGTACATACGTTTCACTTGCATTCTTGTACCTCTTATTTGACACCTCTCTGTATTTAAGCTATGCTAACAACACAATTAATTTTTTTTTGTTCTATTCTTTGCCTGGGTAGTCCGATTACTTACAGGATGTTTAAAAACTATGTAATAAACTTTGGTTGTTCTCTGATATTGTATCTAACAATAGCGTCACCATTGTAATAGATCTAAATGTAGCCTGACTATTTCCATAGAATTTCTCATATATATTTGTGCAATCTTAATTTTTGGAGCCAAATTTGTTTTGTCGATTATTTAATTATCAGTGAGTTTGTTCAATAATTTGTCCATTTACGAAATATAACACACTGTCGGTCCTAAGAGATAATTAATTAGTCGGAAAAGAAGAAGAGCAGCATTTTAAGCTCTAGACATTTTTCCGTTGCCAACTTGAAGCAAAAGTTGTCCAAATTCGTTCGCCCGCAGAACTTTGTATGTTATTCGTAAGAAAAATAAAATTGTTTAAATGTTGGCCAAAGATTAAGGCACTTCAGGTAAACTTCCACTGATTCACTTTCGACACTGTGAGGTAGTACAAGCAATGTTTGACAAAAGTCAACCCTCTCTAGTAATACTTTTCTGCCAGATTTAATTTTTTTAAACAAATTAAAAACGGAAAAAATCAATATATATCTACACTGCGAGATGATTTAGTACTTACTATATTTATACAGTAGTGCTGCCCTTTTTGTCCATTATATACATTTTACTATTACATTTTTTTTCTACGTTTTCTCCTAGTTTATGCATTGTCCTTTCGGCCCTTTTAATCCCTTTTACAATTTATGATCTTTTTATTTAGATTTTTCACCACTTTATTAATTATTGATTAAATTTACTTCTTAACATTTTTTGGATATTTTTTGCAAGATTTTACTAATTTTATATCTTTTAACTCTTTCCACAATAACATATTTCTCCAAGGCTAGGCCGGCACTAGATGTAAAAAGGTGTGAAAAGTGCAAAATGGGCAAAATAGTTAATAGCGGGTAAAAGCAGAGCTAAACAAATGTTTATATAAAAAAGATAAAAAGAGTATGTACATAGTAAAAATGGTGGCATTTATAAAAAGGTTCAAAAGTATTAAAAGGGTTAAAAGAGCAATAAAGAATAAAAACAAAAAGTCAAAAAGTGAATCTAATGAAAATAAAAAGAGTATAAAGGGTAAAAGGGTAGAAAGAGTAAAAGTATAAAAATTGTAAACGGGGTTAAAAGTGTAAACGAGGTAAATAATAAATAAGGTAAAGAAGGTAAACGGTGTAAAAAATATAATCTGTTAAAACGGCGTTAAAAATATTATAAAATAATTGTGATTGTTTTTACTTTTTATCCTTTGGTAAATTTACACCTTTTTAACCTTTTTCACTAAATTTGACCTTTTTAAGCTTAGTGACCTTCTCAACCTTTAAATTCATTTTACACATTTTACTCTTTTACTTACCTTTTTTACCACTTTTTAAAATGTTTTGATTATATTTACTCTCTTCCCTTTTAGCCCAGTTTTCATTGTTTATATCTTTTTGATCTTTTGACCCTAAAATATTTTTCCTTAGCAAAGCCGGGTACTTCAATGCTGGTTTAGTAATAAAAATTAGTTTACTATCACCACTTCTCCTACATTTCTTATTCGATTGTAACCATTGAGGTGTTAATTGATTCGTCTAGCAGTGCAGATTTACAACTAATCCTCATAGATTTAGTAATTATACTCAGGAAAATGTTAGCTGACCTTTTATGAATTCAAAAACCCTATTATATACACAAAAATCACATAACTTATTCCTGGACGCAAGTTTCATAATTCTGACAATTAGTTGCGAATCTGCACGTCGGAACGAAATAAATGCAGTATGGGTAGGGGCAACAAATATATTAAGGTATAGGTTTAATAATATAGGTTTTATTAAAATAAAGAATGTTAATATATTTTAACTTTTCAATACTTACTTTTGCACAACGCAAATAAATCACTTATTTTCGTCATTAATTTAGACAACCATGATTTAATGTTCGAGCAAGCTACCTTCAGGAAAGACCTATATATATTCCTTGTTATGAAAACCTGTAGCAAATATAACATATATTGTTGCTGGTTGGTCTTAATCAACATGTGACTTGACTTGAATGATGAAGGTGTGGTAGCTTTTTCATGGTTCCACCTTGAATAGGTCAAGGGGTCAAACCCTTATGGAGCCATGAACTATTTTGTGCCTTCAAAAGTGGAAGCAGGTTTTCGTTGTCGAATAAGCTTTAAGGCGTGATGTTTCATGTAGCACGCAAAATAAATTCTACTCTTACATTATTTATAGTAAAAAAAATTAAAATTAAAAATAACTATACCTATACTATAATGGTAAATTATATGTGATTATTTGTGGAGTTCCCTAAGGATTTATCTAATTTAATTTATTTCTAATACTTAAAAAATAATCACTCTATATAAATATAGGGAATTTCGCTGTGTACATTTTCTCAAATATACTTGTATCTCTATAATGATATTAATTCGGGTTATACAATATATATTGTTTCATAGTAAATAGTTAATTTCTGTCCACTTCTATGGCTGCATGGCCTAAGGCACTGTTCTAACAATATACTGGTTGATGATGAAGGGTAGATTAGGGTTCAAACCCGGTTGGTTGTACTGGCAGTGGTTTGTCATAAATGGGTTTTCACTCTACCTCCACGCAAATTCGGATGCACCTACTTTAAATTCAACTTTCCTCATCCCTAACACATTAACTTAATACAAAAGAGTATAGCCCTAACTGGTTATAAGACACAGTGATAGAAAAAAAATCCATATAAAGAGACAAATTTTACGACAAAGCCGAAAGAAAATCCGTCTTTAAAACGCATTCATGGGTTTGTATTATTCTGTTGAGCTATCTGAGATCCACGACATAAACTTGTGAGAGAAGAAGTTTATAAATTCACTCAAAAGTATAACTTCATTTAACACATGTGATAGAACAGGCAGACTTCACCATCTAACTTAAAAACAGGTTACATCGAATATCTTAAAAAGTGTGACGTCGGTTGGTGTTTAATGTACACTCCGTCGAAATTGAAAGGTAGCAACTTCTAATTCAACGAGCCCGCGAGGTATGATACTCCTCCACACATAACTGTAGGATAGTTTGCCTAGCTACGCCCAACACCTAAAGTAGAGAAGGCCTT
>CABEEJ010000277.1:0-49436 GCA_901482245.1 Timema douglasi
TGTTGTTACTATGCATATTTTTTAAGCAATAGCCGGCACAACTTTATCGTTCTTATATAGTAGGTGTCCATCCGAATCTTAAAAGCTCATTCACAGCTCATTGACTTGTGCATAAAGACCATTTGAATGTGTGAATTTTGAGGGGTCGTTTCCCTCAAATAAATATACATATTTATTTTCATTCTTTTTAAGATTTCTATTGATATAAGGAATTTTATCAGGCTATTATACCTTTTTGAAGAAAAGTCAAAAAATCAAAATTATTGATGGAAAAGTTTTGCAATATTTTTTTTTTAAAAAGAAAAACCAAAAGTCTCCTGACAAAATATATATTTTTATCTTCAGAAAAATTAATGCCATTATGAGAATCTTTTTTTAAAATGTTATGGTTTCTAATGGATTTCAAAATAAAAATTGTTTGAATAAAAAGCGGAAAGAAAGCTTCTAATGAAAATTTGCTTAGAGCATTTTTTATTATATTTTAAATATATGATTGGTGTTAGCAACTTTTAAAATAAAAATACTCATATCTTTGTGATCTTTTCTCTCTAAAATTGGTAAAATATGTGTCATCGTATTTTCTTTGAGACACAACATAATTTTTTGCTGGCGACTTGATATTAACTGACTCTTCCAATGATTTGAAATGTGCCATATAATTTTTCAAGATTTAACTTGCAATTTTTTGTGTGTGTACTATTTATGGAACTCCTTCCCTCGCGTGGATGGTGCATTCCTGCCTTGAGTAAAATTTCATTTGTTTTCTTGTTGATTAGCGCTGCATGGCACTCAGGGCTGTGCTCGCATAACACACAGTTTGCAGAACACCGGGCTAACCCAGCAATAAGCAGCATAATAGCAATTCAATAATTGATCAAAAACATATTTTTTAAATCTTGATATTTTTTCAAGTGTCTAGTTAGTATTGTTGAGGACTTAAAAAGATCTTAACTTGGGATTTATTTTTAGAATAGAGCACTATTGTATTACTAATAGCCACTACTTTCTCCTTGCTTGGTTGAATAATGTGTAACTATGAATTATTAAAGTTGTTCTTATTGTAATTTCTGCAGACGAATGCGAGTTTAAACCAATAAAAAAAAGTACAGTCTTATTGTGATCAAGGTCTATGTCAATTAAAAACATTTTATAAATAAACTCAAAATTCAGTTTTGAATGCAAAGTTGAAAAGAAGCTTGGAATGTGTGAAGGATGGTTGTAGGTGAAGTCAAAAATTAGTTTTTTTTTTACAAATTAAATAAAAACTTAATATATCTTACTATGGCATTTTACTTAACTTATACGGAATATATGTGCAAAGAATAAGTTTTATAAACATTAAAAAAATTGAGAGATTATTTTCCAGTTAAAAAACCGTTCATACAGCTATAGTAAATTTCAATAAGTACTTGAATTTTTGTGATCATAGGTTTTACAATACATTAGTATTCTTAAAAACAGGGTTGTGGTGTCCATACAGCAAGCTTTCAACTCCTATTTGACTCCAATGCCTTCATAAAAGGCTTATATATATTAATAGTCAAAATTTACTGCAGTAAAATGCTTCAATACAGATTATTTGATGGGAAGCTTCTTTGGCATTGTTAATTATTCATATTTGAATAAATTTGTCAATCCAAAATACACAAAGGCCTATAATGTTATAACATTATAAGTTTCTATTTTGAAGCCGGAGTATTTTTACCAACGCCACCCAAAATTGTTTAAAACTTAAACTCCAAAGCCACGAGTTGGGCTGTTACAGCCTGTTTATATTTCATGTGAGGATATTTTACATTATTAATTAAATTTGAAATATTTGTAGGACAAATATTGTTTTATTTTACCTGAACTAAACTCAAACTTGACGATTCAATCCAAACTTAGGTAACTAAAAAGTGAAAACTTCTTACACACCCCTAGATGTTAACAGCTATAGACCAGGCATGTCGAACCTTTCACCGACTGATCCACATACTTTTTTTAGGAATTGGCCGGGGCCATGCACGAGACTTATTACCTGATGCCCAAATATAGTATATACACACATACCCACACACATCCATCCATCCATCCATCCCAAAAGAAACTTACTTATAATATGATTCTGGAAACGTCATGGAAGTTAATAAGCATTTACATCGGCTCCAGGAGCCCAATTTGTTGTTAATTTCAACCATTTGAAGTTTTTTCAATTTGAGCTGGTGGGCCGCACAGAAAGTACTCGGGGGCAGCAAACGGCCCACCAGTTGGCCTTTCCTGCCTTAGACAAAATAGCGGACGGTTGACACTCAGGACTAAGTAAACCAATAAATTAAACATTGCATTCCATACAGAGCAAATGTGGGTTTACTCTTTCACATTGATGAATTAACGGCTTGGGACTGGATGTTGTGCCTGCCCTAGTCTTAAGTTAGATTATAAGGCATATGAAACTATGACACGCCTAACAAGCAGGTAGGGGAAAATATATGGCTTGAATAAAAAAACTGACCCAGGCCACAGCCTGGAAACAGTGATGGATGTAAAGTAATTCTATAAAGCACAAGTTATTTCAGAGTAGGAATGCTATAAAAACATCTTTACAAATTATTTAAAATGTTAAGCAAGTAAAGATACTCACTCCTCATCTAGTAAATATTTTTGGGCTGTTTTACATTTGTTGGAGCCCTTATATTGCATTAGTGTTTTTAAATTAAAGATTGAAAAGAGATTAGAAGGGCAAGACATACACGCCAGAAAACTGTACTCCAAAAATTACATAATTATTCGGTATGTTCTTTAGTTGTGAATTTTGAGACCTACGGTTTTCTGTTAAGAGTGTAGGCCCTTTCCTTCTATCAACCTATCAATGGTTGATCTAATACAGCTGTTTTGTGCCATTTTTCTTAGTCTTTTAAAAATAAAATCAACCCATCTAGAATTATTTTGTACAGTTTTTTTTATCAAAGTTGTTGAAGTTACAGGGCTTATATGGAAGGAAAAGCCTTTTCTAAAATGCACACTTATTTAGATTATTTGTGAATGGTTAGTGACAATTTGCAAACATTCTCAACAGAGCTTTTTAAAACGCACATAGTCTTACATTACCTGTTGAATAAGAGATAGAATATTTCAGATTGTGATATGTTGCCCAAGTATAAGTTAAACAGTCAAATAAAAACTTTTTTTGTGCAAAACAATCAATGTTTACATACTGTATTTCAACGAAAAAAAATTGAAACAAAATGCATATATAACACTACACTCAGATCAAAGTTCAACTTTAAACATGGTATTCAACCAAGGTAACAATATCTTTTACATAAGACTTACTGCATAACAATTTACAGACTAATCTATGAAATGATGTAAACACATTAAATCACATTAATCAACAATACGCATTTCCATTATTTACTGTGGGGTATATATCTGTATTTTTTTAATCAAGTTTTTAAAACCGTTCAAAATTACCATGTCTTGTTTCACTAAAATTTATGTTTTCACACATGTTACACATGTTATTGTGTGAAATTGGTAGTTTGCACATTCATAAAAAAACACTTAACTTTTATGTAGTGCAAAAATGTTAAATATTGTTCAAGCATATTTTTTTTAGAGAGCTACTGTCATTAGTACAAACTTTCTTTGAAATTAATTTATAATCAAAAACACCAAATTCTATACAATTCTTTTTCACAACTTCATGACAATTTCATATTCGAAAATGTTCTAACTAGAGAATGTCATTATCTATCTTACATTAAAGTTAATTTACAGTGTTTTGGCAGAAGATATCTTAAAAATGATATTATGTAGAAAAGAAGATTATGTCACTGCACCTGCATAAATTTATAATGTTTCTTGGTTACAACCCCCAGACAAACAGATTGAAATAAATCTGACTAAAAAGTGAAAAATAGGATCATCCTATTAATTCCTACAGTAAAATAACATACATTTCCTTGCTATAAGTAAAAACATATCAGACATTTTTGCATTGATATAATACAAAAAACAAAA
Source organism: Timema douglasi (assembly GCA_901482245.1). NCBI lineage: Eukaryota > Metazoa > Arthropoda > Insecta > Phasmatodea > Timematidae > Timema > Timema douglasi. The sequence continues at coordinate 4,006 of CABEEJ010000277.1, forward strand.
CAAAAAACAGAAGGCAAACACCAAATGACTTTTGCGTTGCAAACATTATGACATTCGCTCAGTTTTAAGTTTCCAATCCTTTTATCTTGTGCCTGTCTTTGCTACACATTTATTCAACAAATGAATAGAGTAGTGACTAAGGGAATGCAGGAGAAATCGTCACCAAAAGCACAAAAGCAATGGAGTGGCCAGTCCAATATTCAAAACTAAATAGATAAAGAAATAAAGTCCAGCTAAGCGATTTAGCTGTTTTAAATTAAAAAAAATTGTGAAATAAAGGAGAGGGGGAGGAATTAATCATGCAGTCTACTTTTAAATATTAACATTAATTGTAGAGCATTTAATCTTTATAAAGTTAGATCTTCCACAGTTATAGTAACGCTTAGTAGCGGAAAAGCTCACACATCTTTGTCTGTCAGGTACTGCCTCCAAGTGGCATGGTAGGGGATCTTCAGGATCTTGATTTTAGTGTGCGGTAGCGCGGCAGCTAAGATTCTCTGTAGTTTAGGCAGAGGTACAATCTCCACCTGGGGGGGAGTTCCCGGAGGTGGTTTCATCCCCTCAATGGCTGACTTGAGATCCTCATCGCGGGGACTGGTGTCCGGGGAGCCGCCCCCTTCCTCGTTGTCAGAGGATGCCACTGCCCGGTCATCTGCAAGGCTGTCAGGGTCACCGGGGACAGGTTTCAGTACAGGAATGCTGTTCTCCTTCTTGTCAGTTCTTTTGACACCTGTGCGTCCACTCTTCCCCTCGCACTGCACTACAAACAGCTCAGTTACACGCAGCAGCTCGTGGGTCACCCCCCACACAAAATGGGTCAAGCGCTCCTGTAGGTGACCAATGCCATTCATCACCATGCGGTTGGATGTTGCAGACTAAAAAGCACACAATTTATAAACTTACAACAAGAATAGCTATAAATGAACATAACATACACATGTGCGCACACACACACAGTTTTACGAATCCCAATCTTGGAAACATGGCTAACTTACATGGAAATATAATAGAACTAGTGATAAGACATTGAATCCCTCAAATCCTTAGAATCCTCAAGGATATTTGAAATTTGAGACACAAATCCTTTTTTTTTTTTCAATTATTCAAGAAAAATTTGTTTTTGAGCTCTGATACTGATTAGGCGGTTCAAAAATATTCATAATTATAAGATGAACTTACCAACCAGACCCCAGACCAGTAATTTAACACTTAACTGACTATATGAATGTAATGAATGGATGATAATAAAGACTCTTAGTATTTAATTACTATTTTTTATGTTACATTATTCTATTATATTTCTATTTTTTTCCAAGATTCTGATTTTGATTCGAGGGTAAATTGGGGATTCAGATTCATAAAATAGTAGATTCAGCCCGTCTAAAAATAGTATAGAAAATAAAACTAATAACTAAATGTTTGCAAAGTTTGACAAAAAGTTTTTACATTTTAAAAATCTTGAATTGAATATTTTCTCAACTCCATGAATTTAGAATATCCTTAAGGATTTAAGATTTTTGAGAAATTAAGTTGATTACCATGGAACTAATACATTTAGGTTATAATGTTTATTTATTACAGCAATAGTCTTGTGGTTATGACTTAATAATTTTATTGAAGTCTTTTTTCCAAGCACCGAGTCTTACTACTCATTCGGTAATTCGATTATTAAAAGTTAAGAAGATGAATATCCAAAACTTCAATCTCTTTTATTTTATAACTATCTAGTCAACACAACTGAACACCATTAATAACACATATAATTGATAGTAATATTTATCCCTGAATAGATTTAAGGCCAGAAAACAAATGTTTAGTGCTAAATAATGATAAAAGTGGCCTATAAATATCCAATTATGCATAAAACACACCATCACACTTATTTGCATAGAGACAAGTCTACTATATTAATGTTATTCTTTGGAATGGCATCCTTTTGTATCAATGATAATAACAGTTGGATAAACTAATATTTTTGTAGTTCAACAGTTCTTTTTGTCAGAGGTTTAGTTACTGTACCGTAAGAGGCAACCTTGCAAACTAGACCAGTTAAGAAATATTTTTGGTATTCTTATGAACAAGACTGTGGCTCCCTTTTATTTATTCAGATTATATTGAATATAATAATGTTTTATTGTTTAAGTAGTAGTTATTAAAATTCATGCCCTTTTTTTTTAAGAACATTTTAATCAATTTTTAGAATGTATTCATACTTATACTAAAACGACTTTATTAAAAATACACAATAATATAACAGTTGCATTAGCGCTTTTTTTTTTTACCTTATTTGACACTTGCTAGATAAACCAATATTAAGTTTTTATTTGGTAAATTTACAATTTAAAAATCAATGTATGTAAAAACTTTTAGTGTACATATTTTTTCCTTTGAAAAATTCTACAAGATTACATGATTTAGAGCTAATGTTTAGACCTATACTTGCAAGAGATTCCAAGTTTTTGTTCTTTTCCTGAACCTATTCAAAAATAGTTTTGAAATCTCGCACTACATTTTAGCTTAGTTAAAACTATAAAAGTTGATCCCTTTCTTACCTAATTGCTAGACACTTTTAATTTCTTTTTAACATTATTTAAATAAATGGGAAAGGTAGGTTAGGATTAAAATTATAAATTTAGCCTAGTGCTCTATACCACATAACCTCAAATTATAAATTTAAGTCTTAAATGAGAAATTACTTTTTCCCCCCCTTGTTTCCTTTTATAGTCCCACAATAAATTATTATTTCCCGAAGTCAAAATTTCATTCCCGCACAGGCCTAATAAAGGGTGTCCAGCTAAACTCTATTTTAAAATTCTGACTTTTCCAGGTTTTTCAGAGCCAATTTCTTAATTTTCCAATTACTATGGATTAAACATTAATTCACTAAGATCGCAACTTAATGTAATACCATTTTTTAGACTTGTACATATTCTGAAATCGTATCACTTTATGCAGGTGCACTTTATCAGCCTAAAGTGTTGGGTTATTGGGTAGTCCGGCCCAGGCTAGATTTCAGTGAGCTCATGTTGAAACCATTGCACCAGTACAGTTTAAAAGTGTTGTGAGACATTCTTTAGATTATTCTTCCCGTAATGTAATTGAGCTCTCATGCATGCGCATAACCACGACTCAATTTTGTCTAAAGATGTGCGGTAGAAGAATGGAAAGATGACATAAAAATCATATGTTGAACTATAGAATCGAGATTTGAATATACAACTGGGACAACTGTGTTGAAGTATATTCGGAGGGAGTAATAACTGGAAGAAATGTGTTATTTTGACTATTTGTAAAAATTACCTGACTTTTTCCTGTTTTCCAGGTCTCTAGAAGCCGTGTAATATTAAGTAAAAACCATAAAAATACTTCTCATAAGATTTCTGTGTGAGTACCAATAAATTACCTGTGTCACATAGGTGGGGATGATAAGCAACTTGGTGAGCTGTGTACACAGAGCCAACTCCTCGTCAAACCCTGGTTTGACGTCAAAATTGACAAGTTCTAGTTGGACTAGCTCTGGCAACGTCCTGATCACCTAAGCACAAAAATACCAAAGTTAGTACGTCTTCAAAGTTCCCAGGAAAAAAAATTCTCAGTATTTATAAGGAATAGTATCAATAAAAACTCATTATTTTCTATTAAAGTGATGACATAATACGGATATTAAAGAAAAATATGTTGGTAATATTTGTAGAATTGCATGAACGGGAAATAAAAATGATAGTATATCACTGGGTGATGTTCTTTTACTTTGTAATCCCAATATTGTTGTAAAAATTTATGAAAATTCTATTGACTTTAAAATGTCCCTGGAATCTTCTTGACTTTTTCTCATACCATATTTTATATTTTCGAGTTTTCCCGCTGCATATCAACCTTAAATACAATACTTTCTAGGATATTTTTAATATAACAGTTAGTGTGCTAAATTAATTTAAAATCAAGTTAAGTTAAATTTCTTTACGGTAAAAATAAAATTTATCTATAAAACTACAAATAGGCCCTATATATTAAAGTGAAAATAAGCTGTACTTTTTTATACCAAAAACAGCCTTTATAAAAGCTAAGTGTGGCCTATAATCTCGTCCTTAGATAATATATAACAAATGGTATACCTTTGAGGAATGTATGTATTTGTATAAAAATTGTTTATATAGAGGTGTACTGATTCAGTAAAACCGATTACCGATGGCTTAAAATAACTGCTCGTGTTACGGTTATTTACACTAATTAATCCCAATTATTGGGGTGTATACTTAAAAGAATGTTAACAGTTAATGTAATTAGTACAAAAAGATTGTATTTAAAAATCAACAGTTAAAGCTTTAATCATATTTTCTTTTTTAATAATTATAATTAACAATAAATAGGTTCTTGTTCAGGAAAGCTAGTTGGTTTATTTTATGTGGATTAAGAGTTGATCTCTTCTTCAGGTAAAAAAGTCCAGCAGAGGAAAACAGTTTTTCTGAAGCTAATGATCCACCAGGTACAGTTAGAAACCGTTCAACTAGTTCCTTCAGGTGAGGGAATCTTGTTTCTTGTTTCCAATACAGCAATGGATTTGTTGAGATGACCTCTGGTTTGATCTTCAAATATGCCTCTACTACATCTTTTGTTGTCATTTCTAAGCAAATTATTTTGTATTATCTAGAAACTAAACTCCTTTTGGCTTTATCAGATGAATTTTAACTTTAAACAATAGTCATTTATAGATAATTTGTAAAGTGAATATTTAATCATTACAAAATTGCTTATAATTCAATAACTTATCTTGCACTAGCTGCTGCCTGCGACTTGGATAAGGATTCATATCATGATACGGATATAATCACTTTTTGTTCGCAGCCGTGCTTTAGTTGACTAATTTCAATAAAAAAACGTTTATTGTAACATAACTATAATAATTACATATATTGTCTCGCGGACTTTTTTGTTCACATTAGTGAGAACATTCAATATGTATTTTTTATGTAATACCAATAGTTTTTGCAGCGCACACGGAGAAAGGATATTTTTTGGCAATTTTTTTTTATACCTTCAAACTACTACTACCCTACTATCAACATTTTTTATGAGGAATAAATTAAATTTTCAAAATAAAATATAGCCTATGTTACTCGCTGATAATGTAGCTTTATATTGGTGAGAGAATTTTTAAAATCGGTCCAGCAGTTTTTGAGTTTATCCATTACAAACAAAAAAACAAATCTTTCCTCTTTATAATATTAGTGTAGATGTGTTCTTCAGTCTCCTCTCCTTCATCCAGCGGCTCTTGAAACAGGTTAAAGGACTGACTCCAGAGATACTGGTCGATGGTTGAGGCTCTGGTTCGTTTAAAACATGTGGAGGGTCAATTGTTGACTCATGAGTCAAATTAAGTTCTTCAGTGAGAAATTGTTTGGCACTCACAATAACAGTATTTTTTTCCAAATAATCTGGCTTTATATCGGGGATCTCAAGTTATTGCAATGATATGGGGCTTCGAGTCATCAAGATATAGAAACTGTCTATCCAGTGCAGCAATCAAGTCTCTTGCAGTGTTTTTTTAAACATAGTTAGAGAGCCACTTTTAATTAAGATTCTCTTTAATGTATTGACCAGTGGAATTACATCAGCAATGCTACAACTTTGCTTACTGATTTGAAGTGTCACCTCTTCGATTAAGCTTAAAATATTGTCCAAATCACTTATTATTACCCAGTCAGATGCACTGAAATCACAACCATAAACTTTCAATTCTGGAAGGATGTCAGATACTGGTAAACGCTGTTCCAGAAGATGACATAACATGTTTAAAGTCAAGTTCCATCTTGTTGGAACATCTTGTATTAGACCTTTTACTTGGAAATTCATTTTCTCTTGAGAGCAATGAGCCTTTTTGGTAGAAACTGAATGGTGAAAATGTGACATCAAGCCTTTTCACCATTCTTATGACTTTTTGTGGTATGGCTTCATTAAAAATATTATTGTTTATAATTAAGTGAATGGTGTGCGCTAAACAAGTTGATGAGGGCACATCAAGAATTCTTAACGTATTCAGCATATTTGGGGCATTGTCTGTCATAACAAAATTAACTTTATCTGATATACCCAACTTTTAAAAACAAAATTTCGTATTTTATGCTATTAGGGCCCCTGTATGTTTAGCTCCTTCAGATGGATCCACTTCCAAGCAATGGTGTTGATAAATCATCATCATTGGTGCCATGACATGTTAAGTTCAAGAAATCGTCCATTGCTGCTGATGACCATATATCTGTAGTTATGGACACATGCTTCAAGCCTGCCAGAAATGCTGTGATTTTCCTTTCAACTCTAGTATACATATCAGGGACAACGACTGTATAAACATGTTTTCTTGGTGGTAGAGTATACCTGGGAGCTAAATTCTTGGGTAGCCTAGTAAATCCTTCATAAGCCACAATTTTTATATGGTTGAAAATCGGTGCTTATCATTTCACCAATTGATATAATAATACTTAGTGCTCTAGGATCATCATTTGAATATTTATTGCCATTTTTCAAAAATTCCGGTAGTGAAGGCTGCTTAAAATTCATGAGATTTAAATTATTTCTTTCTTCATTTTCACTACCACTTGTGGCTAAATTAGCGTAACTATCAATATCAAATTCTTCAGGCACTTTTCTTTTAGAAGAAAAAACTGCTGGCTTCATTTTTTCATAGGGAACTCGTTTCAAATGGTTCCATATGTTGGTAGCGGTAAAATTTAATTTATTTCCACAAGTTCCACCACGTGAGATTTTCCGTGAAACAATAAGAACAAATGGCAAGGTTATCATCTGCATGTTCAACTGTAAAATGTTTCCACACTTCACTTTTACTAATTTTGATTTCTTGTCAAAGCACCTTTAATAAAAATAAACTTTAAAATCAAAACTGATAAAAATTATTTTAAAATAAAAACTGGTAGAATCACTTTAAAATAAAAACTAAAAAATCACAAACGTTATGGATAAACTTCAGAGTTAATCTTTGTGTTGAGAATGTGGCCAATGACAATGAGTGTAAAGAACTACAAATTAGTTTGAGAAAGTGTCTGCATAGTTTCTAGAACAGCCACTATGTTATATGGTTAGATACTAGACAGATTTTAGAACAATGGATATTTGTAAACATTTTTGTACCTTTTATATATTTATAATTTTTAGTCTGAAAAAAGAAAAAAAAATCAAGCTTTGAAAGACAAATTGATAAATATTGTACCGTTTTTAATTCCCTTAAACACTTAAAAATTTACTTTATAACAGTCTTCATTACAAATTTTGAAGTATAAACTAAAGGCACGTGGCAAAAGTTGGATCTAGACTGTTAGTTTTATCAATGGCATGAATTTATGTTTCTTGATCAGGTTACTGTAATCTTTGCATAAACGGCGAAGTTGGAACTAGAGAGTTTTATCAACGGTATTAACTATATTTCTCTATCTGGTTATGTAATCTTTGCATAACCCACAGCCCAGATGCGGTGTGTATATAAGTGTGTTTTTTTACATTAAATTCCTACAAAATTTTTTTTGCTTTTTAAAAAAAGTTAGTTGCCATAATAATCGCCATTTACGATTAATTGTCGATGCAACAATAATCGCCCAATTATGATTCATCGAATCGGGATCCGCATCGGTACACCCTAGTTCGTAATCCCTGCAACCGCCTAGATTTAACGTTATCTACAAACTTCAATATAGTTTTGTGAGGCTGAATAGATTGGACTCACAACAGGACCTTTGAGAATATGCATGAACACCCACTGTTTTGATACCAATCATATAAATCGAGACAAACCAGTTCCTTCCCATGCTAACACCCACAGTAAGGACGTTGATTCCTGCTACACCACCAGAGTACTCAGTGCATTCTCGACAGCCACTTGCAACAACTCTCAACTCAAGACAAAATGGTTAACCAAATACAAACTACCCTCTAAGATAATCTATTAATATATTTTCAACTAATAAATAGAAGTACTTATTTATTATTTCTTTACTATAGTCTTTATTAATCAAATGTATATTTTTGTTGGTTATTAATTTTTACTCACGCTATCTATCAATTCAAGCATGAAGTATTGTATAATTTTCTTCGTGTTCATGCCTATCTTTGAATGAAAAAGAAATAATTCTAAAAATTTAAAAACATGTGTAGTTGTGAGTGTGATAAGTGGAAGAAGAAACAAAGAAAAAAAATGTCTGTCACTATCTAGGCCTAACCTAACTATCCTTTCAGGTTGGCTTCCCTCACCATCATTCACTTTACATTAATGTTCAATGTTTCCAGCTTGTGGCCTGGGACAGTAATTTTTATTTAAGCCATATATTTTCCACTACCAGCTTAAACCCATATTTTATCAATGATAAATTTTTCGGCCATGCCGGGAATTGAGCCCGGGACCTTTAGCTCGGTAGGCAGACATGCTATCAACTGAGCTAAGGTGTCGGATTACTTTTAAACTTACTTTATATTACTGGACAGTAGACATCTGCGAAGCAGGTTTTTCAAGTTTGAATCGAATATCGAATCGAAGCAAACAATATTCGCGAATTTTGAATAATTATCGAATCATATCATAGTTTAAACATTCTAAAAATGCTAAATTTGATATATTTACAAGCTAGGGAACACTTTATAAAACATGTTAAATAAAAACAGTTACACTTTATGAAAGAACGCTAAGCTTTAGAAAAACAGTTACGCCTACATCTTATGAAAACCTGTTAAATAAAGACAGCTACACTTTATAAAAACAGTTACAGTAGTAAAAAGAAGTAGGCTTATACTTGACAAAAGCATGTTGAATCAAAAGTTGCACTTAATAAAAACCAAGTAAGTAAACAGTTTCCTACAGTTTATAAAAAAAACGATAAATTTTATAAAAACAGTTACACTGAAAAAACACACTGTTAATAAGAAGTTAGGCCTTCACTCTATGAAAACAGTTACACTTTATAAAAACAAATACACTACTTGATGAAACCATGCTAAATCAAACGTTTAACTTCATGAAACCATGTTAAATAGGCTAAACAGTTACACTTTACATAAAAAACCCTAACCTTTATCAAAACAGCTACAAACTAATAAAATACACTGCTAAATCAAAAGTTAGACCTTCACTTTGTAAAAATAGCTAGACAAATAATAACACGTTGTTAAAGAAAAACAGGCCTACACAGTATGAAAACATGTTGTTAAAAAAGGAGTTACACTTCATCAAAATAAAATTAGTTTTTGACGCCCTTTAAGTTGTCATGTAAAAAGGTAAGTTCTTCAACATGCTCATGTGACAATAGTTCACGGCGATTGGTCACAATGTTCCCAGATGTCGAGAAAACTCTCTCACTTGACACTTGTGTGGCTGGAATAGCTAGGAATCTCTCGGCTACATAAGCCACAGCTCGGAACTCTTCTTTGTGTTTCTTCCACCAGTCATATGGGTTGTTTAGCCTGTATAGTCGTGGTGCTTCAAGATAATTATCAATTTCCTTTGAATGTCTATTAATCACACTATTTATGGGTAGGCCTACGGTTAAAGGGACTTTGTCTAGCTCGTCCCACATTGATCCAGTTAAAACTGCTGTCTTTGGGGTTTTGTTGGCTTGTGTTTCTGGAGCTACATATGAAAGAAGTTCCTGTCGAAGCAGGTTAATGGCGTGGAATCTTTCCTCTTCATTAAATAGAGCTGCCTTATACCGTGGATCAACTATTGTACACAAAGCATTAATTTCATCCATTTTATATAGTGGGAACCGACTTTTTAACGACTTTAGTAGGCTTCTTGCAAAAGGCACTGCTGAAACAAGTTCATTTTTTTGAATATGGGCTAAAGTGGTTGCTTCAAGGCAGTGGAGTATTGGTATTATCATTGATGCTGTGGGATAAGCATTTCCACATGCTTCGGTAGTAGCTTCAGCAAAAGGTCTCATAACTTCAACAATGCCACCAGCCAGTTTCCATTCTGTTGATGAAAGAGAGTCAATGTCTGAATTTGAAGAAGCTAGTTCTGCAGCCACAGCTTTTCTCAAACAAACAAGCCTGTCTAGCATGGCATATTCACTTGACCATCGCGTTTCTACATCCTGAATTAACTTCAACGCAGGTAAGTCCATAGTCTTTTGCACAGCATGCAACCTAGCATTTGCTGTAGAGCTCCGACTGTAGTGACCAACAATTGCGCGACTCTTTGAAATAATTTGGGTGATGTTTGGGCAAGCAGTCTTTGCATCCTTTATTGCCAACTGAAGGGTGTGAGCAAAACACTGTCGCCGAATCCAGTATGTGCCATTAATAGCAGCTTGCAGGTTACGGGCATTGTCTGTAACAATAAATACCTTAATAGGACTGGACTGGGTTGGTGGTGGGATGCACCAATCTTTGCACATTTCAGAAAGAGTATGTCTTATGTTAACAGCTGTGTGCGACTCGAGCACCACAACATTAGCTAGGGTAAATGACTTATATTTAAAGTCTCTGCTATAGTGGCAAGTGAGTGATGCATAGCCATCTCCTGCACGAGATGTCCAATTGTCGGTTGTTAGACTAATTGTGTTTAGTTGCGCAGCTACAATATCTTCACTTAGTACACTGGCTAGCATTTTCTTTTCGCTTTGATAAAGCAAAGGCACAATATTTCTCGAAAATGTTGTACTTACTGGAATTCTATAATTGGGTTTAATGTGCGCCATTAACTCTTTAAATCCCCTTTCTTCAACAAACTGGTAAGGTAAGTGGCACAATGCAAGCATCTGGGCTATTTTGTCGCTGATGGCCTTGGCTTCTTTTCCTTGTGGAGGAAGTTCTTCTTTCTTCTTCACCATACTAATAAGCGTTTGCTGCTTTGGAGACGATTTTAACGCTGATGTGGATGCTAAAGAGGCATCTTTTGAAACAGCGTCCAGTTTAAGGAACTCTTCATAAAGGGTTATGTGATGCCGAGAAAGATGGTTTTTTAGTGTAGAAGTGGTTCCAGTTGGTCTTTTTAACTTTTTAGAACAATGCATGCACGTGGCATCTCCATTTCCTTCCTCGAAATATGCCCACACTTTACTTCTTTTTCTTCTTCCATCCACTTTAACATCGACTTCTTTTGGTTTCTCCATATGTCTTGATTAAAGAAAAGAAAATTTTACAACTCAAATTGTTTGTACAAAAAAACTATTTATGTTTCTTTATTAACTAACACACGTGAGATTTACGTTTCCAGAAAATTTAAAATGCTGTACATATTTTCAGTTTGAACATTATTATAATAATTTAATAATTTAAACTTGGGAAATACCTTAAAAATATTAAACTATAGAACAAAAATTAACCTACAAACTTATTAAACTTATTAAAGATATAAACATTATACAATCAGACCGATAGTTTTCAAAATATTAGGAATCTTAAATTTGAAAGCACTAAGCAAACACGTTATTACTTGCAACTTTTTATATATCTTCAAACCAAAGCTGTGGTTGGCTGCTGCCAACGATTTCGTCCAGTTTTGACCAATCATAAGCTGTATTCCATTTTATCAAGTTAAAATATTTAGTTCCTTTTTCATAGTTCTTACGGCACACGCGCATTTCATATTCCACTGTTGTTCATTCGTTTATAACACTATGCGCATGTGCAGTACATTCTGACGTCATCAGCCATCTGATTTACGTTTTAGAACATATGATTATTTTAATTCCTCGAAGTGCTTATAAAATATTTAATAATAACAATAGCAAATACTTTTGTTACATGTTTTAAATGTAGGATTAAAATCCATACAAATATTATTAACATCTGTGCTAACAAACATTTACTTTGCTTCATAAGATACAATATGGTTGCAATAGCCTAGACTATTATCGATTTCTCTCTAGCTTGATTCGATTCGAGTTATCGAACCGAATAATATAAAATTCGATTTGATATCGATATTATCGAAGCTTCGCAGACGCCTAATGGACAGTGTTTATAAACTGTCTTATCATACGTTACATATACAAATGTGATTGTTACCTGTAAGTAACTGAATGTGGGGCACTCCCCTCCTTGCACCTTCTCCAAACGCAGCCGGCGAAGTTTTGACAGCTTAGCAAGTGTTCCCTCTGGAAAGTTGGCCGGAAGGTCACTGCATTCCCCCAGCTCTAGGGACTCCAAGTTCACCAGAGATCCCAAACTGCTGGGGTTCTGCTTACCCAGGTCTTTGAACGTTGTCAGTGCCTGTACAACAAAAGCATATTAACAGTTAGTACCGACTCCTGAAGGCAATACTTCATAATATGGGAAGAGTTAAAAGTAAAATAAACGGTATATCTAAGAATTAGAGGTCTGAGAGCTTCAATTTTTTCATTTGAGTCGAACTCGAGTCAAGTATTTCTAAAAGCTCCCGAGTTCAAGTATATTCAGAGTTTTAAAATGTTAGAAAGTATATTAAATACATATTCTTAAAATATGAATGACACTCATTTATATAAAGTGTAAATACTTTTGAAAAAAAAAAAGTTAAATAACGGAAATATCCGTTTTTAAGTTAAAAACCACCTATAAAACACAATTTAAAAATAAGAACGCCACTAAAATAAAAATTTAATAAAAAAATAAATTAAAATTGTTTCAACACTCATGTCTTTAAGGCCATTAAAATTACACCAATAATAATTATTAAAAAAGTTAATAAAATGAATAATTGCATGATGGCTTGGAAAGACAACGTAGACAATGAAGACAATGTAGAAACACTGTACAGTGATGTAAAGTAAGTGAAAGTGAAGGAAGCCAACCTGAAAGGATAGTTAGGTTAGGCCTAAATAGGAACAAACACACTTCTCTCTTCAATGTCTTCTTAAACTTTTACACTTCTTCAAAACTTTTACAGTATCATATTGTTTTGAATTTTTTGGAATATTACTTTTTCATTAATATCTCTTCATATGAAAAATAAGTTTTTCCGAAAATTTAAAACAATGCCCAACTGTGGAAGTGTGTTTGTTTATATCTAAGCCTAGCCTAACTATCCTTTCAGGTTGGCTTCCTTCACTATCACTTTACAATATTTTATAGTGTTTCTACACTGTGTTGATAAAAAGGTAATAGAATTGACATTTTAATAAACTAATATTTCCCCAAAATATGCTTCAGTAACTTAATTTACCTTTTAAGAAAATGTAAGAATCATAAACAATTAGAAATTTGAAGTGTTTCATATTTTGTTTATTATTCCTTAATGTAGTTGTGTATGATCATGTCTTCTGTTCCATTTCCATTCCTCTACACACAGTTATACATGCACGTTGTATGTTCTCTCGTTAGACATTATTTTATTGAGAAATTTACTTTGTTATACCTTTTACATGTTCCTATCTATGTGTTCTATCATTCTTTACCATTTTCCTTTTTCTCCCCTTTTGTGTTTTCATGGTTTTCTCTTTTAGGAAGTTGTGTTGCGCGTTTCACACTCCTCCCTGATGAGTTCCGATAGAATGAAACCTGGGTCGGGAAATTGGGCAGTGACGATCAATTTTCTTTAAGAGGCAACCATTACCTTTTTGTCCATTGGCAGCAGTGTAAAGTGTGAACTGTGTTCTATTTTTTCATTATAAAGGCCATATTGTGTTTGTCCCCCTTTTATATGTTTCTATCCACCTTTGCTACACCTTCTTCCAAATATAATACAATTGCCTCATAAAGCGAAAAGAGGTTTTCCTTATAGAGTTATATAATTATATATTCGCATCCAATGTCCTTTTCCTGTGTTTGGCTCCAGTGATACCAAATTCATGTCCAGTTTAATGCTTTCACAGAAAGATGTCATTTAGCGGCTGTCGGCGATAAATTTTGTTTGCAGCCGTATTACCATATTACCCAAATCTGCATGGAGATGTTTTTTAAGTTGTTTTTCCTAAGTTGTCTAAATGTAAATTCACCCCGAATGGTGGCACCATATACCTTCAGAGCAAAACCCAGCTGATTGTTTCCCTCTCAACTTGTCAAGAACCCATTTTGGTGGGCAGGGCCCTTGTGGCTTATGGAGGATTCAACCAATTGGCCACAACCTAAAGAATTGCCTCGCTAGCTGAACCTATTGAAGAAAGCAAAACCCTCACTCTGACTACAGTCACCCCTGACACACACATTCTCGGCCTGTTAGATAAGTTTTCGTCCTTATCAAAAATAAGACGTATAACAGCTTATTGATTTTGTTTTGTTTGTGCTTCTCGCCCAGGACGTGTCGCACCCACCAGACCTTTGCAAGTTGATGAACTACACAAGGCTCTGTTATTTTGGGTCAAACAAACCCAACAGATCAACTTTGCTGATGATATTGCTCGTATTGTCAAGGATCAACCTTGTTCAGCCTCAGTACAAAGGCTAAATCCCTTTCTCGATTCTGCTGGTATACTAAAAGTCGGTGGCCGCCTTCAACGATCCAATCTGTCCTTTGAAGAAAAACATCCTATCCTACTCCCAAAGCGGAGTCGTCTCGTAGAAATTCTAATTGACCAACTACACATTGATCATCTACATCCAGGACCACACAACTTGCAATCCTTACTTCAGGGTGAGTTCTGGATCATTGATGCACACAACATAATCAGATTGCGGCTACGCAAATGTCTAAAATGTTTCAAGTTTCGTCAAACCTTATTGACACCAGCCATCGGTAGTTTCCCAGCTGCTCGTGTTTGTCAAGCCAAACCCTTTCTGAAGACAAGTGTTGACTATGGAGTTCCATTCACAATCACAATGGCTCGAGTACGCAAACCTAGAATCTGTTTGGCCTATATTTACCTATTTGCCTGCTTCTCTATAAAGGCTATTCACATAGAATTGGCGTCAGATTTATCAATTGAAGCATCTCTTGGGGCAGTTCGTCGTTTTGTTGCACGTTGAGGACATGGTTTATATATTATGTTCAGTGAATGCGAAAATAATTTTGTTGGTGCTAATAGACAGCTTTCCACTATCCCAAGGTTTCTCACAGATTCTGGAAACAATTAGTTTTTTTAGTAGGCAGCTTGTTGACCATAACATCACCTGGCACTTTAATCCCCCCGCAACTCCTCATTTTGGAAGACTTTGGGAAGCAGGGATACGACCAGTCAAGTCATTACTCATCAAAACTATTGGCTCTCAGATACTAACTTATGAAGAGCTGTACACTGTCTTGACACAAATTGAAGTCACTCTCAATTCACGACCAATTAGTGCATTATCAGCAGATCCCAGCGATTTGTCCTCACTAACCCCAAGTCACTTATTAACCTTGGGACCACCACAAACACTACCAGAGTCTGATGTCACCGCCACTCCAATCAATCGTCTGAAGAGATGGCGCCTACTGCAGCAAATCCACCAGTCCTTCTGGAAGTGTTGGCACCAAGCTTACCTCCATCAACTCCAGCCCAAAGCCAAGTGGAGTCATCCACAAGACAACCTTCAAGAAGGGCACCTAGTCCTCATCAAGGAACCAAACCTGCCTCCACTATGTTGGCGACTAGGACGTGTGGCGAAAACATTCCCTGGTCCCGATGGCATAGTGCGTGCCGTTCAAGTCCGTACTGCACAAGGTGTCTTCATCAGGTCAGTAGTGAAATTGACTCCCCTCCCCTCAAACTAATCGAAATACCGAGTATTTCAAGGAAGGTGGGATGTTTGGGGCTTGTATATGTGTATATTGTTTTATTTTGAGCTATGTTTACTGTGTTGTTTTGGCGCCAAGAAACTTGGTTGGCGTCTGTTATGCTTTTTTTTTTAACAGTATCCTGCACGCTCGCATTACTAGTGGTGGGCAGCCAAGTCTCATTTTGGGTGTTGTCCCGTGTATATCTGAGTGTCGTATACCATAAACATTCCGTGGCTGTGAATTCAAAACTATACAGTCCACTTCCTACCAAACACATCCTATGCGCTAAACTGAGTGATCCCCTGTCATGTGTAATGGATTCAGTTACAAAAAGTATTCAGGAAACATCAAGCTTGTATCATTGAATTTTCAGCGAGTTAGTTGAAGAATTATTCCCCCCTTTACCTTCCACACAAATGCAGGGGATACCTCTAAAATGCTTCCTTCCTCATCCTTGCCCCATTATATTAAAGATCATATATGGATATACAGGGTGTCCAGCCAAACTATATTTTAAAATTCCCTGACTTTTCCGTTTTCCAGGCCGCTGGACACCCCGATATAACATTAATAGGTAGTAAGGCACAGTGATAAAAAATATAAAAAAACTCACAAGATGCCTGAGAGTAGTGAGCTGACATATCGGGTCAAGGGGATTCTTGAGTCTTATCCCTGATACACTCTTCAGTCGTAGCTCCTCCAAGCATGACAAGTTCTGGAATGGCTCAAAGTCCATCAGCTGGCACCTGGTCAACAAGTTTTACATAAAACTGAAAAACCACCTATAGAGATGAAAAATACGATATGAAGATCGCCATTACCGCTGCATGTGATGTGCAATATGTACCACATTAGAGTTGGTTTTACATGTTATGTTTTAAAGTGTTGTGTGTATAACCCAAACGGGTAGTGAGACGCGATGCTAATAATAATTTAAACTGTTATTAATTTAAAAGTCTGGGAGCTTGGGTTTTTTCTTTTGAGTATTTCAAAAGCTCCTGAGTTCAAGTAAATTTATAAAAATTAAAAATAATATAATTAAAAAATATTTTTAGTGAATGGTAAATGCTCTGTTTACGTAATTATGTTAAGTTTGTTAAAATATTTAATTCAATGTTGATCAACACATATTTTGGACAGGTTAGCCATCATCATCATCATCATCATCATCATCATCATCAACATCATCATCAACATCATCATCAGCATGAACCGTTTCCAGCCTGTGGAAGGGTCCGTTTAGTAAAATGCCTCCTTCTTCCTTTGTCCTTTCATCAATCTTTCTCCCATACTATATTCCACTCTCCATCTTTCACTTGCTATGTTCCTCACATCTCTTCCTTGGTCTCCCTTACAGCCTCTTCCCTATATACTTGATATTCATTAATCTTCTTAGAATTCTATCAGCCTAAATCCTCATTATGTGTCCATAGCATCTTATCTTTGCTTCCTCAACTATCTCCTGTTTAAATAACTTAAGGCCCTTAGACCTGTCAAGTTCAAGTTTAAAACCTATTTTGTGGGATGGTGGATGGGAGATTGAAAGGCGTGGGGGCGCTTCACAACCAACCAAAATATACTTCCACGCAAACAAGAACAGATAGATCACGGAAACCGTAGATGGCGCTAGCTAACTGACAAGTCTTGCAGAGTCAATGCGTTTGGAAATATCAGTTTTTCTCGAGAACAGGTGAAATGATTTATGTTAAAAAAAATTTAACACTCCTTCTAAGATAATGTATCGATGTTTATTAATTGATACATTTTAATATCTTTTGTTATGAAGCCGGCAGTTTTCTATTGAAAAATATCAATTTTATTGATATTCGATCAATGTTAAAATCATGGAGGATGTGTGTATATAAAAAGTATAACATAATCAACATTTTTCTATTCGTCGACAAACCGTATCCGAAACCTGAAAATTGCTAAACAGTAAAAATTCTTGAAGATAACCGTTTGTTCCCATGGCTCTACACATTTCCAAGCCAAATGAAAAGGGCCAATCGCCTTGAGTTTGAAAACAATCAATATGTATTATCATTGTTAAAATAGTAAGGATAGTGAATGTTGAAGGTGTTTAGTGATCTATTTATTAGTAGTTTTATTTCCATTGAGCGTATAACCCGAACGAGTAGTAAGACGCGGTGCTAAATATTATTATTATTTCCATCGCCTTGTCAGGCCAATGCAATTTTAATCGAGGATAATTCAAAATGAACAAAAATATTGAATTTGTTTACTGGTAGAAAGTGGTTTTAGAGCTCTATTATGTCATTAATGTGAAATTTTATATAGATTTTAACAATTCATTAAGTCACCGAATGATTTATTAGAGAAACTGTCGTTATTATTTAAATTAACTAGCCTATACTTACCAATGAATTAAAAAAAAATGATTTGTATGTACATCAAGAGGAAGTTCAAAATTGGTGAAACTACAAATCTTTTGATCTTGTGCTTTAATGACGACCTAGGCTTGAAGTTCATGCCCTATCTTCCCCTTTCCCTCAACCATTCTTTTCCTCTCAGTTGCACACTTGCCATTAACTGCTCTTCGCCTCTTCCTAGTCTTTATTCTACATCCTTTGAATACATTCCTTTTCCATACTTGGTACATGAGCATATCATATCAGCCTTGCTTCCTCTATCTCATATACTCATATTTATATATCATCCAATTTAAAAGCTGAATATATTTAAAATGAATTAAATTTAAAACGATATTTTAATATTAATATTTTTACACGCCTACTTAAAGTTCAATCATAGATTTCTTAACACTTTGTGTTTGTATGTAAATAAACATTTTTAAATAACAATGTTTCATAGAACCTAGAAACATACAACAGTAATAATTATGAAGTCAAAAATTCTCCCGCACTTTTTCATGCATGTAATACACACAGGTGTTAAATGGATTAACGTATTGGTAAATAAACACAGTAAATCCTGAAACCACACCTGATGGCCTGTGCGTTGAGGACTTTGAGTTGAGTGCAGGAGGAGCAGACCTGCTCCACAGTGCTGGCGCTGCATCGGCATAGGTCCAACCTCTCCAGAGAGTCGACTTTGGCCATGGCTTTGCAGAACTCTGTCCACATGGAGTCTGTGTTTTGAGGGACCAACATCTTGCGCAGGTCCAAGTGCTGGGTTTGGTGGCGGGACAGAGCAGCTGAGCAACCTTCCCAATCGTGCACCTGAGAGTTTTTTAGGCGCACAGTCTTCCACTACATTCACAAACACAAATATTGATTTGTTGAAACACACACATTGCTTTGTTGAGGAGGAATCAACAACATATTTTTTCATCTACAAACTATTTTCACAAAAAAAACCCAACATAAACTAGTTATAATTATTTTAAATTGTGACAGATAATTAAATCAAGAGATTTACATACAAAAATTGTGCCACAAACTTTCCTATTTAATATTAGTTTATGAGATGGTTAGGTCAGGGAGTAAAGCGAGGAAATGCAGATAGTGAAGTGTCGTGTTAGGAGAATGGCTGTATATTAGTTTGGTACCAATGGATTTAGCTTACAAAATTTAAGTTCATATCTAGTAATTCATTATAATTGTTAATGGTGTGCGAAGCTCCATAAATATGAAGTTGGAGTCGAAGGTCAAATCCTCCGGCTTCGACTTCAACATCTACAATAACCTTCGCATATCCGAAAAATGTCGAAGGAACAATAAAACTTTGATAAATTGGGATTATTCAATTTTCCAACGATGATAGGTTTTAGCACTAGAGTGGACTAGATTATTTTTAACTAGTGTAAGTAAATTCAGATGAGTTGAAATATATATTTTCTAGGTCAAAATAAACAAATGGTATCAAACGAGTGGATTCAATCATCGTTGAAAAGAGGATACTAGGATAGGGCTTACACACTTACTTACAAATTTTAGAAGAAATACACATAGTACTACCTCCAAAAGTTGATCAGTTGATTGAATAACAGATTTGCCTGTTCAAGTTCCCCCACCCTACCTTTAAGTGATTAAGTATACATTATATTAGTATAAATAAGTTCTACTCACCAGTGAAGAATGGGCAGCCAGATCATGCCACATCTTGTCCACTAGAGCGGCACGCAGCAGTTCCTGAACCTTGAGGTACTGGAACAAGTGTAGGAGTGCACCATAGCCCGAGCTAATGTGTTGAGCGTTCACAAACAACCGGGGCATAGTAAGTCCGGAATTCACACGGGCCATCTTGGTCATTGGGCCTTCACCCTGTTGCTTGCCCGCCTTGCGCTTGCGACTTCCATCACCAGCCCTGGAACAAAAGTGTGTATCTTATGTATGTAATATAGATTCAAGAACATAGTGTCCTTATCTGGAGTGTACGATTAAATGAAAACACAATGTCATTGATGAGAGCAGATATTGAAATTATTTAAAATAAAATTAATAAGAGAGTTCCTCTCCGTTTTGAAATATAATTTTACTGTGTAATTTCTTTAGGGTGAACATATTTACATTTAAATTGATTGTTTATATTTATAGAACAATATTATTTTCTACATTGATAAGAAAGTAAAAAAAAGGTCTGATAGAAATGCACAAGTTCAGATTAATGCAATCACAAACACACTTAAACATAAAAGAAAATGTAAAATAATAATATTAATAATAAAGCGGTATTTTTCACAGTCCCTTTATTTGTTATGGACCCTAAACAATTTACTGCAAATGTTGCATTGAAAATAAAAGTAACAAAAAAAGTTATTCCTAATGCCAGTTCAAGCAAAGCCATAATTAGAACAAACTAAATTAAACCAGAAAAACTATATAGGGCCAATTCAAATATTGGCAACCAAAAGAAAAGATGTGTGGGATAAATGATAATAGAAATGAAGAATGAGCATAGAAAGAGGAGATATTTGAGATCAATATTACTTGAGAACAAAGAATAGCTGTAAAATAGCTTAAAGAATTTGATAGCAGAGAGATTAAAAAAATAAAGGTCATTGTCGAGAATTAAATTAAAGAGTAAATTTAAACAGTTTACTAACTGAGAATTGAGAGAAAGATATTCTTCCAACCTAAAGAAGTGAGAGTTCTCAAAAGTCTAAACTAAAAAACAAAGACATCTGCAAGGAGTAAATAAAAAAGATACACACAAAAATTCTCAAGCACACAATGGATAATCAACAAAATTGAAAAAACCTTAACGAAAAGTAAAAATGAAACAAGGTAACTAATCATCCATCATTAGTGGGCTAAATAATAACACATTAAATTGCTTATCGACTGACAAACAAAGATATAATGAAAATGCTGTTCAAGTTAGTGTGCAGCTTTTTAAATTGAAGTACATGAAAAAATGAAATAGAAAAGTGATTCTTATAATGTTGCCTAAGGGTGCTATGAAAATATTGGGAAATTTAAGTTCACGTGTGTAGTAAGGATTTTTTTTAATTGTTTTATTTTAGTGTTTCTACAGCCTATTTAAAATCTCAAAAAGTATAATTTAAGTATGTCCGCTACTAAGAGTTTTTATACCTCATAATGCCTCGGTATGAGAAAGTTTTGAACCAGGGGCGCTATGAAGTATTGGGAATATATCAAATTGTGCCTCCTTGGTGATAATTTTATGAAACATTGGTCTATCTATAGCAGAAAACTTTCGCCACTCACATACCCCTTCATTAAAAAGGAGGCAAATACTTGTGATCATGTAAAGTATATATGGCTGTTAACCAATTTTAGCCTAATTTAGTATTAAGAGTTCCTGGCTATGGATCGAGAGGTCTCGGATTCGATCTCAAGTTCTTCCTGATTTTCTGTGAAGCAGTGGGTCTGGAACGAGATCAACTTGGCCTTGCGAGGACCAATGCAGAGCGACTTGAATGAAAACATGGCAGCTCTGGTCTAAAAGATTGAGATTAATGGCCAGAGGGTTCATTGTGCTGGCCACATGACAGCCTCTAGTCACAGAAAATAAAACTATGTTCACCAGAGGACAGCAGCCACTCTGTCTGTATGGCTTGATAGCGAACTTTTATGGGCTGCAAATAGTAGCCTTGAAATACTTTAATACTAAACTTCCATACCCCAAAATCCCAACAAATAACCTAAAGTATGAGAAGCACTTAAATTGGTTCAAACCCATATTGGTGGACATGCAGACTAAATGTCTAGCTTGTCTAATCTATTTTGCCAATGACATGGAAATCGGGGTTTGAATTTTGGTCAAGTGGACAAAGGATGTTTTTAAATGGTTTCTCATGTTCCTTCTATCCAAATGTGGGCACATTTCCTTTAAATTCTACCTGCATTTGTGATCCAATAATATAGTTAAATATGTAGAGCCTGGATTAGTAGGATGCAGTGAGAAACGATACGAGCTAAAACCCGTGCACCTCACTACCCGTATGAGTTATACGCATAATATATATTCATTACACTAACATAGGGAAGAGGAAGGGAAAGGAAAGATTTAGAGAAAATAAATTCCCAATTGTGTGGAAGAATTACAGGAAACTCTTCAAACACCCGGCCGAGATTTTAACTCCTACCGCCTTGTCACTGGTAAACTAAATGAGCTTGACATTTAGACTGCATAACCACCGATGAAGGTGAACATATGTTAAACTTAAACTTGACAATAAGCAAAGAGTTTCAATATTTAAAATAGCATAATCTAGATTAGTATAAATATCCTATAGTAGAGAATAGAAAATCAGTCACTCTGAAAAAGGATATGTTGTTAAAAAATTGAAACACAAATAATAAAAGTTAAAATTGTGATCTGGAATAGAGATTGAAGTACTCACTTTTCATTAAAAATGTTAAAGCGGCTAAGGCCTGACCTATTTTTGATACTTTTAAACATTATATAAAATGCTTATCTTATAACTAGCATGAATCTATATTTTTTATACACATGATTATTATATAATAACTATACTACTTATCACTTAAAAGGAATATATCAAGTTTAATTGTGTGCAAACTCAAATGTTTTATCCTGATCCTAAAAAATAAAAGTTTGCAATGGTTTTGAAATCACATTACCCCTCCAATTTTATGTATCAGAAACTAATCATACAAATTAAAAAAATCATAATGGATCATATGTCAAGAACTGTAATATCGAAAAAATATATTTTTGCATCTTGTTTTTGTAAAACTGATGATGAAACTGGCCACTATAAGGTAGACATTACAAACCAGATCACAGTAGCTGGTATATTTGAAAAATAGCAATATTGTTTTAATGAATCGATAGGACAATCAACTTTTGGTTGTTTTTTTACATTAGTTTAGGTTAACATGTCATCTGAACTCGATTAAAATTAGCTCTAAATTCACCACAGATTTCCCTAATATATCTCCGACTTAAAAGTCTCCAAAGCAATTTGATCATAAATAAACTGTGGCTATTCCAAGACCATATACAATCACTTGGTATCAACACCAAAACACAATCATGACAGAATAATTTACAATTAACCATGTAATGATATAGATTTTTCCTTTCTTAATATTTCAAATCAATAGTTCCACCCCTAATAGATTTCAAGTTGATGAACAATTTTATAATATTAGATTCAATGAACCCCTCCAAATGTGTTATAAAATCTTCTCTCCTGGTTTAACAAACCTGGGTGGTTATTTTATTTTTTATGTTGTTGACGACACTGTCGCCGGCTTAACACCCCTCTTCCAGGTATTTGTGAAACACAAACCACACCCAGATAACTTTGTTTCTTTCTCTCATTTTTAAAAGCTTGCAAAATAATGGCGAAATCTCATGAAATTGGAAGGTTCCAGAAGCCTACTTCTCTGACTATATACAAGAAAAAGGGTTCCACTTCTCACTTGACCTGCAACCCTGCTGTAGCTAAGGTCCACAGTGCATTAACATCCACATTTTCAAACTTTAAAGCTGTTGCATTCTAAAAAAATAATATTTTACTTCTGACTGTGATAATTGCTGGATCAAGTGTTACTTCATTTGAATAAATTAAACAAAGACCTGTGTTTGGACCATAAAATATACATAGTGTTAAGATATTAAAAGAAAAACCGAGAAAATGCAACATAATCATTTATGATCCCGGGGTGAAGAAAATATACCTCTACAACTATTGAGGTTAAAATGGAGGAAAACAATGCTATACAATAACTATGAACATATGAAAGGTGAAGCGTCAAGGATGAATGATTATAATTATGATCAGTCATATCTCTGCCTTAAGCCATGAGCGAAGAATGACCCTGAGTATGGGATCCCGGAAAGTTTAGTGATAAAGCGGTGGTGCACTAAGCCAAAAGTCCCGGGTTGTATTCCCGTGGCCAAGCGTTTTTTTAAAAATTCATTTGAATATTGTGATTAATGCTTTAAGTTTTTAGTTATATCAGGAACCATTCAATTCCTTCAAGAACAATAACAGAATTTTAAGGCACTGTTTTTTCAAATTCATATGTTGTTTTTTTAGACAATTTAAATACTATAAGTTTCCTACAGCCCATTTTGCTTCAAATTTGTTGTTAAGTATGACTTGGCACTGAGAGACAAAATACATACAAAGTAGATTCCAAATTATCTGAGGTGGTACTGCAATTGATGTTTTGTGGGATTTGTCTAGGAAACTATCCGCATTAAACTGGTTCAGTCATTTAATATTATTATCCCCTTATAAAAAGCCTATATTAAGTAAACGCGTTGCGTGGAGACAAATTTCAATGGGTTAACTAAACTTTAATTTGTTATGCAGAGGATCTACATAGTGTTCCATATACGAATTGGTTTTTTCATTCAATGCCACCTCGGTTCTTTTAACCCCCTCATATAATTGGGACATTACTTATATATTTTAATTAGGTTTCATATAAACTAGTGGGAATTCTAATAACATATTTTCAGGAATTGTGTGAATCAATATACATACAATTAATGCAGACAATATACCTTGTTAACTTAATACATTTTTTATGGTAAGATGATAAAAGAAAATGTGTATCATGAGTGCTAAAACCAAACATAAATATTTCTTAAAATTGCTTTACTGTTCAGGAGACTTCCCCGCATTAAATAACAATTTATGGCATGAATTGTAATTTAGCATGACCGTGAATATGAATTACACCAAAATCGTTAGATAATTTAACTACCTTAAATGCGTATACTCTGTGGATCAGAAAAAATAAGTTCACACCGACACAAAATAATGCCAATTCAATGGATTTATAATACAATGCCATTCTGAGTGCACAAATTACTAGAATAGTTTCCATCTTATTTAGAAGCTAGTAATTAACAGTGTAAAATACTAAGCAACAAAATTATTGAATAACCTGCAGGAAAAGGAGATGGGTTTTTAAAGGGAGAGAAAAGGACAGATAAAGGGGAAATTCGCACAAACAACTAATGTATCTGTAAAAATAAAACAAATAAATTAATACATACAAAAATAAGAAGCACAAAACCAGAAAGTTTATGAATGATAAAGTGAAGTTTATCATTAAACATTCATGGGCAAATTGAGAAAATATACTTTGTATAACAAAAATAGGTTGAAGAACTGTGTACTTTCTTTACATCAATGCCCTCAACCCAGTTTCACACCTCTTTAAAACTAATAAAAAAACACATTACTGAACATGAGTCACTTGTGACAAATACCTACATAACAGAATAGGCCTATTGTTTTATAGATGATCAATTTCTATAAATGATATTGAAATTCTTTAGAAAACAATATAAAAAGCTTTCATTGTCAACATTCAAACAATCTTGTTGGTTAGACCTTTACTTCAGATATTTGTTTCTCTATTCATACATATGTTTGGAACAATGTGATGTCATAAGATAATAGTTTCCATAGTTACCAGAAACAAATTATTTCCTTGTATATGAATGATGTTTACTTTAAGATTGTTACAACAATGAAGGATATTTATATTTTTCATGTCTACTCAATAAACAATGAACAAACTAACTAAATATATTTTAAAATATCCCTAGAATACTCTATAAGAATTGAACCTAAAGGGTATAAGTTTTGTAATGTAGTTAACCTACTAACAAAAGTAATGTGTTAAAAAATAAAATGAAGTATAGTTTTCTCTTGAAAGCAAAAAATGGATTAATCATCTTGAAGTAAAATTTATATATATATTCTTTTTAGGCTTTGATAAGATTTATATATTTATGAAATTACTACACAATAAACCATGATTCTAAGAATAACTTATTGATATGTAGATATTTGATTTAATTAGTTACTGACCTAATTACAAGCTTGAAGATGATAATTATCTTTCAAACATCCATAGATATGATATGCAAGGTTACTAATTTTCAGTAATGTTTTACTTATTGCAAATTTAACTATAAGGTTGTGTGCTTCTCAAATCAGTGGAAAGGTTCTCATTCAAACATGACATGTCATAAACTTGGAGATTATACAGGAATAATTATTAAAAATAAAAATTGAATCTTAAACCAACAAGTTAAAACATAATGTTCTTTGAAACTACACAATTTTACACTTACAAAAGGACAGCCTGATGCATGTTCTTACGGTACATTTGTAGAAAGTGTTCCCAAATTTTCTGTATATATATATATATATTATACTTAGCTTTGTTTTTCCTTCACACCTATTTTCATAATGTTGCAATCGTTACTTTCCCTGATATATGAGAGGTTCTATCTATCTATTAAACTAATATCAAATCTGCCGTGGATCAGATATTTTTTGCACCGCATCTTAGTACTCAGTTGGGTTATACGCTTATGTACTAACTACGCTAATGGTTTTAGGGATTAGGAAGGTAGAATTTAATAGAAGTGTAACTGCATTTGTGTGGAGGGAATGGAAAACATTTTTGGAAAAACCAATCTCAGTACACCCAACTGAGATTCGAACCTCAATCTCTCAGTCATCAGCCGTCTAGTCTAATTTGAGAGTAGCACCTTAGACCATGTGGCCAATGAAGGGGGTATATGTTATATCAATACTTTAATATTATAATCAAAGCATTTATGAATATATCCCCTTCTCCTGTGATTAATTAAGTTTAAGCTGGTGGCCTGCTATTTTAGAAAAAAAAAANGCTATTTTAGAAAAAAAAAAAAAAGAAAAAAAAAATGATTACCCTATATAAAGTAGTAAAGTCAATCAAATTAAAACATTTAGACTAAAGTCAACGTGAATTTTGTCTCACTTCTTACCTAAGCCACAACCCAGGGAAATCTTCTTTAAAGTTTACTGGAAAATTGATCTCGAAAGACGGTTAATGTCAATTCTATAACCTTGGTCACTAAGAAAAGTTTTTTTTGCTCCATTTTTTACTACCAGTCTAAGCTATACACATTTAACCACACTAATTTTACCGGTTGTTTTCTATGGGTTGAAACATGGTCTTTCACCTTAAAAAAATGGAAACAAATTTAGGCTATTCGAAAACAAGGTGCTTAGGAAAATATTTGTCCCAAAAAGGGATGAGGCTACCGAGGGGTTTAGGAGGTTACATAATGGTGAATTACATATCCTGTACTCATAACAAGACATTTTCAGGATGGTCTGGTCTACTGTATTGTAGGCAGGACATGAAACGCAAATGGGATATTCTAGAACCTTGTTCAGGATATTGACTGGTAAGCCCAATGGGAAGAAACCATTGGGAAGATGTGGATGCAGATGGGAGTATAACCTGAAAGAGATAGGGTGTAATGAGGTGGACTGGATAGAACTATCTCAAGATAAGGATCAATGGCACACTTTTACAAGTGTGGCAATGAACTTCCAAATTATTAATGCCATACAGTAAGTAATGGCATAGGAATGTATGATTTAGAAAATATTTGCCAACATTTGCATTCAGGGCAAGTGGTGGAAAAACATTTGAGTTAAAAAAAAGTCCACCCAGTAGAGATTTAAATTCCAAACTCCCCATTACTGGCAAATTTAATAAACTTGACATTTAGTCAATGTGTTCACCAGTGCAAGTGAAAGGGTAATTAAATAAATTTAAACTGTTTTGTAAGTTAAATCACAATATTAATTGATTCATTTTAGAGTTGCTAATTTTATAAATATTTAAAATTTGAATGTAAAATAATAATAGTAACTAAATTCTTATAATCCATTCATTATAACATTCAGACATTCAATTGACTGTTAAATTAATGGTTGAACCACCAACTAGCAGTATTAGAGCTCTAAACCAAATTTCATTTGAAGATAGTTTTTTTTTAAATGATTTGAGTCTTGAAACTGAAATTTTCTCGAATCCTTTAATCTCAAACATCCTTAAGGATTTGAGAGATTCGTAGACCCATACCTAGTTATGTCTGATGTTCTGCGACTAATTTACAAAATTTGGCAATAAGCATCCCTGCTGTGCAGCAAAGCGGAGGTTTCTTGTTGCATAGTGAATAGTAACTGTATTACATTGGATAAAAATGTTGCTAAATGAAGTACACGATGAAAATCTTCATGGCTGAATTTTATTTATATTGTTTGTATAGTAAAAAAACAAAACAAAGTTAATGCCTTTTTAAATACACACGAAAAATATGTTTAAATTTGTGAGTTATGTTAACGATAATAAGAGGGAGTACTTGCAACGACGGATAAATGTTGGCTTCCTATAGTTAAACTAAGAATTTGGAGTGATTTAAAGCGACTCTAGAAACTTTGTCCAGCAATAACCAAGTTTATAGCGTATCATATTATAGTGAGACCTGTGCTGCATTTCACACACTTACTTTTCATCTGACATGTCCCCTTCCTCTGCAGATGCATCCTGCACTAAAGACTGCGGAGCCGCAGAGGGAAGACTGCTGACGATGAAACTGCCACCTTGTAGTCCTCCAGTGGGAGAATTTAGTATGAGGTATTGTGGGTGTTGTGGGGTCCCTTTGCTGTCCCCAGTGGTAATCAGGGGAACAAGGAGCACACCTGCGGGATTCTGTATCCCCGCTGTACCAGGTGAGCTCACAATGTAGGTAGATGTGGGGGAAGGTTTTGGGAGGATAGGAGTTCCAGATGCACCAGAAACAAAACTAGTCAACTGCTGTTGAGTGAAACTAGCAGATGTTGTTTGGACCATATTCAATGACTGGCCTCCACTGGCAGATGTGGCAAGCAATACCTGAGACTGCCCCAACATGGACTGTGTAGAAGTCTGAACAGAGGAACCTTGACTGGCAGCTATGAGAGTTGTCGAGGGGATAGTCAAACCTACTGGGGGTTTGTCTCCAGAAGGAGTGGTATCTCCTGTTGTGGAGCGGAGACTGGGTGTGGTTGCAGTTAGTGCAGGCGAGGGGGAGACTGACATGACATTGTGTTTTGGAGTGACCACATACTTGCTTCCATCAATCCAGACGACGGAAAGTGCCCGAGAGGCAGCAGACGATTCAGTGGAGACAACCGTGGTAGCATTGGGCGTGCTACTAGATGTAACTATACTTGTGGTAGGAGGGATCAAAACTGTAGATTTGGCTGAAGAGGAGCTCAATTGAATGGTGGAAGAGGGAGGCAACCAAGTTGTGACAGAACCGACAATTGTTTTGTCGCGAACTGTGTTTGTTTTGGCAGCAGCCACATTCAGTGGGATCTTTGGCAACAACAAGGAGTCTCTGTTTTTGGCAGAGACTTTCACCAAGCGGGATATAGTTTGTAGTTTCTGGGGTTCTCCTGGGTGTGATAACATTTTTGGGGGAGAGGTAGTGGGGCGGAGTGAGGGGACAGTGGGTAAACGGAGCACATTCTGACCAGCCTTGAGATTGGCAGATTTAGTCATCCCAAATATGTTGATAGGGGTTAGAGCAGGGGGCTTGGTGGCAGGGGACAGCTTAGGGCTCGTCAGTTTGCCAGTGTTCATGGACTTGGCAACGGCGGGGCTAAAAAGTTTGGAAACAGTGACGAGGGAAGTTTTGCCTTCTTTGATTTCCTGTTGGCAATTCTGAGAGAGAAAAAACTAGCTTTATCAATTTGATTGAGACAAAAATAAGGTGTCAAAATCAAACATTTTTGGGGAGTTTTTTTTACCATACTAATTTAATTGAATAATGATTTTTAGTAAAAGGGTGGAAACACATTACAGATTAAATGTTTATTTTTCAATATCTAAAACTAAACATCAAATAAAATAAATTTTCTTGAAAGCAAAATCTAGCTATACAGTATAAAATATAGTTTTAATATATTATAAAAAATAAATTAAATTGATATATCTTTCTAATGATGGTAATTATTATAGTCTAATTACAAAATGGCTAGTTGCAAACAAAAAAACTATGATAAAGATAGTGAATTATACACATTTTATGTGAAAAAGAGCCTTTTAAGCTTATTAGGTGGCTTACAAGTTTATTTAATATTAATTTTACAATAAATCAAACCTCTAGCTCATAATATTTTGATAAAATTTGATATATCGTGGCTCACAGCAGTTTTAGGTGTTTGAATTAGAAACTTCAAAGACCAAAAATTCATGATTTAGGGACCAAATAGGGAGGTTTTTTTATTCATAAATAAAAGTATAAATAAGGCTTAAAGCAAAAGAAAGAAAAATTAAGCCTTTACCAGAAGTCAGTTTTGAAACACTTTATAGGTAGTTTAAAGTTCCTTTGCATGATGGTTTAATCTTCTAACCATCCCTAAAAGTTAAAATCATCAGTTGATTTCACATAAAAACTCTTGAATTATGATTTCAAATAACCTTAAGGCTCAACATTTTATCATTTAGTTCTAGGCTTTTGTGAACACGTATTCAAATTATAGTAATCTCCACAGCATTCAGGGTCACCCTAAATTACCCAACCAAGTCACCATGACAACAAACTACATCAGACCAAAGGTTCCCATCCATGCAACAAACCAAGATGCACCTGAAAGATTAACCAACTTTCCAATTCATTCAACCACAGATTCACCCACTTCAATGGTCGAATGGTCCAAACCGTCACTCTCGTGTTAGACTGGTCTGTTGATGACGGGGAGATCGGGGCTCGATTCACGGTCAGGTCTACTGAGTGTAGTTTTTCCTAAATGGTTCCCCACTCTCCTTCCATACAAACGCTGGTAAATTACCCCTTAACAAGTTTCCTTCCTCCTTCCTACCCCATTAGAGTAATTATGATATATTCATATAACTTGATCATGTATTAAGATGTGACAGACACACACAAAAGGAGTATCCTATGAAAGGCAAATTAAAATGCAGCCAATGCACTGCTGAATACAATGACCTCACCATAAGAACGTTCCTGAGACAACGAATGAATAATCACTGTTTATATACAAAGCCCAAAAACTCAAACAAAGCAGTAGTTCATGCAAAAAATACATAATTTAGATCTTGACTCATGCTATAGCACTGAAATGCAATGCTTCCCATCTTTATAGTCAGTGGGAACTTGAACCCGAATATATAATAGTCAAATATAGAAACTCCTTCATTCTCAACCCGAGGAAACCAATTATTTATCTATTCTTTTCACTACAATCAACTCTTTAAAAAAATATCCAAACACACACACACACATATATATGATTTTTCAATCTGGTTATCTGTTTCAAGATGGCGACCACTCAAAAATGTGTCTGTTGTTCTGTTTGTTCCAAGTTAGATGCCAAATGTTTGGACCAATTTTAACAAAATTTGGTAGGAATATTCTTTGAACCTAGGCCTGGCAATGTAAAAACATAGTTTTCGATATGACAGCTGCCCAAAAGGTGTCATTTAATAGCTCAGCTCAAGTGGTTTGAATTTTAAAATTTTAAGCATTCAATTGAGTACAAGGCATATTTTTAATCTTTTGGATGTTAGGACTATTTATGACTAAAGGAAATAAACATTTTTAATTTGAAATAAAAATAATTTATTATTTTTAGATTATTAAACATTACTTGTAGAAAAATTTTCACATTTTTATAACTTCTTAGTTTATGCATATGTATGATGTATTGCAACAACAACTAAATACTGATCATCTCTGATATTTTCAAAAGAATTAACTTTAAAAACTTTAATAGTAATTTATATTATTATTTGTGATTCTATGTCAAAATTTGGCACAAATTAAATAATAGTGTCTTTTCAAATGTTCCCTACACAAATGTGCTGCAATTCACAATGTCAACATAAAAACTAAATAGGAATATGGTAGAAAGAAACATTTAGAAAAAACAAACATGTTTGCATTAGCATTCTAAAAATGTCAGGTAGTCTTGATTTTTCTGGAAATTTAATACTGAATTAGAGTTTAGGAAAATTCATGGAGTTTGGTCAGGCCTTTAAATAAAGGCTTTTAATATTTCTAAATTCCTAAGAGGAAAGAAAAATTACACACTTAATAATAATAATAATAATAATAATATTTCGCACCGCGTTTTACTACCCGTTCGGGTTATACGCTTTAAGTACCAATTACTCTAATGGATTAGGAATTGGGAAGATTGAAATAGAGGAAGTGAACCCGCATTTGCGTGGAGGGAGAGTGGAAAACCATTTAGGAAAAACCACCCCCAGTTCACCCACCGAGATTCGAACCTCGATCTCCCCGTCCTCAGCAGTCGAGCTCAACACNTTCGAACCTCGATCTCTCCGTCCTCAGCAGTCGAGCAGCTAACACGACTAACGCGTTAGCTAACTACGCCACCGAGGCGGGTAATTACACACTTTTCTCAGACTTTATCCTGATGATTGGCATTCAAACATAATTTCTGATTTTCCTTATCAGTGGCTCGCCGGATTTACCATTTCAAATCTATATATTTGTGAAACACTATATATCAAACTTAATCAAAATCGTTAAGGTAAAACTTCATTCAATTTTAATTGGTCCATCCTATGTTCTACAACACAAACCACAAAAACACATTTTGATTCAGTCGACCATATTTGGCATCAATTTTATTTAAAATTGCAGTTATTAGAAAAAAAAAAGTCACATATTTTTGGTAAAAAAATGTATATACTTATCAAAAAATAAATGAACAAGTTTGTCATATTTGTTGTCAGTTATTTTGCATTTTTCTTTTATTAAAAATGATCAAGAGCCAATGTTTATAAAATAAGATTTATTCAAAAATTATTATCTTACGCAAATTGCAAATTAAATAATTTCAAATCAATATCTCTGTTTTCATAACTATACAAACAAGTTGATGAAATATGTATAATGACATGCAATTCCTATCTTGAATTTATTTAGTCTTGTAAAAAGTAAAATAAATTCAAAAGTAAGTCTTTATGTCCACACCAACTTTGTTACACAGTTAATATCTTTACAGAAATACAAATTTCACATATGAAAACAAAAGGTTTCTGCTACAAAACAGATTGTTCCTAACATGTTAAAGACATATATATTTTTAGGCATGAAGATTAACTTTTAAATTTCGCACCCCATGAAAAATCATGCAGCTTTGCTGATTAATATAAAACATATTTTATTATCATTTTACATGCTGGCTCAAGCCGCTGAAAGAAAAAAAATATCAATAAAATATGTGTCATTCCCAGAACTTTGATGAAACTAGACAAGCCGCCCTACCTTGCAGACATAGCTGTGGATGGTCTCAGTGATGGTGCCTAGACCAACACATTCCGGGTGGTAGAGACACAGACAAAGTCGACACTGAAGTGAAGGGATAAGACCCATCACGCCCAAGCACCGGATAGAGCAGGGCTCGCTCAGTTTATTGCCGCCCCTGCAACCGTGCGCGTGTGCGAGGTAGAGTAGGGAAGGCGAGGAGATGGAGAGGACAGGAAGAACAAAGAGTACACAGTTTGTGATGAACTTGGCGCATCAATACATATTTATGCATGTTCTTAGGTATAGCCGTGCTACTTAATGGCTAGACTCACATGAATAAAATGGCAGTCAAAATTTACAATGCTGAAAAAGATAATTAAAAAAACAATCTTTTATTGGGTTTCTTGGTGTAGACATGCAAAAAAGCAAAGGGATCTACAACTATCAAAAAACATAATCTTTTTTGGAAGGACTGATAGCCACTCATCTTCTACCAAAGATAACCACAGGGTGTTCAGCCAAACTATATTTTAAAATTCCCTGACTTTTCCAGGACTAATATGTTTTTTCCAGACACTATATTTATTAACATTAAATCACTCTATGAAGATGTTAAAGGATTTTGGCCTAAAGTGATGGGTGGTGTGATCTAAGTTAAATTGCTGAGAGATCAGATCGAGCCATTAAAAGATCACCAGTACATTTTAAAATTATTTCTGTGAGACACTTTCTTTATTATTTTCTTCTTTCTATAATGTAATTAAATTATTATACATGCATATAACCATGCCATAAATCACATGTTGACTTAAAGAATTTAGATTATTATGCTCAATAGGAACAACTGTGTTAGAAGAGATCTGGTATGCGTTATTTTGACTATTGTAAATATGAGATGCGTATTTTTTGGGAATACGGTTGGGCCCCCGTATCCGTTGATTCAGTATCCGCAGTGTCACTTATCCGCGGTTTACCGCTACCCAATTTGATTTATTTTTAATTAAAGTGAAAACTTGTTTATAAGTCCCAATGCCTACAACATTACCCCACTCCTCGTTGTGGGCATTGTACTATCATATCACCACCATCCGTGATCATAGCAACAAGAAGAATGGAGAATATTAAGTACACTGTAGTGTACAGTATGTGTTATTATGCACTTTATTTAAAGTTGGTAATGTCTCACTGTGAATAATTTATCAATTAAACTTTACCAAATCTATGAATATCACATTACATAAGAGTTCGGTTTCACATAAGCACGGTAGATATAGGAAAATATTACCCGCGGCTATGGGGACCCTACTGTATGATATAAACATTCCAGAATGTCAAGAGACTCCGACTTTTCCTT
Organism: Timema douglasi; assembly: GCA_901482245.1. Classification (NCBI taxonomy): domain Eukaryota; kingdom Metazoa; phylum Arthropoda; class Insecta; order Phasmatodea; family Timematidae; genus Timema; species Timema douglasi. The sequence goes on from CABEEJ010000277.1 coordinate 38,496, forward strand.
GACTAAGCAGATTTTCAAACATTTTCTTGACTAAGCAAATTCCCTGGTTTCCAGGTCGTTGGACACACTGAACAATAAAGAGGGGTGGGGAATGAGGGTGGGAGCAGGAGACTTGAGCAAGGACTCAATTTGAAACATACGATTCTTGCATTTCAAATTTTTGTCAGGCATTGAAAATAACCATTTGGCATTATTCTGTTAGTTAAAGAATTTATTGATGCTTTGAAAACATGTTATCATAAAATATTTCAAGAATGGATTTTAAGTAGGTTTACGAATGAAAAACGTTGATTGAAACAGCAATTAGAGAATACCCTTATAGTTAAAATACTAGCAGAAGGATCCTGTGAGTTTTTCAACATTTAAGTTAAGTTTTAGATTTAAAGATAGTGTCAATGTAGGCACAGATTTAAAGATAAAGAGTTCAATAATCAAAACTATTTTAACATTAACCTACCGTAAGACTAATTAAAAAGTCTTTGAACAGTATCTATCTTTCATTTCAAGTGAATATTTGTAAAATAAAAATGGTTGAATGTCACCAAATCTTTTAAGAATGCAAAACAATGATTAGTCAATGAAAAGAAAAATTAAGAAGAGGGTGAAGAAAAACCAGTAGAAAGTACTATTGTCAACACTTCTGTTGTGAAAATATTGAAAATGTAAGATGTATTGAAAATGTAATTAAAGATCATTCAAAGCTGCCACGTTGGAAGTACAGTAAAACCTTGGATTCCGAGTAACTTGGTCTGCGAGTGTTTTGTAAGACGAGCAAACATTTTCAATAGATTTTAACTTGATAAACGAGCTGTGTCTTGCAATACGAGTAGTACATACTATGGTTACGCTTTGTCTGCCGAGCGTCACGTGATCACAACTAAGCAGATGTTTCTGTTATCTCTACCTCTCTCCTTCTCTCTCTGGCTGCGGGAATGTTGGTAATCGACTCCTATTCTTGGTCTTAGTCGGTGTGCCTCACTCGTAGGATATACAGTCAAAATCCGTGCAAGCGTATACAGTACTGTTTACTTTAGTATTGTGACCACGTGTTTGTGGGTAGTAAAGCATTTTTTATTTTGTGTCCAAGTGTAGTGACTGTTCTTTATTAACTGTACTGCAACAATGGCCCCCATGAAAAAAAAGGTTGAAAAGGTAGGTCGTGAGAAGAAGGAGATGATTACGGTGGAAGTTAAGAAGGAAATCATCGAGAAGCACGAACGAGGTATGCGAGTATCTGACATTGCAAGATTTTATAACAAGTCTACGTCGACGATTTGTACAGTATTAAAGAAGAAAGAAGAAATAAGGGGGCTAGATGCAGCAAAAGGAGTCACGAGAGTATCAAAGCAACGGCCACGCGTTCTCGAAGATGTAGAAAAGTTGCTTCTCGTGTGGTTAAACGAGAAGCAACTAGCAGGTGATACTGTGACCGAGAACTTTATCTGCGAGAAGGCAAAGACCTTGTATGCCGACCTCGTAAGTAAACTGCCAGGTACGTCGACAGAAAGCGAAGAAGGCTTCAAGGCGAGCAGGGGATGGTTTGATAACTTTAAGAGAAGAAGTGGTATCCATAGTGTTTTGAGGCACGGAGAGGGTGCGAGTTCGGACGCTATGGCAGCTGAGGCATTTGTTGCCGAGTTCCAGAAGCTCATGGTTTCCGAGTGTTACCTGCCACAGCAAGTTTTTAACTGCGATGAGACGGGGCTATTTTGGAAAAAGATGCCAAAGAGGACCTACATTACAGCAGAAGAGAATACAATGCCCGGTCACAAGCCCATGAAAGACCGTCTCACCCTCTTGTTGTGTGCTAATGCAAGCGGTGATTTTAAAGTCAAGCCCCTTCTCGTGTATCATTCAGAGAATCCACGAGCCTTCAAGAAATGCAAGGTACAGAAGAGCCAGTTAAACGTTATGTGGAGGTCCAACAGAAAGGCTTGGGTCACTCGTATCTTGTTCGTTGAGTGGATCAACGAGGTATTCGGTCCTGCAGTGAAGAAATACCTTTCAGAAAAGAGTTTGCCACTCAAAGTCTTGCTGGTTATGGATAATGCACCTGCTCATCCTCCTGGCCTTGAGGATGACTTACTGGAGGAATTAAAATTCATTAAGGTCAAGTTCCTTCCTCCTAACACCACTCCATTAATCCAGCCCATGGATCAGCAGGTCATTTCAAACTTTAAAAAGCTTTACACCAAAGCACTATTTCAGCGATGCTTCGAGGTGACCGAAGGAACCAACCTTACCCTCCGAGAGTTTTGGAAAAACCATTTTCACATCGTAAACTGCCTCAAGATCATCGATAAGGCCTGGGATGGGATCACCAAGAGAACCCTCAATTCCGCTTGGAGAAAACTGTGGTCTGATTGCGTCGAGGTGTTTGCTCATGAACAGGAGCCACCAGTTGTTGATGAAATCGTGTCCTTGGGGAAGACCATGGGACTGGAGGTGAATGAGGACGACATTCAAGAGCTTGTGGAGGAACATGTCCAGGAGCTGACCACCGACGAACTGATGGATCTGCATCGCGAGCAACTACAAGAAGTTATGGAGATCTCATCTGAGGAGGAGGAGGAGAAGATAAAGGAATCCCTCACTTCAAATGAGATTAGGAAGATGTGTAAAATGTGGGAAACAGTGCAACATTTTGTAGAAAAGCACCACCCGAATAAGGCTGTAGCAGTGCGAGCGATGAATCTGTTTAACGACAATGCAATGTCACATTTCCATAAAATCCTTAAAAGGAGGCAAAAGCAAGTGTCATTGGATAGGTCCCTTGTTAAAGTCGCACAAAAAGAAAAAGATTCCAGTGAGCCAAAGGATAACAGTGATTCCGTTAGTGACAGTGACTCGCAATCCAAGGTTTTACTGTAGTCCAATTTGTTTCAGTTACTCTTTTCTCCTATCGATCTTTGAGTATGAATTTCAAATTATACTATCGATGAAAATAGTTTGTCATTGGAAAATTGAATTTATTCCCCTTTGGTAAGTTTTAAATCAACTAAGAGTGTCGATCAGGGGGTGTGGGAAAGAAGTTAAAAGTCCTATTATTTAACATTTCTCAAATGTTACTGGCCTACTCAAAATAGGGCTCTAGTGTTTGGGCTGTGTCTCTAGCATGATATGCACAGCAAGATGTGCTCAAGGGCAGTTAAAATGGAAATCACTTTAAAACTGGTATCTTGTCAAAGTGTGAGGAGTGATACACTTTTTGTATGCAAAAAATATTTCCTCAGTCGAGATTTGTCGCCAAATTGTTGAGGTGTATGGCAGTGGAGTGATGAAAAGGCAAAATGTTGCCAAATAGTGCAGTACCTTTAAATCTGGCAGGGAAAATGTGACAAATGACAATTCAGATACAAGTGACTAACCGAACTGCTCAACAACTAAGATAAATGTTGCAAATGTTGAGGAACTCATTCAAGACAGGCGGCATAATGCGAATGACCTTAAATTATTCCATGGTGTTGTGTAACACATCGTTGTGGATGAATTGCTGTATCCAAAAGGCTCTGCAAGTTGGGTGCCTCGAGTTGACAGAAAACAACAAGGCAAAAAAACATCATCTTTGAGTTTACTGCAGTGCTAGGTGTTGGAAGGGACCAGTTTTATGAATATAATCTTGACTGGTGATGAGACATGACTATCACTTCACCTCTAGAAGTAAGTGAACAACCATGGGGTGAAAACACCATGATTCACCAAGGAAGAAGAAATGTAAAGTGATATACTCTGATGGGTGCAATTCGACATAAAATAACAATGTTTCCAAGTGAGTCACCATTTTGAGCTACCCATGCCCACCTCTTACCGCGCATATCATGCTAATGACACAATTCCCAGCACCAGAGCCCTCTAGTGAGTAGGCCAGCCTTATTTAAGCTTTCAATTGCAACACCATGTTAATTAATAGGAGGTATACATTTTTTTACTGATCAACCCTCATAGATTAATTGTTTGATATTTGTTCGAAATTTGGTTTTAAATTTAATCAGGTTAATTCACTAATGGGATTGTACATTCTTTGATGTACTTCCTTAAATAACTTTAATTCAAAAATTTAAAACCCTTTAAGTTGTATTAGCTTCATAAATCAAATTAATATAATCATCAATCTTATCCAGCTTGTGGCTGGGTCAATTTAGTAAAATACCTCCATCTTCCTCTATCCTTCCACTATTCTTTCTACTTTAATCACTTTCATTCTTCTCCTCTCACTGGTACGCTTTGGTATATGCTTTTCCCATCTCTTTCTTGGTCTCACTTGTCGTCTGTTTCCCACACACCCTAGAGAACAACTCCCCTTGCCGCCTTATTTTATTAGATCCTCTCTACTCCCAGCCTTCACCTTCACCTCAATCACGCTTCTATAATATACACTCTACCTTTCTCAGCTTTACTCAATACAACTTTATCACTGTACCAAGCTTTGTCCTCTTCCTTATCCTTAGCATCACTTCACACTTCAACGTGCTAGATTTAAATCCAATCTCTTTCTCTTCCTTTTTCCATTCCTGTAGTTGTTCCTGTACTTCCTCTTCCTTCTTCCCCCCATGCAATCAAGTCATCAACAAAGATCATAGATGCCATTCTTTCCTTTCGGGAGTTTCCTCACCACTTTATTCATGACCATTTCCATTACCGTTACAAATAGTGGTGGTGAGAGAGCACTCCTCTGCTTCAATACAAGGAACCTACCCAGCGGGCCCTGCTTAGCAACTCATACTAAATCTTGATCCCACCAAGTGGTGTACCCCAGGGCCTAAACCCCAACAGAAGCCTGGTCAGGGCCAAAACCGACAAGCTTGGAACAGGGCCAGACAAGTTGGCTCCTAGCTTGGTGGGTGCGGGAGTGTGAGGGTTGGTGAACTCATTCTCAGCACCCTTTGACTCAGTAAGGGAAAGGTTACCACCAAAAGAAACTTTACCTGAGTGACTATAAGCGGCAGCAACACTACTCGGGTGTAGGCCATGAAAGGCTTAGTAAGCCTGTGGCCAAATCAAATAAAAACCCTTGAGAAAATAATGTAAAAATTAATACAGCACTGGTTGTTGTTATTAAATACTAAGCAAAAAAATATTTACTTTGATTTAAAAATACAATAAGTCAATAAAATAAAACCCAAAAACACTTTTAGGGAAAACCTATTGTAACATATTTAATAAAATAGAAATAAAAAGAAAGAATTTGTCAATTATGAAATTTAATCATGCACCTATACATATTTATTTGTACATTTAATTCAAGGGTTATGAAAATTAAAACTTCATCTGTTGGCAGACTTTTCAAAGTTTGTGTGTACATTTGCAGTGCAATGTCAAATACTTTGTGATTTAGAGGTCCACATATTAAAACTGTTTTTAAGAATACAATCCTAAAGTAGAGGTTAAAAATGAGGTGGCCCAATGGCTAAATAATTTTATAATAAAGGAAATTAATATACCTAAATAAAAAACTAAAAAAACTACTAAGAGTAAATTTGATAGAGAAAGCCCACATAGGGAACAAGGAAAAATGTGGGAAGAATCCAATGCACAAAGGTGACATCTCCTTTTCTTCTGTCTTCTATAGTAGAAAGTCACACACACATTTTAACACAAATAGAATAATATTTCAGCATTGTTGCCTTTATCAAACACAAAGAATAGAGAAGAAAGTACAAATAACACAAACATTGGATTACTCCATTTTGAATGTAACGAAAAACTGTTAGAAACACATTGTTTTTGTTTTTCTTTAAATTCAAAATGGAGTAATCCAGTGTTTGTGTTATTTGTACTCTCTTCTTTCTTTCTCTGTGTTTGATAAAGGCAACAATGCCAAAATATTATTCTATATGTGTTAAAATGTGTGTGTGACTATTTCTACTATAGAAGACAGGAAAAAGGTAGATGATGTCACTTTTGTGCATTGGATTCTTCCCACATTTTCCCTCTTTCACTAGGTGGGCTTTCTTAATCAAATTTACTCTTAGTAGTTGTTTTTTTCCTTTTTCTTTAGTTTTATCAATTTCCTTTATTATAAAATCATCAAATAGTATAATGCTCTGGTTACATTCAAATATAAAATAATCACTTTTATGATAATTATCAGTTTAAAAAAGTAATACACAAGGATCTAGGATAATTTGAAGCCCACTTATTATTGATTTTCTTTATTTTTAACTCATTTCAAAACTAGCTTAATGATTTTTATTGAATCACAAGAACGTTATTTACAGATAAAGCACTATCTAGGGAACTATGCACCGGTGGCAAACGTGTTTCCTAGAATAGGAGATGTGTTGGCTCACTTTCGTTGCTTCTGTGCGACATGTAAAACATATAACTGACTGATATGTCTTCAATTTTTTTTAATGTTCATTTAAGTTTTTATATTTTGTGTTTACATTTTCTTTGTTCTTTCATGTATGTTTATATTGTATAACGTTATGTGTTTTTATATAGCATATACACCATGTGTGTGTATAAATGTAACCCTTGGATTATGAAATTAAAAAATTCTACTGTATTATAAAACATAAAAACTATCTCTGGCTGCAATCAAGAAGCTAGAGTCGCAAATATCCTGCGAGTCGTAGTTAGGGAAGAGTCCTAGTTTACAAGATAGAGATGAGGAGGGTCACTTGGAGCAAATGCACTCAAATTAGTTTAAAGAAGGATGGAAAAGCACACAAAGAAAAATAATTGTAAAACCAATCCAAGTTCACTAGATTTATGTAAATGATAAAGAGATGTAAAGCAAGTTTAACTCTTTCATTCTGTCTAAGGTATGAGTTTGTATTCATTGAGATGAATTACATTTAAAAAATGTTCATCATCAATAAAAACTAGGAGTGTGCAAAGTTCACTTTTCCAATTTGAAGAAAAGTATAATAAAATAATATGATGTGTTTGATAAAAGGATTACACTTGGCATAGCTATGTAAATTTAGGTATTAAATATAATTTACAAAATATTATATTCCAAACATAATTAGTATATTTTGTCTTAAAATGATAATTAGGTTACTATCCCAAAACGTACTTAAACTATTTAAGATTTTCTTTACATCAACATTAATTTGTTATGGAAATAACAGTAAATTTAAAAGAAGAAACATGAGTGTTTAACTTTAAAACTAAGTTGTGCACATCAATAAAAAACAAATTACAAACTACATTATAATCGAGCAAAACTTCAAGAATAGACACGCACATTGATGTTTTCACAATCTTAAGAATTTGTGCCTCAATAACCAAATTAATATTCATAGAGTTTATATTTTTTAAATAAGGTATGTATTTATGTGTGCATGTATATATATAGAGAGAGATATTTTAAGGTTCAAACATGTATATATCGGAAAAATTAACAAAGCGTTTGTAATGAAATTTTGAGGCAAACATCACTTCAGCAAGTGTGCGAGTGAGAGGAGAAAAATAGAAGCAATTAATGGAGGAAGAATTAAGGAAGGAAACAGGAAGATGAAGGCATTTTCCCAAACTGACTAGGCAAGAGGCTGGAAACTGATCACGATGATTATTATTATCTTAATCAGTCAGCTTGTGGGTACTTAAAGTGGGGGAGTGGATATAATGTTAATAATAATATCAATAAGAAATATAGGGATTGTAAAACTTTAAAATACCGGTTCCAAGCCATCTATTTGTATCGTAATGGTAGAATAGGAATGTAACTTTTTTCTTCTTCTTTAGAGAGTGCATAAGTTTAGTAATTTGTGTACCTCTATGATATACCAAAACCGTTATTAATAAAGATAAAAATTGTAGTTATTATTTTGACAAATAATTAAAAATTACAAAGTGAGATCATTCTCTCTTTATAAATGGGGGTGGTGGGGTCATTTGTTTAAAAAATTCATCTATTTGTAACCTGACTGATTTGTCTATAAAAAATTAGTCATACAGCCTTAAAAGTCTGTTAGGATTTAATATGTTAAGTGTTTAGTTATAGAAATTTAAATTTGAAATAATAAATTTTTGTTATTCAAGTTTAAGCTTTATAAAAAATCAACTAATTTATTATGTACTCACTTTGCGCTGCCCCAAGAGTTCTTGTTTGTTCCGCTGCCCTTCTTTCCCGCAGAGTCTACTTCCCACGTAGGGGGCAACATTCCCATTTCCATATCATCAGAGTTCTCACGGTTATCATCATCAGATGACCGTGACCGTTGTTGACGTTTGATCTTAATATTGCTAACCGGAGGTTTGGCTACAACGGATGGTGTAGGTGTGGGTGTGACTGGTTTCTTCTTGACTGGTTTTACATAACGCGAAAGCTGGCGAAACACACATAAAAGATGCATTAATAAGAAATGTGACTTCTAAACATGCAATGAATTTTTGAAAAATGTTTTGATTTATTTTTAACCTCTCCACTCTTCTATTTTCAATTAACAAAAAATATAAACCTAAAAAAAACTTACTTTAATTTTGGGGTAGTTGGTGAACAGAGAGCTCTTCGTGGTGGTTGTGCCAGGAGGAATTACTGCTCTCTTCAGCAGAACAGTTGGCGACATGTTGGGCGACAAAGGGCTTAGAGATGACACCGTAGGAGAGGTAGGGGCCGGGGAATCGGGCTCAGTCTTTATATCAAAGTTCATCTTTACCTTCGCTTGTACTGGTTTTGGCTTTGCTTTAGGAATTTTCTTGGGTGGTGTTGAACTGGGTTCCTTGTGATCAAATAAAAACATATGCACATAATTAATGTTTGAAAACTATTCTAGCAGACATAAATATTTTAACTGGGCTTATTTTAAGTATATTTACCTATTTTTTTATCACTGAGTCTTACTACCCATCTAGGTTGTACGCAAATGTACTATTATTCATTCACAAGCTAAGTTTACTTAGATGACAGCTCGAAATGTTTCTAGAAGTAATCCCTAATATATCACTACGCCAACAGCTGACATCTATCACTTTGGATGACTGTAATGAAAACAGTTGGTAATATATTAATGTGATAGTTAACCACAGTAATTTAGGCCAATATTATTTATATATTTATTTAAGGTCGGACACAAAGTTTATTTATAGTTTTACTCCCCTTAAAAAAAATGTTAACACCACTTTCACATTCAAGATGGTGACTAACGAATCTAAACCATATGATTGAACATAATGGTAAACAAGTTTTTTACAATGATGCAGACACGCAGTTGATGAAAATATTTTATTCAGTTAAATATTTCAAAATACGATAAAATAATCATGAAATCATTTATTGTATGTAAAAAAATGACAACAATTTTCTCTTTTCCAAGTAAATACGATGCCTGTATTAAAAGGCATTGATGTGTGGACTATATTACACAAAATCAGTAACGTTTCAAAACAAAAAATAAGTACTTTTAATTATGTTTAAAATATTGTTTCGGGTTGGATAAAAAGAAATTATTTAAAAAATGAAATAGTATGAGAAAACTTTAGTTTACGTTATTTTAAATGTAATGTATATGAGGTAATTAAAAATCTATATATTTATAACAAAACTGTGATCTTTTACAAGTGTTGGCAACCCAAAAACTAAATATATGATTTTCGAACTGTCATCCAGGTAAAAACCTATCGTGAATGGAATATAACTTCTATTGCACTTCTATTGCGTTAGGGCTGAGGAACGTTTAATTTTGAGGAAGTGAAATCACATTTGCATGGAGAAGAATGGAAAACATTTTAGGAAAAATACACCTTTAATACACCCAAATGCGGTTTGAATCTTAATCTCGTCATTGTCAGTCCAGTCTGCAGCTCTTGAAATTGTTCTCTGCGGCTCACAGGCTCAAATCAAAATACTTTAAAATGCAGAAGTAAGCAAATCAGTCTTTTGGAACTGAAGTAAATGCTCGCATATTTCCATGAAGTTTCCAGAATCATAAGTTTAGTTTTAGGCCTACTTGTGTAATGCGTGCGTGCATGTACATGTTAAAAATAAGTAATTATTTGTTCATGCTTTATTATATTTGGGCAATAGGTTCTATACATTTCATGTATGGCTTCTGACCAATTTCCCGAGAACTTAAGCGTCCCTCAGCTAGGGAACGGTTGGACGTGCCGACGTTATATCAGCAAAGCAGATTCCGAATTAATTAACTCATCCCCACTTCGGTGGCCACGTGGTCTAACAGGCTAATCTCGTGTTGAACTAGAATGCCAAAGACCGGGAGAATGGGGTTCGATCTCAGGAAGGTGCAATGAGTGTGGTTTTTCCTTAATGTTTTCCCACTCTCCCTCCACACAATAGTGGGTGCGTTTCCTCTGAATTAAGCCTTCTTAATTCCTAGCCCATTAGTGTAATTAGTACTTAGATGTATAATCTGCACAGGTAGTAAGATGCAGTGCTAAGAAAAAAATTAACTATCAAATTTCCCAAACTAAATATATGGTTTAAATTAGGAGGGATAGCCAGCACACTTACCTTGGTGATACTGGAGTAGAAATTGTTTAGATATAACACTAAAAAACACATAAACACATTGTTAAGTACAAGCTTTCACTGTCACAGACAGCTTCATCAGGTCAGGAGAGTAGACTGATGCTTTTGGTTGAACTGTAAGGTTGACTGTCCACAGCTGACTGTTTTTCAGTTATGACATCACTGTATAGATAGCAGCACTATGAATAATGTTATATTGAATCTAATAATAAGTGTGCTGGTAGGAAGGAGAGGAATTATCTAAGGTTGAGGTTGGGGGCTTGTCTGGATTTGATGATATATTGATGGGCCAGTTCCCATATCCTTAATTGTGAAGGGTTGCATATTGCTTTGTACAGGGATTTGACCACCTTGGTTGTGTAACAGTTATTAAAGTCACAATTATGGGTTTCGGCATGTGCTGCTACAGGCTTCTCTTTATTTTTCATTTTTGTGTCATGTCGATGACCATTCATTCTCTTTCTTAGTGTTTCTGTTGTGAGACCAATGTACTGTGCTTGACA
>CABEEJ010000277.1:51060-78365 GCA_901482245.1 Timema douglasi
AAATATCAGGTTCCTTTCCCTGCAACCGCACCCCCTGCAAAACCTGCACAATACATAAACCAACAAATTCATTCTCCAGCAACATAACTAAAATAAATTATCCTATAAAAGGCCACCATACTTGTGATTCTGAAAACCTCATCTACCAACTGGAATGCAACCAGTGTCAAGCACAGTATATTGGTCTCACAACAGAAACACTAAGAAAGAGAATGAATGGTCATCGACATGACACAAAAATGAAAAATAAAGAGAAGCCTGTAGCAGCACATGCCGAAGCCCATAATTGTGACTTTAATAACTGTTACACAACCAAGGTGGTCAAATCCCTGAACAAAGCAATATGCAACACTTCACAATTAAGGATATGGGAACTGGCCCATCAATATATCATCAAATCCAGACAAGCCCCCAACCTCAACCTTAGATAATTCCTCTCCTTCCTACCAGCACACTTATTATTAGACTCAATATAACATTATTCATAGTGCTGCTATCTATACAGTGATGTCATAACAGAAAAACAGTCAGCTGTGGACAGTCAACCTTACAGTTCAACCATAAGCATCAGTCTACTCTCCTGACCTGATGAAGCTGTCTGTGACAGTGAAAGCTTGTACTTAACAATGTGTTTATGTGTTTTTTAGTGTTATATCTAAACAATTTCTACTCCAGTATCACCAAGGTAAGTGTGCTGGCTATCCCTTCCAATTTAAACCATGATTTAGCCTAGTGCTCTATACCACATAACCCCAAACTAAATATAATATTTCAACGCAATCAATGGTACATTTATTGATTTAATCTTAACAAAGCCAGTCAGGACTTGAATGAGAGGTATTCAAAGGTGGAGGGTCAACATTATTGATCATTTTCAGTTTTCAACCACAATAGTGCTACTCGGAGGAACAGGTATGACACAGGTATTAAGATGTAAGTCTTGTAGTTTTCCTAAATATATGTTTAAGTTATGTATGGGGACAAATACTCACCCTGCCGCTGACTCTTCTTGCATCCCTCACTATCTCCTTTTCAGGATCATTTGTCCCGAGTGTATCTTTGGCGAATGTAAAGTTTTTCAAGGTTAACTTGAGTCCATCAACTGAGAAAAACGTTAAACTTTATTAATGATATGACTCTATAAGGAAAACCTCTTTTAAACACGGTTTAATGGAAAACTAAGAAATTACCAAATTTACTTAACTCCAACCAGACATTGCATCAAAATTCAGTTGGACAAAAATGGAATTGATATGGCTGATAACATTTTATTTTAATCTTTTATATCTATAAACTTTTAATGTAGTGAAATTATTCCAGTTATTTTATCTACAATGTTTTTTAAAATGTAAAATGTGAAAGCAAAGCAATAATTGATTGAGCTGAATTAAGTTAACAATTTTCAGTGAGGTGACATGCTCTTAAATCCAACCAGACAACAAAAATGAACAGTTTTGATTTAAATTGCTAAAATACACCAAGTAACACTTTACTTAATGGCCTGGCTAATTTGGCAGTGATAAAAACATGTATTAAGGTGCAGCAGAAGGGAGCATGAGTAATTGTACAGTTTTTATAGCATTACATTTTTTTGGCCAAAATAAATCAAATATTTCTTCAGTATCAACGTAGAGTTTAGTTTTCTGCACATGCTAATATTAACAAATCTTGAATATCTGTCAAGGGTGTTCTGGAATATTGTCAAAACTTTTTCTTTTTATTTAAAAAGTTTTGAAAAAATTCCAGGACACCTTTGACAGATATTCAAGATCTGTTGATATTAGCACGTGCAGAAAACTAAACTCTACGTTGATACTGGAGAAATATTTGATTTATTTTGGCCAAAAAAATGTAATGCTATAAAAACTGTAAAATTACTCTTGCTCCCTTCTGCCACACCTTAATGTAAACACACTTAAAATGTCTAAAAACAATTTTTTTTTCATTTAATTAAATATATGATCTACAAAATCAAAGAAGGCAGTCCATAGTGCTTTGAGGCCAAAAGAGGGGTTCAAAAAGGAAGTGCTCTTTCACCAATGCCGTTTGTAACTGTCATGGATGCTGTACTTAAAAGAGAGGAAAATGGAGACCTAAATGCCTTGGTATACACAGATAGTATGGTGATTTGGGTAGACACCGAGGAAGTACTGGAATGAGTGGATATGTGGGTCCTCAAGTTTAAAAAGTATAAGATGAATATGAATTTAAAAAAAACTCCAAATGCTGCATATGTCTAGAAGGAAAACTACTGGAAAGTACCCAAGAGTTCAAATAACAAGGTAGTGTGGTCTCTTGTAAGAGTACCATAAAGCAGGAAGTACTCTAAGAGTGACCAAAGGGTCAACATTCTTTAATTCGACAGGACAACTAATGTGGGACAAGAAGATGCCAAGGAGAGCCAAGATGAGTCTATATTTAAGCTATACCCTGTCCCCATTCTTACATACAGTTTAGAAATTTGCACAGTAAGTAAGAAAGAGCTGAGTAAGCTTCAACCATATGAAATGAAGATTTAAGAAGTGTCCTTCAGACAAAACTGAGAGATAAGGTAAGGAAAGAGGACGTGAGAGAGAAGTTAGAAGTGAAGAACTTAATTGAGGAAAGGTTAAGTCATTAAGACTAAGATGTTTCGGCCATGTGAAAAGAATTGAAAACACAATAGCACCACGTGCATACATGGAAAGATAGATAGGGTTCAGGAGACCAATTAGACGACCAAGAAGGAGGTGGCTGGACCAGATAGAGGAAGATGTAGAAAAGAAAGATGAGAGCTGGGGAAGAACGATGGAAGAGAAATGTTCCTGAATAGACAGTGTTGACGAGAGCTTGCTTGCAAAAACTCTACCTGGCAACCTGGAGGCTTATTATTTACCAAGGTCTTTATACAGGCTAGAGAAGAATGTTGAAAATATAATGGATGGTCATCAAATCAAATCAAATACAGATGATCTAAGAAAAGCAAATAAAGAAAGGAAAGTTTGGAAAGGTAGACAGCAAAAAAGAGTTAATGTGGTAAGCCATATACGGAGATATTAAAGGTTGACAAAGATAATCATAGGAAGGTGATGTGGAAGGGGGAAACTCAAGAAGTAGACCAAGACTGGAGTACATAACTCAGATAGCAAATGATGTTGGCGGAAGACGCCACGAAGAGGTAAAAAATATGTCCCAAGATAGGTAAAAGTGTAAAGTTGCAGCAATCCAATCACAAGATTAATGACCTAATGATGATACAAAGGCAGACAACTATTTGAATATATTTTCCTTCAATAAATAAATAGAAAGAAAAACCACCTGCAATACTTGAAATATTATATTTTTCAACCTTATCTGCATTGTGAAAACCTCGAATGTAATTATTTATAAATATTATTCACTACATGAAAAGTCAAAAGCCTTTATTTAACCCTGAAGTAGGCCTGTTTATATCCTAAATTTGTCAAACTAAGGAGAGAGAAGTTTAACAATAGCATATGAATATTTTGTACACCTCTATAAAGAGCGACAGTTTAGGGATGAGCTCTAGCCTCAGCCACTTACTATGATCCAGAACCTCCTTTGAAGATCGCACCTTCCTGCCCTGGGGGGTGTAGTAGTACACATCACAATTGCGTCGGTTGCTGCTGTCTATTGCGTTTCTATACACCAACTCTCGTCGCCAGCCTGAACAAGAAAACATTAAGTGATAAGTAATACTTACTTGTATAGGTAGGAGACATGCAATAAGTTGGCAATATAGTTAAAAGAACCTAGTTATTTCTGTTATTTTTGTACTAAACAAGTTTAAATCAAATATGAATGGAATCCTATTTTACTTAAAACTTAACTATACATTTTCTTTAGGTTCTTGAAATCAAATTTCAATCTTTCTTTTTTAAGGAAAACCTTTTTTCTTTTTTTGGTTAAATGTTTAAGAATGAGGTGGCCCAATGGCTAAATAATTTTATAATAAAGGAAATTGATAAAACTAAAGAAAAAGGAAAAATAAGCTACTAAGAGTAAATTTGATGAAGAAAACCCATATGGGGAAAGAGGGAAAATGTGGGAACAATCCAATGCACAAAGGTGACATCTTCTTCCTTTCTTCTGTCTTCTACAGTAGAAGATAGAAGAAAATAAGAAGATGTCACCTTTGTGCATTGGATTCTTCCCATATTTTTCTTCTTTCCCTAGGTGGGCTTTCTTCACCAAATTTACTCTTAGTAGTTTATTTTTCCTTTTTCTTTAGCGTATCAATTTCCTTTATTATAAAATTTTTCTTTTTTGTGGTATTTTGTTATATCTGGAAGATGTTGCATGAAAGGTGGATGGAAACATATTATATAAGAACAAACTAACACAATATGGATTTTACAATGAAAAAAAGAACACAGTTCACACTTTACATTGCTGCCACTGGACAAAGAAATATATATTTACACCCAATGTCCATTTCCTGTATTTGTCCTTTATAGTATTCGTTCCTTTTACATGTTCCTATCTAAGTGTCCTATTATTCTTTACTAATTTCCTTTTCATCTTTAATCCCCCCCNTTATGATAGAACAAAACCTAAGTCAGGGGATTGGACAATAACAAATGATTTTCTTCAAAAGGCAGCCATTACCTCTTTGTCCAGTGACAGCGGTGTAAAGTGTGAACTGTGTTCTTCTTTTCATTGTAAAAGCCATATTGTGTTCGTCCCTTTTATATGTTTCTATCCACCTTTCCTGTACCTTCTTACAAATATAACAAAATTTGAATTCATGAATGTTTTTAAATACATAATTTTAGTAAAAAAAGAAAATTAAACTTGATTTTATTTAGGAATTTGGCAGTGAATATTAATTTTTCGGTTTGTCATTTTAAGAACAAAATAAGATACTTTCATTCATTTTAGAGTTATTTCCTAACCCCCCCTCCCCTGCATATGGCTGTACAAATGGGCTGTACATACTCTACACTAATTGAGTGGGGAAGAGTAAAGTATATTTGGAGATGAAATGTACCCAGATGTATGGTGTAGTGTGTGAAATTATTTAGAAAAACTGTGAACAGGATTCAACTTGCCCATCTTTTCTTTCTCAATACAATCATCTGAACTCAAACAAGACATTTTGGAGAACGCCACCCCTGCCTGCCCCATCTCCCAATTATTCGTCTCTGGCAAACCAGGTTAAATGAGCCAAGTGTTTCCAGATCAAATCTTAATTAATAAAAAAAAAATTAAATTACACAAGAGTAGATGCCTTGTTTTTTTTCTCTAAAAATAATTATATATTTTTTTGAATATGTATATTCCCCAAAACGGTAGTAGAGTAGGCTCCTATCGTATTTTCGGTGGGGTTTTCAGAGCTAGTTTTTTTTAAACAGAGGAAGAGTGTTTTCATACCCATTTCTAGAGGCTTCTTAAAAATTGGGTCGAGTGTGTCTATGGTAGGCCTGATCTTCCCTTTGCTGCTCCGGGATTCACTCCTGAAGGAGCTCTGAGAAGGAGTGCTGGCTGCAGAACTCGTCAATGACACCCCATCTTCTGCAACTGGCGCTATGACAAAATTATGCACATAATTCCAATTACTGTGAGAGACATTGATTTTTAACACATATTTAGATACAACTTCACTGGCTTAACTAAATGAGGGTGGAAAGGGTTTTAATTTGTAATAAAATATTTATTTTTGAAAAATAAAATGCTTGAATGTTTTACCAGTTAAGATTATTTACCCTTTTTCTATTTATATACTTAAATGCAAATAAGGTACCCAAGAATGTCATTATAACATAGTTTTAAAGGCTTAAAATTTTTAAATAGTAAAAGCTTTTTCTTTTAAAAAAACTCAATTGCATGAGCTCATAATCGAACTATACTGACCGAGCAGCCGCCACCCTAAATGGTTATAGCGCTAACATTTGCAGACTGTGTTATGTGGTCAACACAATAAACCCTTTGGCTGTTAATTTCAGTTTTCCAGACATGAGCAGCTACTTATTTATTCAAGTAGCTCCTCATTTGTCCTCACAAGGTTGAGTTTGACCCCATTCCAGATTCATTAATTCACAGATAAAATCTGGGATCGAACCCAAGACATCTGTAGCCAGGAGCTCTGACCACTAGACCTAGATGCGGTCATAAATACCAAACTCCAACTAAAAATAAATAATTACGGTTCTAGTAACCTTTTTTTATTGTTTAGACTTGATAAGTTTTTCAGAAATGAAAAAGTAAATTGTATGTATTTTTTAGTTCAGGTGAGAAATAAATCAAATGAACTAACTTGAGTCCAGCTTGTTGTCAGAAACATTTAGAGAAATCTTTCTTTTGACAGTCCCATCAGTGCTCTTTCGTTTGTTCCAGCTGTCTGACTGTATACCGAGAGCAGCATTGGACTTCACTTGTAAGCGAGAGTTGGGGGAACGGGCTGGTGACCTACTATCATCCTTGTCCACTGGCTCCTCTTTAACAACAACCGGGCTTGTGGATTTGTTTGCAAGTTGTGATGTTTTGGAGAGTCCACTGGGCCCCGGTTGGGACTCGGAATCATCGGTCACAACGTAGTAGTCATCAGGGCCCATCATGCGTATGGTAGCCACCACGTCTAAATCATCAGAGTTAGATTTAGTCTTTTTCAAGTTGGCTCGACCTACAAAGAACTCTTCAAATATGTGGTTACAACTCAAAAGAGAAAAGATCACAACAAAATGAGAGAAAAATAAATCTTTAGTACTCTTAAAGGATCAAAACAATGTGATTAAGTTTCCAACTACATTTGTTTTAAGTAGGGGTGGGACCCTCAAATCTTCGAACCCTTAAGGATATATATATAAGATTAAAGGATTTGTGAAAATATCAAATTTAAGATTTAAAACACTAATTTTATTGTTTCTTTAACAAAATCTTGATTAGAATTTGCTAAGCTCTAAAATACTGCATGTTGGTGTTTCATCTGGGTAACATAGGCCTGACTATAGGAAAAACCTAACATACCAGAGCATTAATTTAACACTTATATGAATGTATGGATGAATGTAATAATGAATACATTTGAGCAAAAAATACTATTATTTAATTACTATTTATATTTTATATTATTCTGTCATAATCCTATTTCCTCTTATGTTCATAATTTTTTCCAAGATAAGAATTCAAATTTGAGAACCGGAATTCGAGATTTGATATTTGAATTGGTACGATATTGGATAAAAGGTCCAACACCTTTGTTCAGTTGATAGCTACTGAGCTAAGGGTTCTGGGTGTGATTCCTGGCATGACCAAAAATTTATTGTTAGTGAAACTATGAGTTTACCCTTTCACATTGATAAATTAAAGGCCAGGTACTAGATGTTGTGCCTGTCCTAGTCTTACATTAGATAAGTCATATGAAGCTACGACAGGCCTAGCAAGCCTGTAGTGGAAAATATATGGCTTGAATAAAAAACTGACCTGGGCCACAGGCTGGATACAGTAATGGGTGTAAGAGATGGAGAATAGAACCCATCTTTAATGTTAAGTCAAGCTATTTCTTAGAAAGTTGGGCATTTGGTTTTGTTCTCACTTGTAAACGGTTTTAAGAATAAATTGGACTGCTAAAACCATCTGACGAATTTTTTAATAATTGAACTTAATAGTAATAGCAGTTTGAAGGCCAAGCTAGGCTGGGTGGGCTGAGTTCACATAATATAAGAGAGATATATCAATCTCGCTAAGGTTGAGCATGTTATTTTATGTCCTGTAAGGGTGTAATTAAACTATAAAAAACAATTTGGAAAAGGGGGAGGAGGGGGGGCATTTTTTTTCATTTAAAACTAATTTTATTGTTACTTTGTTTTGGTACATTGTCACACTAAAATATTCATGCACGCAAAATCTAAATGCAAAAACGAAATTAAGTCAAAACCCAAAAAACAAAAAGTAAATTTATAAAAAATCCTATTTGATATTAAATAGAAGAAATAAACAGCAAAATAATTAAAATTGTCATTAAGATGGAAATGGTTCAATACTCCTTTTTTATGAATTTAGAGCCTTGATACAAATGTAACAGGCTACCAAGTTTTCTTATATCAATTGAGTCCATAACCCTGTCCCTAACAGATCAAAAATTCAATTCAATAACAAAGAAAAAAAAAATCTTAACATTAGGATAAAACTGATCTAAAAGTCTTTCTCCTTAACCTGGAAACCAATGTTACAGTGATTTTCCTAGTATCGATTGAGTTCAAGATGTCATTATGAACATGACAGAAGGCAACGTGGTTCAGTCTCGTTTGAGTCATTGTGGAATGCAAGTGTCTTCAGCCATCTGAGAGAGCTGAAACTTCTTTCTGCCTCACAAGACGAGATGGGTAAAACCAGCAGCAGCCGCCGAACAAGATGTTACACGTTTGAATTGTAGTATTTCACGGAACTTTGTAAGCTATATCTATCATTGTTTAGTTATTGAGTTGAGTGGTTTGTGAATTGAATTTTCTGTCCGTAATGTATAAGTTACTTTATCCCATTATTAAAGTTCAGCTAACTACACCCATGATGTCCTGTAATGTGTACGAGCAAACACAGTGACGTAGCCAGGATTTCATATTGAGAGGGGGGTCTAAAGGCAAGTTCCCCCTTACCCCCTCTAGCAACTCAATACTACCCCTCCACCCCCCTATCCATACAAATACCCCATGTCGGTACAACCAGTGACTGTAAACATTGAAATTGTGTTAGACCACGGCTCGCTTAACTCAAACAAACCAAGGTATTGATAGGCTATAGAAAACGTAAAACAAATTAAACAAAAAATTAAAACCCATAAAACACATAAGTTAAAGTTCAGAATGAAATAAGAACAGGTTTAAATAACTGTTTAAGTTAGCGCCTGTGCGGCGAGTCCAGGGGGGGGGAAGAAGGGGTGGTCCGGACCCCCTCAAACCCACCCCCATCATCCAGCTACATCACTGATAAACGTGTACCCACACTTTGGGACAGCCATCATATCTTATAAAGTATGTGAAAGAGAGTTACCACTATTTACTTATAGCAACATTCCACACAATTCTCAGTGTAGATGAATGAAATTTAATTTCCCATAAAATTAACTATTGTGAAATAGTTTATTTGGTATTTAAAAAAAGCATGAATTGTCCTCGAAGGGGAAATTTAAGTAAAGTCCGTTCACCGTAGGAATTGTCTTCTGAAAGGTCCTTTTCCCTACCAGAAATCTATTATATAGTAGGATATTGGTAGGAAAAAAAGACCTTCCAGAGAGTAATTCCTACCGTGAATGGAGTATAGTCGTGTAACCCAATATTTCAGAAGCATTGTGACGTGGCATGCATTTGAATCAGTGTGCTTAGTTCTTCCATTTTGGTTTTTCTTATGTGCAAATTTATTATTTAGGGCTTGCGAATTAAATGTCACAAATTGACAAATATACCAGGTTTTTTACATTAAAATTTCTTGTGTTCCTCCGGTGCACGCAACCCCGCTGAGAGTGTCTGCCACAGAGAAGGAATGTTGACAACTAATATCCTATAACATCTTTTATGTGTAGTAAGTTTTTGGCTACTCAATGAATTTTTTTCTCTCTGTATATGAATGATAATGAATTGTGAACAAAAATTAAATAAAAATCTCTTTATTTGGTAAATGATTAAAAGGTGATGTGGGTAACCAGCTAGATACTAACTCCCCAAACAACACAAAGCATCCTCATATTTCAAGATTGTTTATAGGAATGAAAACCAACATGCAAAATATTATGATTGTAATTTTTTTTTCCAATCATATATTCTTGTAACAATGCCATAAAATAACAGCACCGTTGAAACTCTTTAGTCTGGCATTATGTGGTTTGACTAGTTTTGAATCTGCCGCAATTATTTTTAGGGGCAGCCGACCGGACGATGCTATAAGGAGTACAAAGGCGCCAAAGTTGTTTGCATCTGTAGCCGAGTGTTTTAGTCATACATTCTTGTTTTAGTTTGTATTCTTGCTGTATTCTAGCCCTTATCTTCCTAGAAACCAGGAGTTGTGAAAGGTGGTGTATTATTCCCGGTTTTAACCTTTATTCTAGAGTGGGGTCCAATCCACTATTTTACGAATACAAATCTTCAATCTATCTTTAAATCTAGAATCCGGATTTGAATTCAAATCTTGGAGGATTTGAGTTTTGAATCTGAAATTGTCTCAAATCTTTGAATATCCTTAAAGATTCAAAGGATTCAAGGGCCCCTCCCTGTACTTTATTCTATCTCCCTTGTACAGCATTGTAATAAGGATGTAGAGTGAGCGAGCGATAAGGCAAGCCTAGGGCCTAGGCATAAGGTGTTTTAAACAGGTCTTAGGTATTGAATTCTGTGGTCCAGTACTTGTCCAAAGGGTTCTTCCTACCAAGATATTACTGTAAAAAGGGGATAATGTACATACACCATTTACCCTGAAAGGTAGTCCAGTCTTACCTTGAGTGATTACACTATCACCCTCTTAAGCTTTCTAGCATTAATGGTACACAAAAAGTACTTGACGATGAAACATTTTGTGAATAACTATTGCAACAAATATCACAATGGTATCAATAATTACAGTTACTTTTGTAATGCTAGTAAAAAAATCAAAATACAAACTAGTAACTTTAGCGGCTTGAATATAAGAAGCTGCCCCATAAGCATTTAATACTAGTGGAAAATCTAGTAATAAGTGACTTGCTCTTTGGTTAGGGTCAGCATTCACATGCTTAACGTTAAGTTGTGCGAGAGATTGGTTACCTAGTGAACAATATAGCGCCCTCTGTTCACCCTTTACTTGTAGCAGCATTGTAATAAATTTGGCACCAGTACCTAAAGAGACTATATAGGGGAGTGTGATAGATAGTAACATGCATGTGGTTATGTACAAAATAACAAACAAACTCTAGTAAAGAGATGAGTACTCAACAAATCTATTACTTTGAAAGACACAAATCATACAATTTCTAAAACAAACACGTTATTTATTGTTATTGAAATATATTTCAGACATTTTAATCTCACAATAATGTGGATATTTTTTTAGCACCACGTCTTACTACCTGTTTAGTTTATTTGCATATGCTAACTACACTAATGAGTTAGAAAATAGGAAGGTTGCATTTAGAGGAAGTGTTGACCAACCTAGCTTAACTAACCTCACATTCTAAAATGATTTAAGATTAATCAACTTAAAAGATCAAACATGTTCTTTGCTTGTCCATTTCATGGACTGGG
Organism: Timema douglasi; assembly: GCA_901482245.1. Taxonomy (NCBI): domain Eukaryota; kingdom Metazoa; phylum Arthropoda; class Insecta; order Phasmatodea; family Timematidae; genus Timema; species Timema douglasi. The sequence goes on from CABEEJ010000277.1 coordinate 62,268, forward strand.
CAAAAACTCATCCAATTCATGAATTGGGTAACAAATGGAGCTGCCCAGTACAAGCGCTAAACAATTCATGAACTAGACCAGGGTTGTCCAACTTGAAGTTAGCTTAGGGCCTCATTTTATATTTCTAGACAGTGCACACATATAAATTAGGCCTATGCAGTATCAACTTATTATTTTAGTTAACTATTATATTAAATTAAGTGTTATAATAATTGATATACAGTACATTACATAATACATTTAATAAATTTTACATAATTTAAGTCTGATAGTATTTAAAAAAAAACTCCTGGATGACGTTATAATTTTTTTAACTTTCTAATGTGTTGCGGGTCACAAAATATTCTTCCGAAGGCCGCATGCGAGTCACCAGTTGGACAAGCCTGAACTAAACTTTTTTTTTTTGCCCAGTTCATGAAATGGTCAAGAGAGACCAATTTACAGAATGGGCAGAAATTCGCCCGATTCATGAATTGGGCAAATTCATAGATAGGGTGTAATACATATATGCAAGTAAAATATTTTACGCACATATTTAGATAACTTATCTCCAATATGATTCAGTTATAAGATGAGAGATAATTTTACATTTCCTTGTATAGCCCAATTATGATGATGATATTATAAAAAGTTAAAAATGGATGTGTACTATATACAATATATAGTATCTATAAATCCAAAAGTCCCCATCTAATCAATTATAAATGTCCAACTGTCAACAGTGCTGGTGGCTCACTGGTTACATTAATGTAAGATAGTAAACAGAAAACAAAGAAAATAATTTAAATCATCATAAAAAAGTTGAGTATTTGCAGTAAGTCATAGAGCATATTTATGAAGTAATAAACAGAGACAACAAGTTAGTTAGCAAGTAGGAGACATTCACAACCTTATCTCAAGGTCACAAAGTGTGGCCAAAGTTAATCACACAAGAGTCCAATACGCACAATTACTTTTCAATACTTTAAAAAAGTTTCAATTAGCACACATTATGAGCGAATGAAATTAAGCTTTTTCATTCTATGAATGCCATTGAGATCATACATTGAAATGAATGGACCCAAATCGAGATTTATTAAACATATATGGCAGGTCTACCAAAACTAAAAAATATAAGAAAACATAATATAGTGGTTAATTAGGTTTCGTGGACAATCTATTTAACCAAAACTTTAAAGTATTCTATTATTGATAATTAAAAAAGTATTGAAATTTGTTTTTACAGGCTCAAAGCATGGAATTAAGGGACCACATTTTTAAATATAAATTAATCAGACTTATTTTGTGTACAACACATGAAGTCTAGATTGGAACCTTGATCTCCCTGTCATCGACGTTAAGACCATGTTGCCACCGAAGCAGGTTTTAATGTTTCTTAGCTCAAAGTATTTTTCCATCTAAGCAGCATATATAAATGTTAACAAGGTTTGTTGAGAATAATTTAGTATTATTTTCATAATTATCATCATCATCATGCAATAAAAAAGAGGGGAAAATAAGTCACTTAACAAATAAGCCAAAGCAAGCCACCTCAAATTATATTAAATGTAAATGTTTATATATTTGTTGTAATATCATAACATAAAAGTTAAAAGAGATTAATGAAATATGAATAGACAATACTACATGTTAAGATATGTAAAAGTGATTATCCACAATTTCTACAAGAGAATGAGGATAATAGGCATGAGCATTGTACTCTCATGCACCTTGCTTTACTGGATGTGACATCTTCACGCCTGACAGGATTTTGATGACTACTACATACCCTGAAACCCGCCTGCTTTTAACCTAGCATGAAAATAAATTAGTCTAGAATCGTGTTGGTTCCTAATGTGTTCCTTGTTTACCTTGCAAATGAACTGCATGCTAACTACATTATTAACATTAAACCTGTAAAAAAAGCCTTTTGGAAAAATACAGACATATTTTTTGGCAAACATTAATAAATCCTTTCTGTTTTGATCACCATCTCTTACTACCTGTTCAGGTTATGCATGTTCATGATAAATACACTTAAGGGGATAAGGAAGGAAGCGTTTTATAGGTAATCTACCTGCATTTGTATGAGAGGAGAATGGGAAACAACCCTCAGTAGACACGACCGGGATTCAAACCCCGATCTCCCCGTCTTTAGCAGGCCAGTCTTACACGAGAGTGAAACCTTAAGACCATTCGAACACTGAAGCTGGTAACATTTTACTACACCTACCATATGTTATTGGTATTATTTCATAGGTATTGATACTATACATCAAAAGAGACAGCTACAGATCATAAAAAATTAATATATGAGAGTAATGTTAGTATCTGACACACTATTCCTCCCTTAACAAGTTCTTACTATGCATAAAGTGCAAAGATCTTCGAGAGCCATGTCAATTTCTATATCGCAGTCAATAAATAGATTCAAACACTCAAAATAAAATATTACCATACATTTTATGGTGATGAAATTAAAAGCTTTGGCAAAGTTTTTGTGTGTTAAATGAACATCCATTGCCTGATACAAGATTACTGACTCAGGAGTGCAATAAAATATTCACAGGCTCATTGGCTCATGGGAGCCTAGGTTCTGCTCTAAGTGTTGAAATACTTGGTAAATGTGACACAGTTGGCAACAGATGGGTTTAGTTCCCCTTCTCCTCTGACCACCTCCCTTCCAACTTTCACAAGACATGGCACTCAACATGTAGCTCACTCTAGAATAAAGTACATACACCAAATGACCTTTGTATTAGTTTTTGGCTGAGAACGATAATTGAAGAATGCTATCATAAACTCCAAAATACATTATTTTTAAGAGGATTTATAAAATTTCACATGATATATTTTAGTTTGCAATTTTGTAAGTTATTATTAGAAAAGTAGTACTGAAATACACTCATTTATGTTCCTGAAATCCATAATTTTAGAGATGAGGTTTACTCAAAATTAGCATTTTTTGTCATTCTGAGCTTAAAATAGATCACAAATTTATGAAAATATGGATTGTATAAAAAAAACTCAAATTTCTAGAAGAAAAAAATCACACACATTTTGTTTCATGCAGTTTCTCTTTTAATCTCCTTCGTGACAAATATGGCATCAAGAACATTACAATTTGTAAAAATGACTACCATATTTCATGTGTGGAGCAAACATTAGTGTCTTGTGTGTTCTAGTTATTACTTATATTGTTTTAATAATGTTGTATAAATACTGATAGAGGCCCTACAATGTTACCTTTAGGTATAGGGGAGAGTTATAATTGCCTGTATAAATTCGCCATCTACTAATTGAATCTGATTGTTTAACATCATTGTGAGATAAAACAAGTTTTAACCAATCAAATTTTTACAGCCGTGCCCTGCGTCTCGTTACTCTTCTGAGCTATCTGTATAGTTAGAATTCAAACTCTTGGGGTAAGGATAAGTAATGTAGAATTTAGAGGAATTGTACCTGCATTTGTGGGAGGGGAGATTGAGAAAACCATTTAAAAAAACACCTGATTACAAAAGGATAAGATCCGAACCCTGACCTGTAAACAACAAACAAGACAAGACCTATCATTTTGTCCATGTGTTCGCTGGCGTGGATAAACCCTATACTCACTAGCTCCCACTAATTTATCAGGGCTGGAAGTCGGTGGTGTAACACGAACAGATTATGTAGGGCGGAGAATGTTATGCCTAAGATGTAGGGATGTGCGAAGTTTGAAATAGCAGAGTCAAAGGTCAAATCTCCTTTGATTTGATTCAACAACCAAAATAACCTTTGCAACTTCATCTTCCTCTAAAAGATGACCATTACCATATAAATGAATTATGACAAAGATTTTGATTTTGTCAAGATAGGTACTAAGTGAACAACTGCAATTAAATGTGAGTTCCTTCAAAATGTCTGAAGTGAAAGTTTTGAAAATTTGATTGAAACAACCTGATCAAGCTTTATATAAAAACAACCTATGCCACCAACAAATTCAATGAAATCAGTGTAACACAAAGCAGTGATGTCTTTCAAAAAGTTCTTACTTTGAAGCTGATCTATAAAAGTAAATAAAAACTAAAGGATAGCAAGAAGATAGATCTTTTGTCACTGATTAACACAAACCTCAATATGAATTTAGCCCCTTTTTTAAAAATGTATGGATATAATTGCCAAGTTTGCCAAGATCGTTGTAAGAAACCTTTTTTCCCCCCAAGTTTAGTAAATGATCTAATTTTGTATTTTAATTTAATCCTATGTATGTTTTCTGTTAAAATACTTACGTTACATCCATTACTGTTTCCAGCCAGTGTCAGTTTTTTATTAAAGCCATATTTTTTCCACTACCGGCTGGCTAGCTGTTGTAGCTTCATATGCCTTTTAATATAACTTGAGACTAATATAGGCACAGCATCCAGCCCCTGGCCGTTAATTTAGCAATGTGGAAGGGTAAACCCATTGTTATTAATTATTCACCAATGAAGGATGGAATTGAACTCGGGACCCTTTACACAGTAGGCAAACATGCTACCGACTGAGCTAAGGTTTCGGATTGTTAAATAATAACTATGCATACATAATTATTATTCGTTTGATAATCTTGGCTGTTTTCCTTGCTTCGTTAAAATGTTTGCCATTGTGAACTTTTTGTGCATTGTTGTCTTACTACCCAGTCGAGTCATAATATGCCTCAACATTAATTAGAATTACAGTAGCCCCATGGCTTCTTAGGTGCTGACTGACAGCTGACGGCTTTGAAAAGCTACCAGACCAAATTATGTATCCCTACGCAGATCCATATGATCTGCCAAAACATGTGTTTAGTAGCTTTCCCTTCTGACAGTCAAAATTTAGGTATATACCTAAATGTTGATTGTCAGAAGTCAGCTATGAGCTGTCAGTCAGCACCAAAGAAGCCATGGGGCTACTGCAGATACCATTACAATGTAGTATATTAAAAAAGGTAAAACATAAAACTATGGGTGGATCTAGGCTACTGGGTTTAAAGGAGTTTGATGGGGTTTTTTCCATCAAATTTTATTTAATTTAACTTATTCAATAATTTTTTTATTTAAATTCAAAATTCCTGGAAGATTTTAACCTTGCCTGAGCCGTCGAGAATATTTATTTAAAAGTGCCACCAGTCCAAATTTTGATTGGATTTAGTTCAGAAACAAGAGAAATTACTTCTGTACTTTCCGGAAGTTTAGAAATAAATAAAAAAGGACATATGTTAAATAACATTTTAACTAAAATCATAAGAGTTTAGGTTACTTTACAGAGGTTGATTCAATTTTATTAGAATTTAAAATATTTTTAACAATAAATTTACAAGTTTTGAGTTGTGCCCCTTCTGAAGTAGAGGTGTGATATTATAAATGATTTGAAATACTCCTGCCTAGATATGAAATATTTTTAAAATAGTTAATCATTTTTAGAACAGCTACCAAACAATGTTTTGTCAGCGATTAGCACTTAAATGACATCTACAATGTAACGTGAGATGCCAGGCCTCCACCGTGGTTCGAATTCCACGTTAAACTGTAAGTCCTCCAATTAGATCTAACAGTCGCTCTACCATTACACATTATCATAAATGTGTATAGCCCGAACAGGAAGTAAGACTAATAATAATACAATGTAACCATATCTAAATGTAGATATGTCAGAACTTTATTGATAGTTTAAAAACTAAAAGTAGTATTCTGTGACAATATGGCAGGACATGCAGGGTGAATGAACGACTATAGAACTGTGTTCAGGGTATTTACAGGTAAACCCAATAGGAAGAGCTAAACACAAATGGGGAGGATAACATTAGAATGGACCTGAAATATATAGGGTGTAATGAGATGGACTGAATGGAACTAGCTCAAGATAGGGATATGAGACATACTTTTGTTGAGTGTGGCGATGAACTTTCAAGTTCCTAATGCCATAAAGTAAGTAAATTAGGCCTATAGGACAAAAAAACCTTATATCTTTGACTTTGGTTTGTATGTTTTGAGCTTTGCTTCACATTTAAAAAGTGACCTTCGCACACCCCTTCTAGGATGTAACATTGCTACCAGCAGGACATTTTATTCAGACCACCAGATTCGACATTCTGAAATAGCTAGTAGAGCACATAATGTGAGTGCCCCAAGAGGGTTTTGTTTCACCCAAGTATGTTTGTGAGATTTCCCCAAAACTTTGTTATTTACTACTTCCACTTGCTCCAACCCTGCCTGCTGTTTTTCAATGTAATGGCCTCTCGTCATATTTCCATGTTATGCCCCAGGGCTGTGGAGTCAGTATGAAAAGCCTTAATTTGCGACACCTCTATTTTTCTACTGTTCGACTCAAGACTACTTCATAAATGGTTAAAGTAATTATTAATAACAAATTTACTGTAGTAATATTCTCCAATACAAATTATTTTATGGAAAGCTTCTTTGACATTGTGAATGTGTATTTAAATAAATAAGTTTGTCAATTCATATTACAAATATTGGCTGTAAAGAATAAAAAAGTATAAAATTAAAATAATACAGTTAACATCGCTATTATATAATATGTTTTATCTTGAAGATGGGGTCGGTGCATTTTTTCCGACTCTTGACTCTACCCAAAATTGCTTCATACTCGCTCCACATCCCTGTTAGGCCCCTTCCTAATGTAGGCCTATTTAACTTTACCAATAGTTCAGTGTAGCAATCAACATATTTCTAGTTTGTTTCAGTGTGAAAAATGAAACACCATTTTTTTTAAATATGGGTGTGCATAATGCTGTTACACATACATTTTTCTTTTAAATAATTATGGTGTAGGCTAAATGATTCATTGCTGTCACGGTTTATACCACAGCAGGGGTGGACTGGCACGTTACAGACTACAATTATGACAGCCTATGGCCATAAGTATCACTGAAGATATGTTTCAGTGTTAGTTAAAGGGACGAAGCAAAGTATTTTTTATCATTAGTAAATTTAGCCCTGAAAAGTCATAATTTAAAATGGGTATGTTGGGTAGGTTACATTGCTATTCAGTCCACTAAAACAGCAGCTTCTACTTTCTACTGATATTAACAAAAATTATTATAAATTGTTAGACCAAAAGTACCTAAATTTCCTTGGTTCACGGCAAACTTTGTATTTTAATCATTTTATGGCGCCCCTCGGTCAAAAGAAATACCTAACACCTCCGTTAGGTCCCAGCAAACTTTTTTTTTGTCATAACAGCTTAGGACTATAAGTTGTTTGAAAAATAATACACATATAAATTAAAAGATAAAAAGATCATTTTGATTTCCTTATTAAATAACACTAATTATATACTTCTAGGGTGTGTGCACCAGTCGAATATGCAAAATATTAATTAAAAATATCCTGTGGACTCCCTGTGGCTTTGAGTTTGCAGTGACACCCAGGGGCGCCCCAGCATGTAGTTTGGGAACTGATGCTGTGTTAGACAATAGCTGAGATTCTATTTATTATATATTTAAGTTTGTAAAATGACCCTCAACCCACTACTTATGTAGATTACAAAGGTAGCCTAGCAGTCAATATTCTCTAAGAAAATGTTTTTACAATTGGCTTATGAAATTGTTTACAAACAACACCAAGAAATAGCCAAAGGGTTGGTTTTACATTATTTAATGCTATATTATATCTTCACAAATGGTGTATTCTCAGAACCCTGACACTTGCTGAAACTTATGACTAAAATTTAATAAAATGACTAATTTTTTAACTGAGTGGATAGCTTTATTTTAAAAAGGATGCTGGTGGCGGCCCAAATCAAACCAATTCACCCTGTACTAGAGTATAATATTACTGCAAAACTCAAGTAGAAGTTCCTTACTAACAATAAAGTTAAGCAAATTGTATTAAAACCAGTTCTATCCCAGATAATTTTCTGCTGATAATAACTATGTACTGCTAGTTAATGAGCGTTCAACCAAAAATGGTTAGCCTTTTACTAATAGGACTGCCCAATACTAGATGGCTCAGCTTATCCAACATACAGGGTACAAGCTTCGAAAGTGTTTTCTCTAACACAAAAAAGAGGGCCATTTAAAAACTTCTATGATCTAAAAATATAGGTTTAGTATTAGGCTACACAATTTGTTTTGTGGAAGAAGAGGCCAAAAACCAAATTTATGTAAAACCTACTTGGATCAACTATGAAGGGGAAAGTTTAATAAAGGTAGGACAAGCCACAAAGAGTATTGTTTAGGTCATTTAAATATTTAATGCTGTTCGACACTTATCGCAATTTTGTTTTATGAATAGCACATTGAGTTTTAAAGAAATGAGCTAGTATACGAATATAGACTCAGGCCAATGTTCATACTTTATTGTATTTTATTACAAATAGGTTTAACCTATGGTACTAACATTTAGGGCAAAACATTAAAATTATCCAAATAAGTAGTTGTAAAAGTCAAATAATTCTCTTAAAGTATGATTTCAAAAAATATTTGATTGAAAAGCATACATCCCTGTCTAGGAAGTCATCCAAAAGAAATTTAAAAATATTACAATGAATAATAATAAAGAGTTGGGGATTAAAAAGGCTGAAAAATTGATTCCAAACCACACTTCCTTGCTGTGAACAACCCATCATATGTCTTGTGCATGTAAAAACATCAACACATTTTCCAAATATTGGTTTAGTGCTGAACATACAAGGTTGGCCAAAATGATTCTAGTTTATATTGATCAATGTGGGTTGCACTCCCCCCCCCCTCCCTTTGCCACCACTAGTTCCCCTCTAACAATAACAAGCCCCTCAAAGATGGCTGTCATGCATGGCAGAGAGAAATGACACAACACTGCACTCTCAACATGCCATGTTGCCAAGTTAACCTGGTCTTGCACAATAGCTCATGACTGGCTTACAGAAAATGCCATTAGCTCTTAGCTGGAAACAACAGGAATGTAGAATGCAACAAATAAAATAACAAGTGGTGTCTAACTAAGAAAATAATAGATTATAATAAAGTTAAATATAAGGCCTAACTTAAACCTATTTTTGAAGTCTAACTATGAAAATACTTAAAAGTTAGAATAAAACCTTGAGATAAAAACTGATGTAAATCAGAAATATTTTGATCGAAGCACACATACACAAAATAAATGTTATTTTATTATAAGGTATTGATTGGGTACCTAATCCTATAAATAGTGGCCAACTACATTTATCAAAAACCATTAAAAAATTGACAACAGACAAAAGAGCTGCCGATCATGCCTTTAAGCTTAAATATTATTATTTTATTGAAAAGTCTTGGACAATTCACAATAATATTTAAATGCTTTTAAAATGTGCATTAAAATATAGTAACAGTGAACTTAGCTTACAATAAATAAATTAAAAAAATCATGTATAAGTTAATGGAATAACTTTTGTAACTTATTTTTTCAATGTTTAAATAGGCTAAATGCACTGACATAAATATGAAAAGACACTAAAATAAATTATCTGGTACTGTACGTCACTAAATTAATGATTAGGTAAATTACATTTTTTTGTTTTGTTTTTACATGCTATTTTGGACTTGCGACTTTCAGATTCATTAACATTTATGTTTTTTATAAACATATTATTTGTCTATTTGTATTTCTTCTTGCAGACTCTACTCTATATGCATGAGCCGGACCACACTCCACAATCAACACAAATAAAAATTTAATCATACAATTCAGAATTGTATGTGACATTAAAAATAACAATAATACCAATATTTAGCACCGCGTCTTACTACCCGTTCGGTTTATACGCTTTCAGTACTAATTACTCTAATGGATTAGGAATTGGGAAGGTTGAATTAGAGGAAGTGAACCTGCATATGCATGGAAGGAGAGTGGAAAACCATTTAGGAACCCCCCCCAGTTCACCCGACCGAGATTCGAACCTCCTCCCTGTCCTCGGCAGTCGAGCTCAACACGACAAGAGCGTTAGCCAACTACGCCACCGAGGCGGGTAAAAATAACAAAATGAGCTTCTGTGGGTGAGGGCAGAATGTACACTAAAATAAGATAAGTGTTTTATAAATATTGTATATGGACCACCAACAATGACAGCAATCCTGAAATATCGATAAATCCACTCAGGTGGTTAAATGGTCCAAGGCATCAATCTTGCGACAGATTGAATTAACGATCACAAGGAGATCGAGGTTCAATTTGTGGTCTGATGAGCTGAGGGTGTTTATTTCTAACTGGTTACACTCTTCCGCCACTCAAATGTAGGTACACTTCCTTTTAATTAAACCTTGCTCTTCCTTAAAACAATCAGTACATGTGGGTATGTAACCTTAACGGGTAGCTACTAAGTCAAGGTGCTAGAGTAAAAAACTGTAGCCTAATACTGACATGTTGAAAATACTTTTACACTAAGCATTGGCCTAATTTTGTGTCTGATTAATATATAGGTCAATGTGAAATAATCGTCTTAAATTAGTTTGGGCATGTTGAGAGGATGAGTGACTCAAGTGACGAAACAAATAAATATGAAGGTAGAGTGTATGGATCAAAAGGAAGGGGTAGGTCATGTAACATGTGTCTAAATGTTGTAGATGAATGTGTGAAAAAGAGAAACATTAAGAGTTTCAAGAATAAAAGAGCGAATTAAGTGCACACAGTTGTTTTTTGAACTATATGCACAGTTTCTCGTGTATGTATTAATTCTAATCTAAGTAATTTACATAACTAGGTTATTTAAACTTTATAAATAACATCTTATTCTCCTTTATGCTACCTAGACTGAAACTTTTAAGAGTGTGCCGTGGCAAAAAGACGTGTGTGCATGCACCAATAGGTTAAATGAATAAGCCAGTGATTTTTTTTAGCACGGCGGCTTACTATCCATTAAAATTATACACTTATGTACTAATCACGTCAATGGTTTTAGGGAGGTTATATTTATAGAAGTGTATTCGCATTTGCATGGAGGGACAGTGGAAAACCACTTCAGAAAAACCAACCTAAGTACACCCGACTGAGATTCAAACCTCAATCTCCCTGTCATTGGTAGTCTAGTCTACTGCGAGAGTAGCACGCTAGGCCACGCAGCCACCAAAACGGGCGTAGTCTATGTTGTTCAAAAAAACTTCATTTGAAGTTAGGTATGTTCTGCATTGTGACACCATAAGCAAGGTGCAGGGTTAGTTAATAGCTAACGATTTTTTCTAGATTGTAAGGCAACATTTTCAATACCCTAAACAGGGAAATAAATTAGCAATTTAATTTCTTTCCTCTATGCCTATTTACCACCCCTACCCTTCCAGCCCTGTGACCAATAGTTTTATAAGTAACCTCCCCAGTAGTAAAATACAATACATCATAAACAATGTTCAACAGTTTATGATTAGCTTGGTTAATTTAAACAAGACAACCAACATAAGTGGTAGCCTGGACTAAGGAGTCAATTTCACAATAGATTGGATTACAGAGTGTCGAGAATATATAGAGGTTCAAATCTCACTATCAAGTGTTATGAGGACAGTTTTTCTTAATGTTAATTTCCAACCCTCTATCTGCACAAATGTGGGTACATTTCTACTAAATTGTACATTCCTCATATCTATTCCCTTATTGTAAGAACTAAATGACCTGAAGGGATAGTAATATGTGGTGCACCCAAAAACTACTACAAATAGGAAATTAGTGTTTTAAAGTTTGTTGGTCAATCTGACAGTATTATTGTTTGGATTAGATGAGTCAACAAAAGGTCCATGCAAAAATAGGCTAATATTGGCAAAATGTGATTTTTTAAGGTACCTAATGTTTGGGCAAAGTAAAAGTAATGGATTAAATAGCAAAGTTATTAAAATTGTTAAGTATGGTTATAGCCCGCATCTAAATATATTCTTGGACAGAGGAATCAAACCCAGATCACTTATACGTGGTTGAAAATGTCTGCATGACCATCACATACTCTGCCTTAAGATATGAGTGAAGGATGACCCTGGGCACGGAACAACTCCTGGATAGTTCAGTAGTAAAGAGCAATGGTGTACTAACCCAAAGATACCCGGTTAGATTCCAGTGTCCTGGTGTCATTTTTCAAATTTAAGCAACACAAATTAATGGTGTTTTAATATGGGAAGGACTCGACACCAATATAGTGGGGGGAGGTAGGTTCCTTAGAGAGCATGATCATAAGTTGGGCTAGGATGTTTATAATGATAAGTTTCATCTTAATTCTGAACTGAGTGTTAACATGTTATGTGCAGACCAGATTAAAAAAAATTTTCATCCCGGTTATAATCACATATTATTTGGGTTTTTTTTATTCAGTTTTAGAGCATATAGAGAATATTTTTAGGGATATAGACCTATTTAATGCATATTTTAAAGAATTTTCTCAATTATTTTTAACTACCTACTAGAATAAGTTAACAAAAATTATATTTAATAGTTTATGATATAATTTCATAATATAAGGACTAGGCCTATAGATATATTTTAGTACCACGTCTTACAACCCTCAAGTTATATGCTTATGTACTAATTACGCCAATGGTTTTAAGGATCAGGAAGGCTATATTCAGAGGTAGTGTACCCACATTTGCATGGAGGGAGAGTAGATAATCATTTTGGAAAAACCACCCTCAGTACAGCCGAGATTCACACCTCGATCTCCCTATGACTGTCATACTGCAAGAGTAGCGTGTTAGACCATGCTTGTCAACCCTGATATCACCTGGAAATGTTCAATGAAGTATGGTGAAATGGTATTTCTTAAAAACTTATTTATCAACATGAACAATTTCTTTAAAAAAGACCCTAAACATTTTCCTAAATAAAAAATTACCCGTTTAACAATTCAAATAAGCTCCCTATGGTATTGTCTATTATTTGTAATTTCAAATTTAAAGCATAACTTATCTGCTTCAGTGGCTGCTTGGTCTAGGGTGTCACTCTCGCAAGACTAGACTGTTGATGATAGGGAGATTGGGGCTCAAATCCCTGTCAAGTGTAATGTGAGTTGTTTTTCCTAAATGGTTTTCAATTTTACCTTCACACAAATGCAGGTACACTTCCTCTAAATTCAACCTTACTCATCCATAATAATTATTATTATTATTAGCACCGCGTCTTACTACCCGTTCGGGTTATACGCACCTACGCTAATGTGTAATGGTAGGGTGATATGTGAGATGAAATGAAGGACCTACAGTTTAACGTGGAATCCGAACCAAGGTGGAGGCCTGGCCATCCATAATTAATTGGTGTAATTAGTACCCGTGTGTACAACCTGAATAGGCGCTTAAAAAAACTAGGCCTGTTTCTATGTTGAATATGAGTCAAAAGGGTGTTTGGCAGTTTAACTTAAATTTAAGATATTACTATCCTAGGTCTAATTATTTTAAGTAAAAGTAATGTTGCTCACCTAAAAATTTAGCCATTTCATTAAAAATGTGGGCCGATGGATCTGAAGAGAAACCGTGGAAGCTCTTATTGGAAGAATCAGAGTCTGCATCATCTGAATCAATTTGAATAACACTTTCCGCCCTATGAGGTTGTTTGTGAACACTTACTTCTTCAATCTCCATTTGATCACCATTTGCACTGGCTTCATCATCGGACACAATTTTCGAGTTTAAATTGTTTACATTAGAGTTAACATTAGCAGGTGTTGATTGGATCGTGCCACCTCCTAATTTATTAGTGAAATCTGAATCATTGATAGAAATCACAGGTTGACTTGAATTGTCATCATTTTTATAATCTTTACTAGACTTATAGGAGGATAATTGATCGGTATCAACAATTGGAGAAAGTGATTTTTCATCTGTTTTGAGTTCTTCACTTTCAAAAGATGCTTTATTAGATGTATCATCTATTAATATAACTGGTTCATTTTTGTTCTTACTAATGTTAGAAATCCCTGAAGAATTAAATATGAATGGCTCGTCACCTTTACTTTCTGAGCCAGTAGAGGTATCATTTGGTTCACCATTAGGTAGAGCAATTTCCTTCTTGTTAGAATCTTTAATAATTAATCGTGTTGAATGGTTTGAATCGTCTGCTGATGAGGACGTCGAACGCGCACTCGCCCTTCGACGTTTTCTACCGTTACTTGAAACGTATTCTGGCGTTTGAACTTCCATTCTGAGGTTGGTAGGCCTAAGCCTTATATGGTCTATTTAATCAAAAACTTTCATTTCCTGTATTATAAAATAGGTGAAACCTAAATATTTGTAAATTGTCAGGTTCATTGAAAATAAATGACAAGGCTCTATTCAAGTCGAAAAGTGTTACTCACATGATTTGTGATATAAGACGAAAGAACAATGAACACACAGTCCCTTCACAGAAAAGCTTCATGTTATAACATCATTCGGGGAATAGAAGCACAAAGCAATCATGGAAAGTATGATAGCAAACCCTAATATATCCAGTAATATGCTGAGATTGTTTACACGTTACACTAGAACTATAACACTGAACAAATGTATTTTATTTTTAAAAGAAACGTAGTCGTTACATATTAACCACGTCTAAAAATTAAAAGCTTAATAAAAGATGGCACTTGTCGCCGACAAGTATTCACTTAGCCAACAAAATAGAAGAAACAGCGATAATATTAAATTCTCTACTCTAAAATTTGTAACTGTAGTGTAGTTACACATTAGCCGCTACGCACCTCTGTTTTATTTGAAGGTAGCAGTACGCATGTTTAGCTTTAGAATGAGCTTTGTTAACCTTAATGAAATAACATATAGTAATATGTAACATTGATTATTTTACGTGACGATAAAAATGTATTCTTTCAAATACATTTAACAAATTAACATTATAAAGTATATTATCATAAATAGTTTATTAAACCAAAAGCTTAAAAACTTAAATAAATTATAAAAAAAAATTAAGACCATACAATCTATATGTTTGAAACATGTAAAACAAGACCTACCTATATTCTTTAGCAAAAATATCTTTATTTTTACTTTACTAGAGTGATTTGTTTGAGAGAGATTAGTCAATTAAAATATTGATTTTATTTTGTTTAGAAAATAGTATAGGCCCTACTGTAGTTGTTATCACTTCACGTTATTATGTATTTAAATGGTAATATGCTACAGTGTGTCTTACAACTTTGATCTCAACTGGTCTCACATAGGGAATTGAACACTGGGCTCAATGGTAGTGAAACAATGATAGACGAAGGGAGGGGAATGAAAATATTATCCACCTCTGGGATCGATTTTACACACCTAAAATGTATTTGATTCCCTTATAATTATATTGAGTTGGAGCTTTCAAGCTGACTTAGTGACAAAAAAAAATTCAAATAAATAATGAAATGTAGAAAGTTTTGTCAAAATATGTATATTTATTTGAAAGTTCATTATTTAGACCAATACAAACAAATATAAAAATAACTATAAGGCTTTTGTGTTGGAGAAGGATACCCTGAACCCTAATAACAATATTAAAAACAAATTACATCCGTGGCAGCAGACACTTCCCTTACTATGTGGCAGTCATAGCTCTAAAGTTCAATGCAGCACTTAAAAAAGTACGCCACCTATTCCTATCTTAAGCTAGTTCAATTCAGTCTGCTTCATCGCACCCTATTTCTTTCAGGTCCATTTGAATGTTATCCTCCCATCTGCGTCTAGGTCTTCTCTATGGTGTCTTTCCACATTATTTACTGGTTAATATCCTGTACACGGCTTTAGAATATTCCATTAATTGTGTCAGCAGTATAGATTTATATAACCTCTCACAATTCGGATCCTTCATGAAAATTATAAAGGTATATCAAAAGTAAGTGATCGTTGCATCTATTGAAAACCTCGTTCGTAATTGCAATCAGATTAACATTCTCAAATTTCACTTAATTGAATAGCCTGATAACTCTTTTTATATCCGTAAATACCCAAATAAAGTTCCCTGACAATATTAATTTTGATATTATGTTCAATCACACTAATTTTAGCCCTCAATTACTCCTTTTTCTTCTTATTAATATGGCAATGGCCTTCATTTTTGGCTTGCTAAAAGTATTTAAGCTCTATTCACTAGTACTTTCTAACCGATGTAGTTTTGAAACCCTTCTCTCCTCTGTTAATTTTGAATATTAATTGTCAAACCGTAGCTTCTTCCTAATCCACCCCCCCCCCCCCCCCCCCCC
>CABEEJ010000277.1:78385-90257 GCA_901482245.1 Timema douglasi
TAAACTACTCTTCGCCGAATATGTGATATTATTTCTGTTATTTTCCAATGTTTCTCTGTGTGAGTGTTATCCTCCCTATCCTGTGAGCACTCTAGGGTGGCAAACATATTTAAAATGGCAATTTTATATATATACATATACAGTCTCCATCTTTTATGATCCTGACAAACATTCCCTAGGTTTAATCCACGGCCGGTTCTTGGCCTATGCGAGCGATTCATCCTCAGGGGGACCCTAGGCCTAGGATAAATAAACTAAAAGATAGAAAAAACTATGAGAGCAGTGAAATTAAATTATTTATCAACCCTTCCCTATGGTGATAGCAACCTTTCCCTATCTAACAAGGAACTCCCCAGAATACCATCAAAGCGAGAGTGTCGTACAAAAGGAAATACACGAGTTAATCATCAGGGATCTTTAATGATCACTACCCTACCTAACCAAACCCAGGTGTTAGAACCTACCCATTTAACAACATAAGGAAATAAGTGTTCACGTTAAATAAAGCCCTGACATTAAGCAAAACCATGAAAAATAATATTGGCCTTTCGGCTAGTTTATTAATAAAGATAAAAATATAAATTTATAATAACACAAAATGTATTAAGACTGCGATTTCTGCGCAATTTGTTTGACATATAAACAAAATATGAATAACTTTCTAATTTACGAAAATTATAATTAATTTAATAATTATTAAACTAAGGGGCAAGTGGCAATATCAAATGACAACATAGAAATTTTACATTAATGAAACTAGTGATTATGCCCGTAATATACAACATGATAAAAGGAATTATATAAGAAATATATAAATGTAATATCCAAATAATATCCAATTCAAATGTCTAACGACTGACTCGTCAATAAATTGAATTAGGAAAAGGAATTATTGTAATCAAGGCTGTTCTTTCCTTCAACACTAGCACTAACTGGTTCATAACTAAAAATAATTTAAGTGTCACGCTAGTGTGTTAAGACCTAAACTTCTGACCAAAACTATAACGAAAAACTCCAATATAATCGGAAGGATCAAAGGTCATTTATTTATGTAATCTCAAAACAACAAAATTAGCCGTAATAAGCAGTTATTATTAAAATTATTTTCGCAACAGATTATCAACTTAGAAATCATAATATTCAAGCGCGAAAGACATAATATAAATCAGGTTAACTTCTTGAAATGCAAAAAGAGACGGCTAAATATTTATAGTTAAAGGCAGACCCTTGCCACTTATGTAGAATTTAAAAAATATATTTTGAATCACCAACATTACGATTACTTACATCCTAATATGTTCCTTGGAAATATTGGCATCAAAGAGTAAAGAATATTGCTAGGCACTTGCTTATGTTCAGATTGAAACAGTGGGGAAAATATGAAAGGAAAGTATGACATAAGGGTGATGTCTTTCACAGCCAATGAGTTCTCAGATTACCTCATTGGCGCCTGCGCACAACACCAATAGGTACCAGACGAGGATGGGGGGTGGGCACACTTTGCACTTCAGCTCCAACAATATTCACAAAGCCGCACTTGCGTATTAAGCACTACTCCGATTTAGGCCTGTGGAAACAATTGAACATCAAAGCCAGGCTTCAGATATTGTTTTTCGTTAGCGGTGATCAAAGTTGCCAGCTGGCGTATTTTCTTACTCCATACATAACACCGGTTTTGCAGTTAAATGGGGTAAGTGCACAATGTACGCTTGTGGCAGAAGTCTGCTGGTTAAAGTTTGTAACCACGGTACATTTACAACAGCATAGCTTTTCCTCCTCCTTTCCCCAGGCCACGTCCCTAATTTCAACTCCCTTCTTGAGGCCCCGCCACTCGGCTTTCCTTCTCTCCTGAGACCCCAAAGCTCATCTTTCCTCGCCTTCTGAGGCCCCACCACTTGTATTTCCTTCCCTCCTGAGATCACGTTGCTCATAAATCCTCCCCTTCTGAGGCCACGTTGCTCTTCTGCCTCCCCTCCTGAGGGCACGTTACTCATCTCTCCTCCCCTCATGAGGCTATGTCACTTGTCTCTCTCTCCTCCTCTCCTAAGGCCCCGCCCCTTGTATCTTCTACCCTCATGAGGCCACATTTCTCGTCTCTCCTTCTCTCATGGGGCCCCACCACTTGTCTCTCCACGCCTCCTGAGGCTACTTTGATCGAATCTCCTCCACTTCTGAGGCCACGTTGCTCGTCTCTCTTTCCCTTCTGAGGCCATGTCACTCGTCTCTCCTCCTCTCTTCCGAGGCCCCGCTGCTTGTCTCTCCACCCCTCCTGAGGTCACGTTACGCGTCTCCCTTTCCCTTAATGGCTGAGTGTATGAAGTGTTTTAAACATGACCGTAAATTAAAATCAGTCCCGTGTGTTATTTGTGTTTATCTTTATTTGTGCGTGCTAATAGATTTTTTGTTTCATCATAAGGTATAATTGTCTTATAAGCACGTAAAACAAAATATTTATTGTGTTACAAATTTTGAATATTTTAAGAAAAATCATGGATTAATCAGCATGGTAGTCACCGACTTACAAATAATCGCTCTATTACTATTTGTTGGTACCCGAATTGGTACACTTATAGAGGATATCAAAGACTAAACATTGGGTGCAATATTTGTGGAATATTTTATTTTTTCCACAGTGACCGACAGTTCATTGTGCTACGATTATTAATAATAATGGGTATTTTTCTTTTGAACAATATGATGCTGGTGATATTGAAAATGAGATATTTTTCGATAATTACACGCCTTATTGGAGCTTACATTATAGCAGTGTTGTCTTAAGAGGGTGAACTATATTTTTTAAATACAGATTAATCACTGGACTACAGATTTAAGTAACCATGAGTCAAAAAAAAAGTGTCTGCGTTCTTGTATATGGCCCATGGTTTCTGCCGCACTCGAGATAGACCTTTCCTGAACATCTCAAGAATTTTCTTCTTCATCACCAGATGCTCCACGCTCAGCCTGGATGTTATTGTTGAAAACTTCACCGACGATGTCCGCATCAGTAACTTCACTACAAACTACCACATCTTCATCCAGCATGACTAAATCCACATAGGAGACAAGGATCAGATGTAACTTCCTCTCAGTTGTCAACATCTGGCGCAGCTTCAGTCACAGTTTATCCGTCATTTACTTTCTTGATAAAGCCAGCTTTTTTAAAAAAATAGTTCTTAATTTTCTCAACTTTCCCTTTGTCCCACGCTTGCTTACACATTCTTGAGGCTTGAAGAAAGTCAAGTAAAATTTTCCAAGTATAAAAATCTACAGAACGATTTTTTTCAACCAGCAAACATCTATAGAAATGTTTTAGGTTCTTAATTATTTATTGGTCCGTAGGTTGGATAACCGATGTCATATTTGGTGGGGAAAAAAATAACCTTTATATTTTCCAAAAGGGGAACACTGTTATGAGCAGTGCAATTGTCAATTAATGAAAGGATTGTCTTATTTTGTTTGCCAAACTGTTTGTCGATTTTTAAAAGCCATTTTTCAAACAGATTATCTGTCATCTATGCTATTCTATTTGACCCATATTCCGTAGATTCAATTTTACATTTTTGAAGTAATGTGGTGTAAGTAATTTATCGTTGGGAAAATTCATTACGTAAGAAAAAAATTAAGTTAACAATAAATTGATTTACTATAGAAAATCATAAATGAGGTATAAGATTAAAATAGCTATACAATATTAATGCTGGTTGACAATTGAACGTGTAACATAAGAGTTCAAGAAAACAAGTGAACATATCGTAGATCATGGAATACTTTACGTTAAATAAAAGATTTGTTGACATATAGCAAGTCCAAACTATAGGATTTTCTTGCCACGACTCGGGTAAATAATCGTCCAAGGCAGCATGGTTAAAGGCAGTAGGCTGGAAGAGCCTATTCACTATCAAAACAGCTGGGCAAGCGCCAGGCTACCATCAGTAGGTGAAATAATTACCAATTACCAATGAAAGTTATCCTATGAGTTTAGAGATACTAATATATATATATATTGAGCTAGCTTGCTTCATTTTAACTTAAAAAAGTCCTAAAGATACATTGTATAATGAATGATATGAGAAAGGTTTGTTAATTATATTAATATATGGCTAGCAAACTGGAGTCAACACCAAATAATACTATGGCCGGTCCTTTCCCAATAGGTACTTCCAGAGCACTCAATAGTACGTTTATACAATAACCCATTCCCTGGGAAACAACTTTACTTTAGTACACACTAACTTTTAATACTTAGTCAATAGGAGCCAACAATGGGCTAGAATTAAAGGCATTATCTGCGCGGACCCCATTATGGAAACTAGCGAAGCTCCGCACTTTACCCACCTCAGCTAATACCCCACGCAAAGAGTGCCAACAAGAATGATTCAACACATTGACCCAACTGGGTCCAAGAAAAAGGACTGACAACCTGGTTTTAGCCATACAAATATTATTATTATTATTAGCACCGCGTCTTACTACCCGTTCGGGTTATACTCACTTACGCTAATATGTAATGGTAGGGTGATTGTGAGGTGAAATGAAGGACCTACAGTTTAACGTGGAATCCGAACCACGGTGGAGGCCTGGCATTCCTCACATTCACAATATGTCTTGTCAGAGGTGAAGGAAGGGTTTGGTATTCAGATAAATCTTTGCCGGGACCGAGGATTGAACCCCGGCCACCAGCATAGAAGTCTGACACCTTACCCCTAGACCACCAGGTCACCCATACATACAAATATTAAACAATTGAACACGACATCCATGGTGTCATGAGAAACAGACTAGTCATAAGTAATAAAAAGGAAATACTGTACATGTGGAGAAGAGCAACCTTTAAGATTAAGTCCTTATTACCTCTGGAGCTCAAGGCTTCTATATTCAAGCTATGTCATATAGACATAGGGAAAAACTTAGTTACTTAAACTAATATAAGAAGTCTGAAGGACTTGAGAAAACATTAGAGTCACTTTGACTACATCAACTAAGTCAGAAGGACACAAGACCAAAATCTAGTCACTTTGACTGAAATAAGAAATCTAGATAAACATTATAGTCGCCTTTACTATATAAACTAAGTCAAAAGGACATGATATGCCTTATAGTTACCTTGACTATATAAAATAAGTCTGAAGGACATGATATCAAATTCTAGTATTTTAGACTAGACCCAAAAGTCTGATGGACCTATTAATAACGCCTTGATACTTAAAAGATCGGAGAGAATTTTCCTCGACGACATAGTGAGACTCACGATCCAAACTTCAGGGTGAGCTGGTACTTCTTTAGGTGATAGAGCGGCGTTTCTTTCTTCGATGATCCGATGTGATGAAGTACAATAAGTGAATCTGAGCGGCACTCATTATATACGATTTCTCTGACCAAACATAAATAAAAAGAATAGGGCGTAAACCACAAGCAATGGGAGAGACGTAAACAAGGGGAGAAAAGAAGGAAAAGAATGAAAGGGGGGAAGGAAAATACAGAAGTACCAAGGAATGCCGCAAGTTCAGCAGCGCTCTAGGCTCGTGACTTTGATCCCAAGCCGGTTCCATCCATTTCAACTATTTGGTGATGCAGCGAGGACGTGCGTGAGAGCTACTATGCTGGTGCCCCCACCATACTCATCGTTATTTCCTTGAAAGCATGGTGATTGTATCAGAGCCCATACTGTTATGGTGAGTAAGTCTTGAAGGATTTTATTACTAAATAAATCAGTTTTAATTATCTTCTTTGGATTCAGCTCTATTATTTTTTATAAGGATTCGTCTCGTGAGTGTTATTTTACATACTTGTAATATTTTCTTCTTTGGAGCATGGTGACGTTATCCGAGCCCATCCAGTCATGGAAAGTAGGTGTTGAAGCATATTATTCCTAAATAAGTCCATTTTAACTATCTTCTTTGGATTCCGTTCTAATAATTATCATAATTTAGTATTTTTTTGTAGGCTTGTGATGTAGATGTCAATTTTACATAATTTACATGCTAAAGTAGGTTAACCGATTTTCCAATCATTAACGACAGCTTTTCAGAACCATCCATTTTGCTCCAACTAACAGTTTTATTCGCTCTTTACTAAGTTTACTTCCACTGCACCGTTCACCTTTAAATGCATGAGTTTTGTCAGGAGTACACTTGTAAAAAAGTCTAATCTCATCGACGTTAAAAATGTTTTTTGGTTATATATCCTGGATCATTTTTATTCAAGTCTTCCTTCCAATTATCGGCTGAACGCACATCAACAGAACCACTTTCATCACACACAGCTTTGAAGGAAATTCCGTTTCGCTGTTTGAATACATCTAGTCACACTGCACTCGCTTTGAAGTCTGTTTTTCCCAATTCGGATGTGAAATGTTCAGCCTTTGCTTTAAAAAGAAGGCCTCTCTCTGGAACTTTATTATCTCACACTTGATTGAACCACTTCAGTACACAGTTGTCCACATATGGGTTTTCTAGTCCTCTTATTTTTTTCCCTATCTTGTCCACTCTCATTCTCATTACTCGAAATATTTTGTTTGTTTTTAAAAAATGTTGAAACGGTGTTAGGGGGAAATTCCGAAGGCCTTTGCAATTTCTAATTTATTCTTAGGCCCCTTTTCCACTTCCTTTATCACCGCTACTTTTTCGGCCAAAGTTAATGATTAAAGGACTGTGGCTTGGACAGTGACATCACAATACACACACACACAAAATACAGTATATGTACTAAACTAAACAACAAGCAAAATAAGCTCACGCGTCACAAAAATCTCACTACGTCCGAGTCACAGCGAACGTAACCGCTTGAGAGGTTCGACCTTGACTAACGAAGTACAAAACTGTACGTGTAAACAGAGACGTATGGGTGAGTGCGGGAGGTGGAGGGGCGTGAATAAGGGTACTGACCGCATTCCTATGTCGCTTCCCCTGTTTCCAAAAATAAAGCAAACTGGCACCACCGTTAGAAGTAGGAAAACAATACTGCACATTACACAGTACATTACAACTTACGAAAAGTTCGAACTAACCAAAACAAAAGATGAATGATCCACGATATTTTAAGATTTTTTAAATACAAAATTCACGGGACCAGGCGAAAAATTCGAATTAAAGACGATTTAGATTCACGAAAGTTCGAATTAGTCAGGTTCCACTGTATGTTATTTTAACAAAGACTCTTGAGGTATATGCTATTTTATGACCTTTCAATTTTGTTAAATACAGTATTGCCCTTTATATTATATAGTTGACTGCCTGTTAACTACGATTCAACCGCTCTTATAATTAATTTATTTACTATTTTGTCAAATGATTCCTTATAACATTGTAATTAGAATGCTAAAAATATATTATATTTGATATAAAAACTATAGTAAATGCATAATGCATCGTCTAAGCGTAATTAATTCAATCTCAAAATAATACGTCAATTGATTTAAATAATTAGTTTGAGCTCCTATGTTCATTTTATTTTCAAGATTATATAAGACATAGCTACCCTAGTATTTTTTTGTTTAATCTGATTCATATTATTTAAATTGTTATGCGATTGAACTGCTCTAAACTTGTATAAAAATATCTATGGGGGCCCACATTCTACAGTTCGCAGGGGGGCCCATATTGCCTAGGACTTGCCCTGGTTCAACCACTAGTTACCAAGTAGTGAAATGAATCTAAATTCGTGCCATAGTATGACGTAATATCAGTAAGCTTGTATGACGTATTTTATCTCTCAGCAAGTAATATATTTGATTATGTGTAGTCCCATCTGAGGAGGTCCAAGTATATTTATGAATATCCATATGCTTGAAGCAAGTACTTTTCACAATAGTTCTTATTCCATTATTATTGACCTCGTGCAGGTTTTCTTTTCCTATTGTAGGTCTAAATAATTATTTCTTCCGTAGCTTTACATTAAAGTCACCTTCCACCCTGTCCGTGTGATAGGTTGGGAATTGGTCATGCAGGTGTATATAGCTTCTCAGAAAAACTATCCTTTACTAAGTCATCTTTGTCTCCTGTTGTTAGACAATTCACATTGATGATCGCCATATTATGCCACTTCCCTACGTCCACTATATTTGATATATTCTTTGAAAGCCTGTGCTTAAACTATGTGTGTCCGTTTCCACATGGAAAAATAAGCACTCACTAGACTCTACCCTAAGATCTTATGACTATCATCTAATATTACAATACAGCAGGCGAGATGTCAACAACTGTATTAAATATAATAATTATACTTCCATCATTAAATGGTGACACAGTAATATAAAATACACAGGTTATCCTAAAAAAGAAAAACCTAACCTCAGAAAAACACACATCTAGTCTCTCTTACATATTTTGATGTCACTCAAGTTGAATTTAAGTTAATTTGGTTACATGGCTTGCTTTAAATAAGCTTAATAATTTCAGGTTTGATGTGAATAAATCTCAAGATTAACCTTTTGAAACCCACATTCAATTATTATTTTTCCATATCTGTTGCAATGCTGCACGTTTAATATTATCTCTATCACCTAAGAATTTAAAAAATGTGCCAGATTGGTATCTCATGTGCTTCCACTACCACCATTAATATCAAAACACGTCACATATACAATAATATATTTTCGATTAAATTTAGGTCCCTTATCTATAAAGCTATATGGAAGGCAAACAAGTTGGTAAGAATTAGGTGACATTTTGGAACTTTAAAAAATAAACGCACCTTTAAAATCCAGACCAATGTCCAATTAACGTAATTACTATACTTATTATAAATATGTATGTTCGGCTGTCTACCTAAAATTTTATAACTGTTGTGTACCACAAAACGTAAATAATGACACAATCAAATTCCAAAGGTTGTATAGCCTATCTAATCTCTTTACATTGGTATATATTATCTCGTAGGCAAAAAAAACATGATGTATGCTTTAAAACAGTTGGTCAAGATAGCCAAATATTGATTTTAAAAAATTAGTACACTGAATTTATACAATAAAATATAATTCATTTTAAATTATATTCTAAAATATATCTATGTTTAAAAATAATATTAATATCTAAAATTAACGTTTATATTATACTTTTTTTTTTAATTCAATGTTGCCCAGCCTTTGCCATTTTCCACCAACCAACCAAAACAGAAGAATGTTTGGAATGTGCAAGAGATGGTCGTTCTAGCAGAAGACTTGTTTGTGAGAAAAATGTTGTGATTGTTAACTGATGCGTGAATAGGATGCCACATTTATTCAATAATAATATAGAATGGGAAAAAAGAGTCATGGAAAATTGCATGGGAGGCCAAAGATTCTCTCAGAAACAACGATTAATCCTAATATTCCAAAGAAATTATCCTTGCAGAAACGTAATGAAGTAAATAATCTTATTGAAAAACTATTGAAAGGTATGAGTACAATACTTACACTGTGAAAATAGTATAAATGATGATAAAAATAATAATACCAGATTTCAGAATAAATAATTGTATTAATTTTATTAATGAATTTATCATGTTCCATATGTACTTTAATAAAGGTCAGGGGACTTGATTAGTATCTCTTTACCATTTATTATTGAAAAAAAAAAAGTTTAAGTTTATTTGACAACATAATTCACTGAAATATATTGACATTTTAATTATTTCTTTGACTGACATTTAAAATCTTCAACATTTGGGTTCTACAATTTTACCGTTACAGTTAGCAGTAATATCCAGTCTACACCAAATGTCAGCCAAGAATGGGAAAATCATGTACACATGCAGAATATCCTGGACAAAATAGTTCAAGTAGAATCAGGTAATTCTAATTTTAACAAACATTTTTATGCAGATTCAAAGGTAGGTTACACAATTTACATAGTGTAATAATTGAGTTAATTATAGTAACATAGAGAAGAATCAGATGAAATGTCACCGGATAATAAAGAAAAAATATTTCCTGACCATTAATGCAGCATATACTTAACTGCTGGCAATAATCCTTGATAAAGACGAATATTTATTCCACTTTGAAAGTCCATTGTTTGTAGGTTAAAGCCCTTAAGTTAAGAATGACATTAAATAATAATTTTTCAATCTACCTGTCCATTTTTGTGGCTGGAAAATATTTATTATTAAGGTATTAAAACTAATCAAAATTTGCCATTTTCTGTTTTAGGATTAATTAACCAATTATAAATATCCTTAACCCAATAAGCTGAAAATATTACCGAAATATTAATATTGGTTTGTCATTTACAGTCTATACAGTTACAGTATCAATAGACTGGATTTCCGTTGAATGGGAGGTTGTTGCTTGAATCCTTGTCGAGTATTCTGAAGGTGGTTTATCCTAAATGGTTTCCCACTCCTTCACAATTACTTCCACATTTCTTCTAAATTCTACCGTCTCTAATAATGTACCAACACTTACCTTATCAACTCTCCTATTGCAATAAGGTATCAAATTGCATTGCAGATTATTTCTATTAATAATTTTTATTGTGCTTTTCCCAATTTCTCACCACATTGATGCATGATTATACAAACTAACCCACCTCATCCCTACCCATTAGATTAAATTAATATTTCACACTGTTGAGTATCAGAGTTGCTTCACCCAAGTAATTCTCAAATTAAAGTTGGTAATTCTCAACCATGAGTGTCCAAAGGTTCTTGGAGAGCTTTCAAATATTCGGTCAGTTTACAAATATATTATTTTTATTTGTGAATAATGACTGTTTTGTAGACTTGCACCTAGAGTTTGGGATTGCGGTTTACTCGAAACTGAAAACAGAGATTTTTCGGTGAAAACTCACAAAATTGGGAAAGTAGGATTTTCAGAATGAAG
The DNA here is from genome assembly GCA_901482245.1 of Timema douglasi. Taxonomy (NCBI): domain Eukaryota; kingdom Metazoa; phylum Arthropoda; class Insecta; order Phasmatodea; family Timematidae; genus Timema; species Timema douglasi. The sequence continues at coordinate 89,184 of CABEEJ010000277.1, forward strand.
TTATTCTTAAAAAAAAATATGCCATGCTAACATGCATGTAAACAAGTAAATAAACAACACATTATTTGTATTGTGGATCATAGATGTCATTATCAGCATCTTCTGCAAACAGATGGACCAGTCGATGCAGGGGAATAGGCCTAAATGGAATCGGTAGATTGTTAAAAACGTAAAACAGGCAATAAAAATATTGTTTGACATGGCCGATTTTTCTTTAAAATAATAAAAATATAATTTTTGACAGCTGGTTTCTTATTAACACATGTGTAAATTAATGAAACCATAAGGCAAATTAAAATACCCTAATGGTCTTAGGTCCATCTTGAAACTGACTACTAATGTATTCATGTTTAGAGATGAAAGTGGCGGTGGCAGATCGCAGCGCAGGTTTTGGAGATTTCATCTCGTGGATGAAATCGAATGGGGCAGAGGTGGACGGAGTCAAGATCACACATTTTTCAGGCTATGACTATGGGCTGCAAGCAGAGAAGGACTTTGAAGAAGGGGAGCTCATGATTGCAGTGCCCAGGAAACTCATGATGAGTGCTGACAATGCCAAAGATTCTGTTCTGGGTGAGTGATGGGAGTATTTTTTGAAAATACAAGTGATCGAATGATATGTGAGGGGATTGGTTATTTGGGACTAGGCGAGCATTTATCTCCCAGGTTAAATTTATGGCCCGGACTAATTTTTGTCCATTTTGTTAAATAAATTAAACAATTTGAAAATCACATGGATTAAATGGAAATATTTTAATCACGTTGGTGGATACAATAATTTATATTTAAATTATGTTAACAACGCTAATCCTCATATGTAGTGATGAGTATTTTTCATTAGCTCTAACTTTCCCCCTCACCCCCCACCCTTAACTTCTGGCTCTAACTGTGTGTAGGATAGTTCACTAATTTCATGAAGTGTATACTATCACTTTAATTGCATTTATTGCTAACCTGCCTCGGTGGTGTAGTTGGCTAACACACAGGTTTTGTGTTGAGCTAGACTGCCAAGGACGGGGGTGATCAAGGCTCAAATCTCGGTCGAGACCACTGGGGGGGGGTTGGGTTGGTGGG